>JAQFVV010012573.1:0-600000 GCA_028023455.1 Epiperipatus broadwayi | reverse complement strand
TTTGTATTAGCATACAAACAAATGTTTAGAATGATATATAGGACATATTTTTAATAGTTGCCTAAGTTTCTAAAAATTTACTTTATTTTGTAATCATAGTAAAATTCACTATAAACCTGGAATGTATTGCATGCTTATAGTTATATAATCTTTTTAAACTCAAAAAAAATTGTCAAACCAGAAAGATTTAGAAACCAATAATGGTATTAACGTTATTTAAGTATACACTCAAACACAATCACAAAGTTTTTTTTAAGGTAGCATTTTATTTTATATATTTTTTTAAATTGTTTAGTGTTATGGTAAAATTATAATTAAAATATAATTAATTATCTTTTTTAAAATTTTGTTTATTTTTTTTTTTTTTTCATTATTTGAGTATTATACTTTTCAACAATTTTTTTTAAAATTTAGCACAAATTCGCATGATGTCAGAGAAGCGTCATATGATAATTCAACCATCAAGATTCTCTTACACAAAGTTTAAAGATCAGCTTGTAAGTAAAATATAATTTATTTATTTTTTCTAACTCTCAAATAATAGTTATTTTCAGTTCCATTAATTTCAAAATAATATTTTAACTTTTCTTAAAACAATATAATTCAATACTATTAAGAAAAGCCTATTTATTGGGTTTAACATAATATGCTAAGCATGCTTTCAACTAATTTGTAGTCCTAATCATAGCAGTAACAGTTCGAGAGAATTATATGATTTATAGAAGATTTACAGTGCATTGATTATAAAATGTAAATGAGTTGATTTACATAATCCATTTTTTTGAAAAAGGGATGCAGGAGTCTTTCTTATTGATAGCTTTCATATTATTGGCGATAAGCAAGGTCTCTTTGACATTGTGTTTTGAGTCATTTCTCTCAGGGCAAACAATGCAAGTGAGGGTGAGTTTGAATATGCAACCATGCTTGGTTTCATAATCAAAGAATATAGATCTAGATTTCACCATTGGTTTTAGCCCTATTGTAACTGGTATTTGTGCTGGGCTTGTAGTGCGATTGGCTCAGGATTCAACAGAGTAAGTAGCATTGCAGTTTGTGTTAATATGCGATTTTATACACAGCCTGGGAAACTTGCTCAAGGGGCTGTGATTAAATGTCAGTTTATAAAAGTAGACAGTATAAAATTTTAGCAATATCATACATAAATTTATCTGTAGTTTTCAATCATTAACAGTTAAGAATAGATTTTTTAAATTAATAATCAGAAAATAATAATAAATTCTTTATAATAGCTATATATATAATCAATAATAATTTTATACATTAAAAGCCTTTTTTCAGCACCTGCTTTAAATTTTGATAATTTAGGTGTGTAGAGTAACTTATTTAATACTAACCTGTTAAGATTTGTTAAATTGAAAGTATGTGTGTATGGGTTTATATACATTTATCTATTATAGTTACAAAATTCAGAAAAAAAGACTTGTTTTACATGTATGTATATATAATAAAATATTTGCATATATATGTTTTGATGAAATAAATAATGAATATAAAATATAAGTACAATTTAGTCTAATGCATTTTTATCCAGAGCATTGTGATTCTTACTAAATGTACACAAATACTGCTTTAATTATATTAAAATAGGTACTATTTTATTAAAACTTCACTTTACAAATTTCAATAATTATTTAATTGGAAACTTCGATTTTTTATTTATCACATTATTATAGTTAGCAATATACCATGTCTCTCTTATTTTCCTCTTTTGGTCATCTCACACTATTCAAACTAGTTTAACTCTCTACGGATCAAAAGTATATCCATGCTCTTTTTCATGATCTAGAAATACAGACATTTGTATAGAATTTTCTTTAGCTCTATTATAAGAATATTTATGCTGCTTTATTCTCATAGTAATATTACTTCAAGATTTACTACAATATATAACTAAAAATCTTGGAGTATTATATTGAACAGCATATATAATTTGTTGAAATTCTGCTTTATTAATTTTATCTTCTACATTATTTGTCAGTCTATTTAAATTAGCTGATATCCTGAAACCTACATTAAAACTTTGATTACAAATTTATTTTTTATTATAATACAAGGAATATATAGCTCAGCAACACAAGACATACTATTTTTTATACTTTCAATTTTTCTTTTTTTATAAAAATTTTTAATATTAGTCAAGGCTATTTTTATTATATCTAATTTTAATGATATAATAAAAATAGCTTAATTAGAAATTTTAATTATAAGATGAAGTGGAAAATTGAAAGTATAAAAAATAATAATCCCTGGGTTGCTATAGTATATTTCTTGTATTGCTTTAAATATGTAATCAAAATTTAATTCTGGCTTCAGTTAATTTAAATACTTTAATAAATAATGTTAAAGTTAAAATTGATAAAGCAGAATTTCTGCAAATTATATATGATATTCTATATACAATAATTCAGATATTCAATTCTGTATTATTGATGAATTCCAAGCTAATATTACTGCAAGAATAATTCAGCAAAATATATCAAAAAACTAAAGAAAATACTGTACAGATATTTATATTTCTAGATCATGAAAAGGGCATGGACCTATTTTTAATCTGCAAAGAGTTAAACTAGTTAGTGTTGAGTGAGAGGACTGAAAGAGAAAAATAAAAGAGGTATAGTACATTTCTAATTACAATAATATAATAAATAAATGATCGAACATTGGCCAATTAAGTAATTATTGGAAAATGTAAGATGGAATTTTTACAAGATAGCACTTGTAATAATATTTGTATGCATTTAGTAATATGATTATGATATTCTGCTTGGAAATGTAACAGGTTAAATTGTATTTATACTTTATTTTATATTCATTGTTTACTTCATCAAAGCATATATATATATACACGTGTATATTTTGTTACATTTACTTTAACAAAGGATTATCTTTATTATACATACATATATTTATAAACACTTTTTTAGTTACTTAATGATCCTTTGACTTAGGATTGCAGTTATCATATATGATGCTGATAAAATGCTTTTTAAAAATAATAACAGTAAATGCAGTGTGTTTGTTTTGTTTTTTTCACATTTCGAAAGATTTAATAAGTGATAAATAAATGCGAAAACAGGAAGTATCATTCCAGTTCAGAAAAAAGATATAGTGAGAGAGATTGAAAAATATTTTTCAAGAAATTAATTTTTTGAATGAAATTTTAACTATTTTGGAAAATCTTTAGTGTAATATAAAAAAAAAGTTATTGGTATATTTTCTAAATTTAAATTGTTACCAAGAGTTTTGGGTTTATTATAATCTGTGTTTATGGTTTGATATGTATCAGTTGTAAAATTCACTAATTGCAGAAATATGGGCAGTTGTGATAAATCTTTAGATTAATTTATCATTTTTATAAGCATTTATCATATCTAAGTATTCATTATTTATGGAATTGACTATGAGTATTTAGTTTCTTATAATATGGATTTAGATTGATTTTATATTGAGCAATAATTTCCTGGTGTAATTGTAAAAAATGTATTTGTCAGTTAATTATATGCATGAATTTAAAAAAAAAATATTTATTTTTTTATATTAATCAATTATTAAAAATTATTTTAATTAGTTTTTTTTTTTCTATAATTTATCTTTGACTTATCAATGATATAAATAAAAGCAGCTCTCTGCTATCCTAATGCTGTTCATGATAAGCTTGAGGAATTACTAATTACCAGATCATAGGGTATTTAAATATCCATCCTCAGACTGTTTACTGATTTTTGCTTTTACAATAAGGACTTGGGAAAGCTAAAACCAATACTTACTATAGATGGCGCTAGAGTAGAGTGCTGCTGTTGTTGATAGGAGATTCATTAATTAGAGAATGTGGGCATGTAATTGCAAGGGAAAATAGAAACAGATATGTAAAAGTATGTTTGCCTGGAGCTAGAATTAGGAATGTAGCAAATAAAATAAAAAAGCAAGGTAGTAGAGATGTGTAGGTTATAGTAGGGACTAATAATTTGTCAGAATCATCAGAGAGACTAATAGATGAGTATGTAAATTTGATTAGGAATTTGAGTAAGATTAAAGGAAGAGTGTAGGAGTAGTTGGATTATTACCAAGATTTGATAAGAGGTATTTGTTAGATAGGGCATGTTCTATAAATGAGAGATTGAAAAATTGTGTGACAAAAATAATGTTATATTTGTGGATGTGTGGGATTGTTTTATTGGAAAGAGGGAATTATATAGTAAAGATGGATTGCATTTAGGAAAATAAGGAAGTGGAGTATATATTTCAGGAAACTTATAAAGGGGGGGGGGTTTAAATTGCAATATTATCAAAAAGAAGAATGGATGGAATGTTTGATAATGAAGAGAGAGTATGTAATGGTGATCATAATTTCCTTATAATAGAAATAGTTAGTAATATGTTAGAAAATAGAAATAAAAGTAGAAATGATAGTGAAAGATGTGGATGGAAAGTGAATGATAAGAGTAAGTTAGAAGTGTATAAAATAAAAGTTGAATAAACCATGGAAGAGTTGTTTGGAGATATGTATAAGGACTGGTATGATGCAATAGAGAAAATGGCAAATAGGGTTTTAGGTGAGAATATTCAGAAGAATAAAGGTAATAAAAAATGAGAGTTGGTAAAAGTGTAAAAGAAAGGAAAAAAAGCATGCAGAAGAATGTGTGTTATTAAGAACAAAGAAAGTGAAATAGATGTTAGTGTTAAATGGGAAAAGGACTTAGAAAAAAAGAAGTTGGCTAAAATAGATAATTATATAGAGAGAATGAAATTGAATAGTAAATTGTTGGAGGATATTAATAAAAGTGGAAAGGCTGGGAGTAAAAAATTTTGGAAATACATTAAAAGAAGGAATATAGAAGAGAGATAGTATTATTAGATGGTGAGGGAGTAGAGAGTAGCCCTAGAGAAGATTAGAGATAATATCAAATAAGTATGTAATGGATATAGAAAAGATGTTAGATGTGAAGGACAGTGATAGCGCATGTAGTAATGGGAATATTAGGTTTACAGAAAATGAACTAAATGAGGCGTGGAAGAAATTGAAAAGTGGAAAGGCAAGAGGTTTAGATGGATGGGCAGCAGAGACGGTAATGAATTTAGGGCATAGGGCAAAAATAAAATTATTATTGTGTTTTAATAAGATGGCACAAAAGAGAGATTTTTCAGGTAGTTGGAGTAATACAAGATTAAGACTATTATTTAAAGGAAAGGTTAAGGATCATAAAAAGTTAAACAGTTATAGACCGGTAGCAGTAACATCAGTTTTATATAAAGTTTTCTTATATATGGTGGCTGGAAGAATGGATGGAAGAAAATAATATAGGGGGAGAAATGCAAGGAGGTTTTCGATCGGATAAGTGTATAGGAGATAGTTTATTTGTAGCTACACAACTTATGGATATGAGTAGGTATACAGACATACAGTTACATATGGTTTTTATAGATATAGAGAATGGGTATGATAGAGTAAATAGAAATAGATTATGGGTAAGTTTAGTAAATTTGGGAATTGATAGAGCATTAGTGGATATTATTAAGAAATTATATGAAAATAATTACTACATGTATCAATTAAGGAATATAGAATCAGTTAAAATTAAAAATGGAGTGGGACTAAGGCAAGGATGTCCTATGTCACCTATTTTGTTTTTATTCTATTTGAGAGAAATGGAGAGAGAGCAATAGAAAGATTAGGAAGAGGGATAAAGATAACATTAATAGGTGGCAAGTGAGTATATACATTATCAGTCTTTTATTTGCAGATGATGTCTTTTTGTGTGCAGAAAGAAGGGAAGATATGGAAGTTATGCTGAAGACATGCACAAGAGTGGATAAAGAGATGGGGATTAAGATTAGTGAAAAAAAATCCAAAGTAATGATGATTAATACTGGAGAAGGAGAAGACAAAGAATTTTTATTGGGGGATAAAAAGTTAAGTATTGTCGATAGATATAACTTTTGGGATTTTTATTAAGTAATCAGAGAAATTACTTGGATGAATGGAAGAAAAAATTGATAAATGAAGCAAAGAAAAAAAAAGACTGATAAAGGAATTAACAGTGTTTTCACATAATAAATATGACGTAGCTAGAATTGTATGGAAGGGAGTGGCGGTAGCAGGGTTAACATATGATAACGATCGATGCGTTATGTGTTAGTAAAAGAGTATTAGATTACTTGGAAAAAGTACAAAGATGAGTAGGAAGACTTGCATTAGATGCAGTAATGTGAATGGCAAAGGAGGCAATTCTAGAAGGAATGGGATGGTCAAGTTTTTATATGTGGGATGAAAAAATCAAAATGAAATGTTTGGTAGATTGCAGTTTATGTGTAATAAAAGAATAGCTAAAATAGTATTTAATTGGGTTATGAATAAAGGACAGGTAACAAGATGAGAGAGAAAGGTAATGTTGTATGCAGAAGATTTGGATAAAGAATTTATATCAGTATACTTGTACAAAAGATGAGATGATTGTGTTAGGAGAATTGTAGAGTGTTATAGTGGTAAGGATTGGGATAGAAGAATAGATGCATTAATAAAGAATAGGAAATTGGAGAGATGTAGAACATAGAGAATAAAAAGAGTTTAAATATTTATAGAAGTAAACAAAATATTGGGTGCAAATTAATTTATGATAATAGCAAGGAAAGTAGTTTACTGTTTAAGGCTAGAATGGGATCTTTAGTTACAGGGATTATACATGTAAATGGAAAAACATGGGTGATTTAGTCTGCAAGTTGTGTAAGGAAGGCATAGAAAATATTAGGCATCAGTTAATTAATGTAAATGCCTGAAAATAGAAAGAATACAAATAATAAAGTTGTAGAAGAATAAATAAAAGGCAAGTGATTATACAGAAAGTGGGTTATTGATTTTTATGCTGGATTTGGGAAAAGATAAAGGGAATTTATATATAAAAGCTATGAAGTTGACAAAGATTATGTTGTGGGAATGAGATAGAGCAGGATATGGGAAAACTTAGGGTAGGGAATGGAAAGGGAAAGTAAAGTGGCTAACAGGTTTCTCTGGGCATAGTTGCTGAGAGATTCCTTACTCTGTATAAGGAGAAGTCACAGTGCATCACATCACTTGTTAGAGCATGTAATAGTGATCATAATTTCTTTATAATAGAAATGCTTAGTAATGTGATTGAAAATAGTAATAAAAGTAGAAAGGATGGTGAAAGATGTGGATTGAGAATAAAGAATAAGAATGTTAGAAGAATATAAAATAAAAGTAGAAATCATGAAAGAGTTTGTTAGGAATGAATATAAGGACTGGTGTAGTAAAGTAGAAAATGTGGCAAATAGGATTTTAGATGACAATATACAGAAGAATAAAAGTAATAGAGAAGTAAGAATTAGTAAAAATGTAAGAAAGAGGAAAAAAGCATGCAGAGAAGAAAGTGAAAAAGTTGTCATTATTAAATGGGAAAAATATTTTTTAAAAAAAGAAGTTGGCTAAAATAGATAATTATATAGAGAGAATGAAATTAAATAGTAAATTATTGGAGGATATTAATAAAAGCTGGAAAGAGATGGGAATAAAAAAATTTAGAAATATATTAAAAGAAGGAATATAGGGGAGAGAGAAATAGTATTACTAAATAATGAGGAAAAAGTGTGTAGGTCTAGAGAAGAATTAGAGACAATCTTAAATAAGTATGTAATGGATATAGAAAAGATAATAGACGTGAAGGACAGAGTGATACATAAAAGCATTTAATTTAATAGACTGTATAGGCTTACACACACCTGCACATATAATGTAATATTTAAGGGATTCGAATTCAGACTTTCACACAACTTTCCATGCCATCTCATATTGCTGACCCACCTGATCACACACATGTTGAAAAGATAAATAATCACCAATATATGTATTTCATGCTAAAACAGTAATCATCAGTTGGTCCTAATTACTATCTCCACACATATATACAACCAGTGCTCGGCTTTATATTAAGATAGCCAATCTTCATACTTTAATGGACAGGCTTTAAACTACTCCAACCCACAACTCTTCAGCCATCCATTTCATTGAAAATCTGATGATGGAACATTCAAAGCCCATTTAGTAATAGAAATATTAGATTTACAGAAAAGTGAAAAGGCAAGAAGTTTAGATGAATGAGCAGCAGAGATAGTGATGAATTTAAGAAATAGGAGAAAAAATTAATTTTCTCTTCATGTTTAATAAGATGGCACAGAAGAGAAAATTTCAGAAAGCTGAAATAATACAAGAGTAAGACTATTAATTAAAGGCAAGGCTAAGGATCATAGAAATTTAAACAATTATAGACTGAAAGAGGTAACATCAATTTTATATAAAGTTTTTGTATATGATAGCAAGAAGGGTGGCAAAGTAAATGGAAGAGAATAATATAGTGGGAGAAATGTAAGGTGGTTTTTGATCGGATAGGCATATAGGAGATAGTTTATTTGTAGTCACACAACTTACAGATATGAACAGGAATACAGATAGACAGTTATATATAGTCTTTATAGATATAGAGAAGGCATCTGATAGAATAAATAAAAATAGATTATAAGTCTGTTTAGTAAATTTGGGAATGAATGGAGCTTTAGTGGATCTTATTAAAAGATTGTATGACAATAATTACTATACGTATCAATTAGGAAATATAGAATCAGAGTTAAAAGTGGGGTGGGACTAAGGCAAGGATGCCCAATATCACCCATTTTATTTTTGTTATATTTGGGAGAAATGGAGAGAGCAATAGAAAGTCTAGGAAGAGGGGTAGAAATACCATTAACAGATGGCAAGGGAGTGTATATATTAAGAGGTCTTTTATTTACTGATGATATGTTCTTAGGCACAGAAAATGGGGAAGATATGGAAGTTATGTTGAAGACAATTGCCAAGGGTTGGTAAAGAAATGGGGATTAAATTTAGTGAAGAAAAATCAAAAGTAATGATAATAAATGCTAAGGAAAGAGAAGAGAAAAATTTTTTATTAGGGGATATAAAATTAAATGTGGTAAATAGGTATAACTATTTTGGAATTGTCTTAAGTAATCAGAGAAATTGCTTGGATGAATAGGAGAAAAAATTGATAAGTGAAGCAAAGAAAGGAAAGGAACTGATTAAAAAATTAGCAGAGTTTTCATGTAATAAATATGATGTATCAAGAATTGTATGGCAGGGAGTGGCAGTAGCAAGATTAGCTTATGGTAACAATGTGTTGTGTGTAACTAAAAGGGTGTTAGATTACTTAGAAAAAATACAAAGAAAGTAGGAAGACATGCATTAGATGCAAATTTGTGGATGGCAAAAGAGGCAATTCAAAGAGAAATGGGATTGTCAAGTTTTTATATGAGCGATGCAAAAAGCAAAATGAAAAGGTTTGGTAGATTGCAATTTATGGGTATTAAGAGAATAGCCAAAATAGTATTTAATTGGATTATGAGTAAAGGATAATAACAAAAGTAGTACAGTATGCAGAAGATTTGAATAATGACTTTATGTCAATATACTTTTACAAAAGATGAGATGATTTGGGTTAGGAGAATTGTAACAACATATTATAATAGACGAATAGATGCATTAATAAAAAATAGGGGAGAGATGGAGAACTAGTATGGAGAGTAAAAAGAGTTTAAATATATAGAAGTAAACAGAATATTGGGTGTGAGTTAATTTATGATAATAGCAAGGAAAGTAGTTTACTGTTTAAGGCTCGAACAGGATCGTTAGCAACAAGGGAATATACACATAAATGGAGAAATGTGGGTGTCATATCTGACATTATCTTCAGAACTGGATTAGTCCAGATTCCTTATCTTATCTGATCGAATTGAGCACTCATTGCTGCTAACCAATGTGTAAACATGTGGACAAACAATGTGTAAACATGGCCAAAGGGTAAAAAGAAGTATGGCCAATGTGTAAATGTGTAAAATCCTACCATTGGTTAGGCTCTCTGTAGAGCGCATACTATGCGTGGCAAGGTCAGATATGGCAGTGGGTGATCTGTTAATTGAATGTAAATGCTTACATGCAGAAAGGGTACAGATAATGAAGTTATGGGAGAATAAATATAAACAAAGTGTCTATACGGAAAGTGGGTTCTTGGTGTTTATGCTGGGGTTGGATAAGGATAAGGGGGATTTAGATATAAAGGCCATAGAGTGCACAAAGATAATGTTGTGGAAACAGGATGGAACAGAATAGAGAAGAACATGGGAAAAACAAGATATGAAATGGAAAAGGAAGGTAAGGTGGCTAATAGGTTTCTCTGGGCATAGTGGCTCAGAGATTCCTTTCTCCGAGAAAAGCAACGTCATAGTACCTTGAATTGAATGTTTTAATGACAATGTTTAAACTAAAAAATCAAATGATATTTTGTTAATTATTATCAGTAACCAAGATTGGCCTTATCTTAAAAAGAAGAAAATAAGATTGAGCACTGTCATATGCCTAGTATCAACTTTTCGGTCATTTTCATTTATCTGTTGTTTTCTGTATTTCAATAATAGTGATACAACAAAGCTCTTCATCCTGTTCAAGTCAAATAACAGTGAAAAATAGTGTAAATGAAGATTATAATAATACTGAATCATGACATGGTGATGAAAAATATCAGATTGTCAATATTATGTTTTACAAGATTGTATGTCTACTATAATATATAAAATAACCTTAAATAGCCCTTCCTTATTTTTTTTTTGCTTTGACTTATCTTTTTGAAGGAAAATTTAAATTTGAATGGAAATTCTCTGTTTCCTGAAAAAAAAAAAAATTCAAATTTCACTAGTATTCAAATTCTAAATTGACAAATGGTTTTATCAACCATATCCCTTTTAACATTCTTCTACAAAAAACATTGTTAAATTATTCCTAGCAACAAAAGCTATTTTACTAAAAGACAGATTTACTATTTATTTTAGCATATAAAAATGAAGGAATCATTTTTGAGAGTCTATTGCATGGATTTTCAAGAATTCTAAAAACCTACATTTGTTTTTAACAAGAATTAAAGTTGTCAAATTTATTAAAAAATGGATATAATATAGGGGATTTGAACACAGACTTTCAAGCTCCCTTCAGCTGAAGGGAGTTTGAAAGTCTGTGTTCAAATCCCCTATTTTATATCTAAACTCCAAGTGTATAAATTATCCTTGTATTTAAATATTAAAAGATGAATAGTTGATCATTGTTGAAATTATTAAAGCTTGTCAGACTTATAGGTGAAAGTATTAAATAATCATTTCATTAATGTAATAACAAACAAAAAACAAAGAATTATTAGATTTTTTAAAAATTAATCTGTTTTAGTAAAAGAAAAAGTAATATAATAATTTATTTTTAAATGACATAATTTCAAATGTCATCTATCATATTAGGAATTTAATGTTTTTATGTCAACATTTACATATTGATATCTATTCAAATTATTACACATTTAATTGTCTTGTTGCTATTAATTTTTGATGCTAAATTGGCTGTGGAATTATAAAAGATAATATGAAAACTAGTTAAATACCTTCTATTTTTTTGGGGATATAGTTTAATTCTTAATGGGGATAAAGCCTTGATATAAAACCTTTAACTTTATATGCCATAAATAAATTTTGAGTGAGAAATGTCAACTGCAGACTTTTTGTTATTTTACTAATGCTTTTGACTTCACTAATGACTTCATCATAGCATTCCTAAGTTTGCAAGATTGCAAAACCCTAGAATTATAGCTGTTCTGAATGATTTTTTTTTTCCGAGCATTATTTCTGTATTCTATAAATAATTCAGTATAACTTTACACTTACATGGTTTTAACATTTTTTTTTTTTTTGTAAATAGTTCTTTAATTCTTCGTCTTATTATTATTATTATCATCAATTTATAGATGGTTTCTCTTACTCTTGGTTGCAGTAAAATTATGAATGACTTGTAGAAAGTGAATTTTTAGTTTTAGTCTTGTTAATTTTTCTCAATTTTTATTTCATAAAATTACAATTAGTAAGTTTTGATTAACAACTAAGTATTTTTTTTTTTTACTTATTGACTATATCTTCTTAAGTCTTTACTGAATTTCCCTTCATTTTAAATCCTCATGATCTTTATTTTTTTATTTATGTTATTATTTTATTTTTATTTTATTCTTTTCTAAATGATTTGTTTACATCTTATTAATGTCTTGTTGCTAGCATATATATTAGATATGCTCAATATACCATAATATTGGTGAAATTTGGTCACAATCATTTCTAATTTCACATTAGCAAACAATCATAAATTACTCTTACCTACTATGTTGAAAGTTAAATAAATAATTAAATAAATTAGAATAAAATTATAATGCTGGAAAATAAGTCCATCAGGTCTTAAAGCATTCTATTTATTATTGATAACTTGTGAATATTATAAATAAATTAAACCTGTTTGGAACCTGGAATAAGCAAAATATGAGCCCAAGAAAGCTTGATATAGTGAAGATAAAAAATTGAATCACACATTAATATCATAGGATAGGCTATCCATCCTTAAGTAATCTAAAAGCCATATTAAGAAATAAATATTTATCTGAGACTTGAATCCAAAATAATAAATGCAATATATGTCTATATTGTTTATAGAAGTTTTATTAAAACAATAGACAAGATACAATAATTGTTTATAATCAACATCAAGGTTATTGATTAATAAGAGAATTAAATTATTTAATAAGTATTAGATTTAAATTATTTTATTTTTTCACTTGAAAAAAATCAAATCCCCTAGATAGGTTGCATATCGTCTGTAGACAATGTTTTGTACAGCTATGTCATAGGAATTAAATTGCCTATATAGTGAAACCTTTAGTAATGGAAGGCAAATCATTGCTGAAAAATAAGACTATTATACATGATGATTATTGCCATGAAAATTTTGTAGAAAATTAAAGATATCCAGTAAAATTACTAAGTAAATTGTGCCAATTAATCTGGAAAATAATGATTTGTAGATTAGTAAGCTATCATATATATTACATATTGGAGACTTAAAAGAAAAAGAACAGAAATATCATTTCTGGTATACAGTTGTTAATTAAAAAGGCCAGATATAACAAAAAAAAATTATTTGCAGTTTGTCAATTGTAACAAGGCCTTTGATTTAGTTAATTGCATTAAATTTTGGGGTGTAGTTACAGTAATGTGTATACTAGAATATTTCATTATACTCTTTAAGAAATTTTTATGTGAACTGAAGGGTATATTTCACATTGGCAAAGTTTTAGATAGAATTGTATATTGTCACCATATGAGGGAACCAGATTGGATGAAGTTAAGTGTGGATTTAGAATTGATGAATGAAACAACTGCATTATTAGATATATTGGTGATACCATACTTATGCTGAAAATGTTGAAAACCTCTAAACTCTTTTTAGAAAAGTTAAAAAACAGCATGAAAAGATGGAATTAAAGCTAAATGTGAAGAAGATAAAGATGATAATGACAAGTGAGCAATGACATCAGAATTGATAATGATGGCATAGAAATGGTTAATAGTATTTTTCTCTTTGGGTTATTTATTATCAATAAAGATTCTAGTAGTTGAGATATTCATTACTGGCTAATACCTGGACCCTAGTGGAATTTTTCATGCTACGATATTCTTTTGTGGATGAGAAAGATGGCAAGAAAATGATTAAATGGATTCTTGATCAGATTGCAATTTGTTGAAGCACAAAAGAATAAGTTGAAATTGATCATGTTATAAAACAATATAATTTTTTTAGATAAATGTTTGATTCTTATAAAGATTGATGAGGCAATAAAGTGAATCAGTAATGAGATGAATGAACTCTTATTATCACAGTAATGAATGAGCAGCCTGAAAAACCAAATAGATTTTAGATTATTCTGTATTAACAGGAGTCAGTTTCAACTTAACAGCATCTAATAATAATAATATTTATTTAAATGTGATAGAAATTAAATCAAGTGTGTAAAGTTTTGAATAGCAATCCAAATTCTGATATTTTTGATTAATTTATCAACTTTATAATTTAGTTTCATTGTAATTTAATTTCTTTCTTTTATTGTTCATTTTTTGATCGTTCTCATAATCATGTTAGCATCAAGGTACTTTTCATAGATCTATCTTCTCCTAATTGCATTTTTCAATTTTTTTTAAAGTACATACATAATTTTATTTTTAGGTTAATTAATATTTTGTTATAGCTGCAACTTGCTTTTAGAATTAACTTACGTATAGTAATTTTTATTAATAGTAATTTTTCAGTTGTAAATTTATTTATTTATTTATTTTAGATAAAAGGCTTTAAAATAGACTTTTTTTTTTTTTTTAGCATTTTTATATTTTATTAGGAGTGATACCGCTTGGAATTCTTACTTTCTGTGTAAATGTTTTTATTGGTAAGTTTTTTTTTTTTTTTATATAAATACTTTTTAAATTTGAAATTAATTATACAATCAATGTATTCTCTGTTATTATGCAGCTATAAACTCTAGAAGATTTACTTTGAATTATTTATTCTTTAATAATTTTATTGTGGTTAATTATTAGCATGTGTTAGCAGTTGCAATAATTACTGATTCTGGGCAATCCATTTAATGACTTTGATTCAATAAAATTATTATTTAGATGCAATCTAAAGTACATGAGTAAAATAAGCATAAGTAGTGTATTGAGTTGTTGGGTTTTGCTTTTTTTTAATTTATTGCTAATTGTACTTCTGAACATTAAATTATTACAATCAATATGGTGTTTAATCTTTGTATTAGGAAGTTTAATAAATCTTGCAATTTGAAAAACTTATAGGCATTAATTAGAATACTACAACATGAGAGTGTTTTGTGGCATGTTGATCATAATCTTTTTTTTATCAATTAGAAGTCGGAAACTTTATTAATCAATATATAGTGAACAAATATATCCTAGACATCCTGGTTACCTTCCAAACTAATAGTGCAGTTTATGTTGGGATGAGTAAGTAATTAAATCTTACATATTTAAGGCAGCATGAATAGATATCATAAAATAAGCATAGTTTCTATAAAGATTAAATGTGAAGGAGATTTTAATATCTTACCCTTAGAATTGTTGATGCAGCTTCAGAAAAATAAAACAGTCAAAAAAATTGCATATAAATAACAAATCAAGTTCTCATAATAGATTGTGTATTGATGAATAGTTTCATATTAAATATGCTAAGTCTGAATACAATGACCAAGATTTTAATATATTTAATCACTCAAGTCATTTTTGTTTTGATCGAAGTAATTAAAAAATGTGGGCTAGCTACATATAAAATGATGACAATCCAGTACCATAGAAAATGCAGTGTCATTTCTCATCTTCTAACTTTGATATCTAATTATTATTGTTTATTTATTTAACATATAGATTTTTTTTAGACCATTTAATTATTAACAAAATGTCATAAAAGAAGCTGTTGAGATTCCTACTAGGAGATAGATTTACTAATGGTTTTATTAAAGGCTTTCAATTCAGTCATTACAGCTATGTGGTTTATTATCTATGTTTGTCGATATTTATATAGATTAGTAGCTGTTAAATTCTATTTATTTAATATACGAGTTGTCCTGAAACTGTTGATGAAACTTTACTTATTTCTAGGAGAATCAAATTCAGATAGCTTTATTGACGAATATGGAAAAAGAAATGTGTTCCATTTTTTACTCTATAATTCTTTGATTGTACAATTTTGATTTAACTTTCAAAAAGGGGATTGTGAGTTATTGCTAAGTTCAATCTGCTTAACAGCTTGCTAATACATTTTCTCTGAAGCAACTTCCCCTGATATTTGGTACAGAAAAATGTGAAAAACCAGAAAGTCATTGCAAAGGATTAGATTTGAGTGTTGTTCTAATAATATTTCTTATTGGGAATATTTGATTGAGTATCTAAAAATATGAAGGGCAACTTTTTATCCAAAGAGGGATTTGGAACCCAGTCTGCTATTTGATGATAACCTTTTATTTAGGTACTTACAACTGCAGATCACTTTCAGGTGAAGAAAGATTGGAAGAAGAATTGTCTCATATTAAATGGAACATTATTGGATTTTGTGAAGTTAGAAGAAAAGGTGAAGAGACAATTGTTTTAAAAAATAGACATGTACTGTACTGTAAAGACCACACCCATTGGAAGTAAAAGTAGGATTCATTATAAATAAAAAGTGAAAGAACAACATTGTGAAAATTGATGGTGTATCACCGAGAGTCGAGATTAGTTATTCAACTTAATAGCAAATAACAAATGCAGATAATTCGGGTTTATATCCAACAAGTTCTTGTAGTGATGAATGTACAAAAGGCTTTTGATCAGACCAAACAACATTTTTAAATTGTCATAGGAGACCAACTCCGGAATTGGTAAATAATTTCTGTAGGTAAATTTGGTTAAATTCAAAGAGAACATAGATTTGTGAATTTGCAGAAAAAGAAAAGGGTTGTCGTCGATGAACCAACATATCCCACTGGATGGCGCTGTTTTCGCGCTAAAACACATAAAAATGCCGTTTCCGCGGCCGACATGTTCGAACCCGCGTTTTCTACAATACAACCTTTTATGTTGTACTACAGATTGCAGACTGTTATGTCGCGTCACAATACAGCATGTATGTTTACACAGCAAATACATTTTCCCAATTCGCACAGTTTATAAAATGGTTACGGCTTGGGGAGAGGGTGTGTTTTTTGTAATTGGATGGAAATGTTATTTTCATTGGATTTTTTTTTATTTTAAAGTATTGAAATGTTCAGATTTTGTAAAGTAATAATTAACAGACTTTTTACACCGTAGTGTATTGAAGTTTTAAGTAGTAAATGTTGACGAGATATATGTATAAAGTGAATTGGAATTAGGTAACGTACTGTTCGTAACATTTCCACGAGTGTGTATATTTTTGAAATAAAAAAGAGCGTTAACACAAAAATATCCAGTAAGAAAAGTATAATTGTACACTGTTTTTTTAAATGTCATAAAAAGCATATATTATAAACATTTTATATATATATATATTTGTCGTTGTTTAAAAAAGTTTTAGTTTCTTTCTTTTCTCCGACTACTGTTATACTTTGTTGAATATAGTTTACGTTTATTGTTATCATTTATTTTATAGATGTTAGTAAAAAAAAATATTTACAAAAATACGATTTTGATATTTTTTATTTTAACCGTAAACCTAACCCTAAAACTAACCCTAAAGCTAACCCTAAAACTAACCCTAAAACTAACCCTAAAACTAACCCTAAACTAACCCTAAAACTAACCCTAAAGCTAAACCTAAAACTAACCGTAACAACTTTTACTTTTAGTTGTGATTCTATTTGAAATAAAAAATAGCGGTAAACAACAAAAAAAAAAGCCGTAACCCCAGTAAAAAAATCTCTGATAGAAAATTGATTTTTCTAATAAAAAGAAAATTAAAAAAGACGAATCAAATTGTAATTTCTTTATTTTATTTTGCATTTATTATTATCATTTAATTTGTATACGTTAATAAAAAATAATATTTAAAATTAAATAATATTTAAAAAAGACGATTTTCTTTTGTTTTTATTTTCGCATTACAAAAAACACATCAAAATGATTATAATTAACGGCCCGTGAACGATCATATTTTATAGTTTTAGTGTGATAACTGCGCCATCCAGTGGGATATGGATACTCATCGACGAGAACCAAGAAAAATTTTATATTATGAATTCTTTTTTTAACAAAAATGTTGCTAAACCGAAAAGAACATGGAAGCATCCAAATGAAAGTGCAGCAGAATTGGATTATATTTTGATTAACAGAAAATATGTATTTTAAATTGTAGTGTTCTTAATAAATTAAACACAGGAAGTGATCATTTATTAGCCAAATGTAAAATACATCACATGTTAATGCAAAAACTAGAGAGATGAAAATTATTAAGAAAAACACTAGACATAGTTGATATTCCTAATCTTCAGAAATATTTCTATGAATTGGTTTCAAATATTAACAAATTTTGAACATGATTCAGATTTGAACAAAATCTATAAGAAGATAACTGATACACTTGTAAAAACTGTAATAATGAGTAAAATTTTTACTGAGACAAGACAATTTATGAAGAAAGGAAGGAATATGAACATATATAAAAATGATGCATTAAGAAGGATTGAATATTTAGAATTTTGTAAAATAGTATGAAAAAGAATTGATAATGAGATAAGGAAGTATAATTGTGAACTAGTAAAGAAAGCTATAGAAGATAATAAAAGTCTCGAGTGTAAATCAACATCTTGCTATTGGTAGGAAACTTATTTCCACAATAAGAAAAAAAGATGGAATTATTACTAAAAAGAGAGTTGATATAAAATGTGTAGGCAAATTCTATTAAGAATTGTATAGCAATAAACAATAAGGAAAAATATCTCAATTGCCTAGGATTTTAAATAAGCATGTGTGTTATGCATTTAAATTTATGAAGAAGGAAAAGCTCCAGGTAGTGATAAAATTATAATCGATATCTTAAAAGAAGCAGGTGAAGAAATGAAAAAATTTTTGGCAAAGTTATATATCAAATGTTAAATGATAAAGATGTACCATTGCAAGAATATTGTATTAATATTAATATTTGAAAAAGGTGAAAAGAAGGTATTAGAAATTACAAACCTATCAGTCTTTTATCAATACTTTACAAAATTTTTCCAAGATAATTATAACTCATCAACAGCAAACTTTGGATTTTAACCAACCAAAAGAACGAGCTGAATTTAAAAGTGGCTTAATACATTGGATCATATCCTAGTTTTGAGAGAAAATGACCACTAAATATGAATTGTCACCATGGTTTGGATTTATAGATTATGAAAAGGCCTTGAATCATAAAGGTGTAGACTGAGAATATTGTCATATTCTAACAAATATTTTTAAAAATGCAATACAACAATTAGATTGCATAATAATACTAGGAAGATTAACATTGAGAAGGATGTATGACAGGGTGACTCCATATCTCCAAAACTTTTACAGGAGGTTTCAAGAAGTATTTTGTGGATTAAAATATAAAGCTAAGGGAGTAAAAATAAATGGAGATTATTTAAATCATCTAGAATTTGCAGATGATATAGTTGTTTTTGCAAGTAACGCTTTAGCGCTTCAGGAAATGTTGCAAGAATTTTCAGGTGAAAGTAAGATAGTAGGACTAAAGGTTAATGTTAAAAAAATTAAAATAATGTTCAATGGATTTTCTCAAAAGACGAAAATAAAGATTGATAATTGTGAATTAGAAAATTGTAACAACTACAAATGCCTTGGCCAGATTATTACTACAGATGGAAACATAATGGATGAAATTAATCATAGAATTAAACTTGGTTGGGGTGCTTTTGGTAGAAATAACTTAATACTAAAAGGAAATATGCCTATATATTTGAAAAAGATTTTTAATAGAGGTGTTTAACCAGTTCTTTTTTATGAATCTGAGACTTGGACACTTAACAAAAGAGTAATATAGAAACTTTAAATGACTCAACGAAGTGTGGGGGGAAGTGTGCTGGTATAATGTGGAGAAAAGAAACCAGAGATCAGAGGCGATGGATTGAATTTGGAGAGATCTTCATCCTGCAATGGATCGATAATTGTTGAAAATGTTGATGATGATTTTAGAAGCTCACCATAATGTGCTTGCATCACAACCTCAACTAATGCTAGCCAGCTTTTCAAGAAGATTATTCCTAGAAATTAATTTTGATCTAACCTTACATAAATGAGGAAAATAAGTTAGCTATGACCTAAGGTTATTTCTAAATAACATGGGTTTGGATTGTGTTTCAGTTTATTATTATGTCTAATTATAGTTATTCTATGTCAGAAGATTATTATCAAATAATATTGTTAGAAGTAAAAATAAGTGTAGTACAAAATTTAAATAAAATCATTTATATTGTTTGTTTTTTTTAAAACAGTACGATTTATCAGTGTTCTGCTTCTGCTTATTAAGCAGTTTTGTTGTGATTGGTCAAAATGTTTTCTTTTTTTAATGATGTAAAAACTATAAGCATGATGTCAACAGAAATATGGGCATTTGATGCATTTGGAATGTAGCTTTCTAATGATGACTTTAAAAAAAAAATTCAATGAAATTTGAATTTTTTATTAATTTTTTTCGTAACAGGTGCAATTAGTTGTTGTTTTTTTTATCAATTTTCTAATTTCCATGAAGCAATAAAGACAGAAAACTTTTATTAGCTTCAATATTCAGACAAAATGAATTAAAAATATGCTGATCATTCACAAACAAGGCCTTCCATGGAGTCTAAACATAATTGCAGAATATCGGTCTCGTAAGTATACAATTTTAATATTTTGAATAATATTTTAATTTTTTTTTAATTATTTGAAAAATGATTTAATTTTTATTAATTAGCATGTTATGCATTATATGAATTCATATGTACAGTAATTTTGTATGTTCTAATCCAAGTTTGAGGCAAACTTATTTTATAAAAATAATGATTCTCAAAAGGTTTAATAATTTATTATTTATTATTATGTTTATATGGTGTGTTTGTGTTTACTCTTGCATGTTGTATAACACGTAATGATTTACATATATAGAGCAGTGCAATGTAAATTTTAAGACTGATTATAAAATGTACAGAAAGGTTGCAGTTGATAAAATATTCACAAAATTTACTGGGCATAGTACCATGTGAAAATATAAACACTTAAAACCAATAAATGGAGATTTCATATGATGTTTGTGTAGTAGTAGCCACAATGGTTATGTATATACCACATGGAATTGTATATGCAGGCAAAGAATCAAATTCTGATTCTTGCCTGTGCGTGATACTCATGTTGTGGAGTCACTAGTTTTACCATATCTTTCATCACATTATTTTCAAGTCTATAGTTAACAAATGGATTATATGCAAATAAATTATATATATGTGATGCAATAAATATAACAAGATAGCATCACTGGTGTGCATAAAGAATATAAACATCACTGATGTACACAAAAAAATATAAAATGAAGAGATGAAACTCATTCCCTCAGTGATATAGACAGTATCCTACTATATCTAGTTTTAGATAGACAAGAAGCCAATTGCTATAATGACAAATGCATATCCATCTTCTGGAAATGATTTGTTTGTATCTTTTATTAGGATGAATCTTTTTTTTATAGTCGCCTTTGAGATTTATCAACTTTTGAGGTACAAGATAAAAATGAAGAATTCTTATGCAAATACTTTTGGAGATTCTTAAGCTATGGATTATTTTAGGTAAGAAGTATTATATATAGTTTGAAAGATAATGTTGTGAGGAATACAAAGAAATTATCACTGAAGATGTAATTTAAACTTAGTTAATGATGAATTAGAAATTATGAACAAACAATATGGTAATAATTATGTTGGATGTTGAAATTTCTTTTTTTTCCCCTTATTTTTTAAATGGTAATCACTATTTGTCGTAGCCTTATTGTTTTCCTTAGTTTTTCTAGTTTCTATCAATGTCAAGTTTTTTGCTCTAACATTATTAAAATTGAAGTTATTATGAAAATTGTGTCTCAGATCAGTTTTTTTAAAAATTCAATATGGTGCCTCTAGATTCAAGTAGTTAATACTATGCAATCTTATAGAAACTTCATTTATAATCATTGTTAAATCATAAGATGAGTTTTAGATTTATTATTGAATTTTTGCTTTTATTGATGCATTTGAATTTAAAACTGTAATGAACATTTTGGTGTTCAAACAATGTTTCAAAGCAATTGATCACTTATAAATCAGAAATTTTATCCTTATAAATTTAAAAGAAATTCTTTTTTATATTTTGTTTTAATTATAGTTCTTTAATAATATTTTTTGTTAAAAATAAATGACTTTTTTTAAAAATATTTAACTATTTTTTTACTGTACATAAATTCATAATTACAATTTTTTTTAACAAAGAGAAGGAAATCTGAAAATAAATTTGTTCAATTGTCATTAAGTTTTTATTTAAATTTATTGTTACTCACAGCTAAATAAAAAAATTTTATCTTCTAGATCAGTGGTGCCGGAACCTGTGGTTCATGACCTCTCAAGAGATCACAGAAATATTGTGGATCGTGAAAATTTTGAGAAGTTCTTATGTTGTATAATAAATTTTTAATTGAAAAAACAGAAACTTAAATACTATTAAAAAATATATGAAAACTGCTCAACTCATTACTTGAGTCTGATCACTTTTATGTTTAAACACTTTCTTCTTTATATTCCAATCCACTTTGTACAAACAGCACATTGTAAAGATTCTTTGCTTATATTGCTCTTATTTCTCTTGTTCACTCTCAGATTTTATTCTTTAAGCTAGTATTCTCCGAATGTTAATACATTCTTAAATGTACATATTTTCTAAAACAGACTATAACGGAACGAACAATTCTTATCATACACCACCCCTAATATCCATCATACCAGTCATGTCAGTCGCTAATTCGATCTTTAGCGGTGTGTAAACCCACTACACATCGTGCATCCACATTGGTCGACAGATATAACGGATGGAACAATTAGCACTTGCCCCAAAAGATGATGACGCCAGATATAATGGACGGAATGATTACAACTAACTCCAAACATTGGAAACACCAGATGTAATGGTACAAACAGCACATTGTAAAGATTCTTTGCTTATATTGCTCTTATTTCTCTTGTTCACTCTCAGATTTTATTCTTTAAGCTAGTATTTTCTGAATGTTGATACTACATTCTTAAATGTACATATTTTCTAAAACAGATTAAAAAAGTTGTATTTGCTACAAATCAGCAGATCTACTACAAATCAAATATACATTTTTTTATTACTATGCAGTTTTTCCAAAGATCTTATATCAAATCTTATGTAGTGAAATGTAATATAAAGATATATATTTGTATGTGGTAAAACGACTTTTATTATTACTATCCTTATATGCTTATAATAGGATGGTAGCAACATATAATGGGTCATGCAAAATTTCAATCTGAATATAGAGGTCGCAAATGTAAAAACATTGTGCACCACTGTTCTAGATAATCAAAGTTCCAGAGAATACTTACTAAAAAGAATTCACCATGTCCTTTACTGATTACAACTAGATATTTGATTCATTTGACTATACTAAATTATAGAATGGTCTTACAAAAATGATAGGTTGTTTTTATGAGAAATCTCTTTATGAGACTAATATTTAAACAGACTATGGTGTAATAAACTAGTTATACATTGATAAAGGAATTAAATAGGATTATATATTGTCAATGTATCTAATCAAATTTGTATTTTTAAAACATCATGAATGGAATCAAATCAGATGAATACTAATATGTATTTAGATTGCTGGAAGAAACCAGCTTCAAATATATTCACGCACCATACTTTAATTATAATAGAGAAGACCTAAAATTATTTATTAGGGAAATTAATAACAGAGCGGAAAGATTTTATAATGATAGAGAATTTTAAATATGATCCACGAAGGTATGAAATCCATTCTTATTTCTTATAATAATTTATAAATAGCTAAACTATGATGCTATGTACTGCAGATAGCTTGAAGAAAAAACCAGTCAACTTTTCATTGGAGCATCCTTTTATGTTCATATGTATAATTGTGATTCAGTAAGATTAAGTCTTTCTTGATTAAATGGTAATTATAATACTGAAATCAATAAAAAGTGTAGTGATTTCCCCCAAATATATATACTGTATATATATTATCCGATTTATTTATTGTTTCTTTTTATATTCTTTATGGTAATAAAATTTTTACTATGTAAAGGGTGTACGCAAATTTTGATTATAAATAAATGTATTTGAAGTTTAAACTTAACAATTGGATAAATTTATGTAGAAATAAATGCAAAAATTTTTCTCTGTTAATCAGATAACTTACAAACATTTAACATTCAGCTATTGTACCATTTTATTAGCTGCAGTAAAATAGCTTGCAAATTAACTACTTCTTAACTGAAAATGCCACTCTAATCAGGTTAACTTTCTATAATGCTGTTAAACAAAGTTTTAGCTGCTTGATGTGATCAAAAAGTCCTTGACAATAACAATATTACAGCTTTCTTAAAACTAAAAACAAAAGCTTTCTCTAAACACAAAAACTGAAAGAAAAAAAATAAATTGGCATCTCATAATTTTTTTTTTATAACAACACTATTCAATATTACACATAATCTAAGTACTTTTATCTATGGCTGTAAATCAGTTTTTAAAACAAAAAAATTTTTTCTAGTATGAATAAAAATTAAAGAAATAAATAGTTTGCGACTTTTAGAATAAAAACTTCCAACCAAATACTTTTACTGATAAATTGAGCCCTTAAAAGGTTTTATTTCTTTTTTTCTTTTGTAAAATTCAGACTAGCTTTATTTTTAAATGGAATGAAGGCTAAACGTGATACAAAATATATAAAATAAAAACTATTAATAGAAAATTTAAAAGTAACAAATTTTTAAAGACTAATGATAACAAAATTTGAAGAAACGCATTAACCAATTGAAAAAGAGGAATAATAAAACATAAGAAAAGATGCAAAAAAAAAAGTTAATTGGCTTACATATAGTATTATCAATCTATTATTTTGAGTATATTTTGTCATATTATTAGTGTAATGGTCAGAATGAGCTGATATCTGCAAAATCACCACCAGGGTGACTTAAACCACCACAACTCATTCCAACCTACATACTACTACTCCCTTTTTTAGGCTCGGTGATCAGGGAGAGGTAGAGACTTAAAATAGATTACAACTATATGACTTCCTTGTGGCAAACAAGACACCCAATGCAATGTATATATATAATAGAAATACTTTATTAGTATTAAAATTACAAACAAATAAACAAGAAATGACTGCTGCTTAATTAGGTTGCTAGACTCATAAGATAGCGAAATTAGATGATTGCATATGTAAAAGTTTTAATGTAGAACAGATATATAAATAAGGGATCTCGGATAATAAACACATTTGATCTTTGGGACAGATATCCCTCAAGCAGGTACATAATAATAATAAATAAAGCATGATAAGTTTAATTAACTCTAGAAAATATGGTTAAATAGGTAAGTGCATGTGATCATGATTAACCAATCCCTAAATACCAGGCTTTAACATACACAAAGAAGGAAGACAGTGACGAGGTAGACTGGAATATGCTCATCTCCGCGATGTTATATCCAAGTCTTATCATAAGGTAACGATGGGAAGATATTCGCTGTTGCTAAGTTAGATCCAAATTTCATAAAATAAATGGGTCACAGAATGAAGGAATAAGCGTCTTCATAAAACCCTAAATAACTCTCATTAACAGGCAGGAACGATCCACTGCACTGGTAACAAGACAAGAACAAGGCCCTATGAATCTGAAAAATAAAAGGAGTGTTCCCGCATTTGCGTGGAACTTAGACGAACGGAACCCGTTGAATTAAATTTTTTAGAAGCAGGGATATACACCTGCTGAAGAAACGTAATGAAATAAACATGAAATTAGACAACCCAGTAATGCTATATTTATATACAATAATAAACATTTGGACTTAAATTTAAATCTATATAAATAAAACTTAAATGGTCATGCCATAAGTTTATAATATGTGAATATCTGTTATATGAGGCTAAATCAGAGCCTATGCAATTTATAAAGAGATTACTCACTGCTTAATTAAAGATCCGCCTTATAGATCTTACATATATAAGGAATTATTAATACGATATAGCCTACAATGATAATATATTAAATTGGGTTATAAGTTTTGAAGAATTAAACTATCATATCATATATTTCATTATTTAGAACATAAGTTTCACAGAAT
Source organism: Epiperipatus broadwayi (assembly GCA_028023455.1). NCBI lineage: Eukaryota > Metazoa > Onychophora > Udeonychophora > Euonychophora > Peripatidae > Epiperipatus > Epiperipatus broadwayi. The sequence goes on along the minus strand of JAQFVV010012573.1, from coordinate 574,170 downwards.
TGGAAAATGCATATTTGCAGTATATATATGTTTGTTAAAAAAGTTTTAAACTTTTAACTTTGTACGTTAAATTTTATTTTAAAACTGCAGATTGTTTGTAGATCACCTGCACGCAGGTTACATATATACTTGTCCCTTCTAAAAGAAAATAAAGTTTTACTTTTAACACTCAATTTTAATTTTAAAAGTTATATATAAAACCATGGTAATTGCATTAATGGATAAATGTCATTTTTTGAAAGAACCGATTTTAAATAGGCAAATTTAAAATCAAAAACAAATTAGAATCAGAGAAAGAGTGCATTTAAATATCTTGCTTTTATTTAATTACTGGGCTTTTTTTTAAATAATGTCAAATATTTTAATCATTGAAATATTTTACTAAATGTACGTTCATCTGATTCTTGAACAATAAATCGCAAAATTTAAGAAAGATCCAGTATATATATTGCAATAGTCATTCTTCCTTACTATGTACAATTTTTTAAGCATGTGTTAAGAAATTTAAATAATGCAATAAATATCTAACTAAAATGATAAGAAACATTTTAATAATACGAAAGAAACACACTTTAAAGACTGGTTAATAAATAAATTATTTAAATCAAAGAAAACATTTCAATCACACCAGAGACTTTTATCATTTACCGATACTTTCAATGGTCTGTGGCATTATATACTGGTGGCTTTCTTTTGATGATGATGGCATAATATGTCAACACTTTGGATGGTCAATTGTATGCAAGGACTTGATTGGCTTAGCATTCTATAACTCCAGGGAAACCCCATACTCAGCTTCACTGGCGATGGCCAGAGAAATTGCGGTAATCTACTTACTCACTCATAACTTGATGTAATTTAACAGCTTAAACTTTACTATAATAAACTCTACAAGAAGTCTATAACAACTCTTCCAGAAGTTCGCAATAATAATAATCCTTTCTTCTTTTGCCCTATATATATCTCAAAAAAAAAAAAACCCATCCGGAACTTTCCAAATTAATTAATTAATTTAAACTTAAGGAAATTTATTTTCTTTATTATCTAAAAGAATCTTCTAAGTCAATACAAACCAATCACGGACACCAATCTCAACGTTAAAATCACCTTGTGGGATGCGTATCACCTAATCAACCCACATCCACAACCTCCCGAAAGTAGCCTCAACCTCACAAACCAAAAATTAATTACCCACTTTAAAAGATGGTGTCTGGAGCTCAAGTATCTGGACTTCATCATCAAAGTTAATCTTAGCGCGCTTCCCACAAATTGGTTCCTATTTTACCGAAGAGGTAACTCCAACATTGATCTAATCTGCAGTTTATGTTCTCATGAAGAGGAAACCATTGAGCACTTCGTATATTGCTGTCCAAACCATAGTCTTCACCAACTCCAATATCAGACCGGACCTAATTCTCTTGCCCATAAAAGCGATCCACACCGGAACATTTGCTATCATTAGACTATCCATTTTCATTCTCTATGCAATCTGGGTAGTACGTTGCAAGTTGATAATGGAACTGCCCCGCCTAGACCCAGATCTGTTGTTCTGCGAAACAATAAAGAAAATCAGGAAAAGAGATGAGCTCATCTCTCCCAAAAAATCCTTTGAGGATACCTGGAACCTATTCACCCTCCCTACTAATAACAACAGAACAACAAACATGCTGGCCTACTAAACCACTCATAAGAACTCTCAGAACTTAGCATAACCTGTTAACTTTGTATATATTCTTTCTAATTTGTACACAAAGTAATTAATAAATATATTTTTGAAACAAGAATCTTGCTGATTATAATCTTAATGCAATTTAAATTTGAAATTTTACTAATTGCATTTTTTTAAATTAAATTCAGAATGTCTTTGGATTTAATCTAATCCTCAGTAATTACACTTTTGTCACCTTTTATTGTAATGGCAATGTTACACAAAATATAAATTCTAAAATTAGAATTTAGTACTTGCATTTTTTTAACATCAATTGGGATTTTAATTAATTAGAAAGTTAAACTTTCTTTGCTGATTTGAAATCCCCATCTTTTTTCATACTTACCAACTCATTATTAAATTTCGTAATAAAATTTACTTTATATAATATTATTTTTTATACATTGTATATATATTTTTTAAACTTAATAGCAAATATATATACATGAAGCACATATATATACTTATGTATATATACGACTGCTTCATTAGTTACACATTTTCTATATGATGTGAAATTGAGATAATTAGGATATGATGAAACAATACCATTTGATCATTATTAGTGATAGTTTGATACTGTTTATTACTGCATGGTAGAGTGGCAATCTGGAGTGAAGATACATGGATCGCAGACCAACTCTCTTCCTTTCTCAAGAAATAAACTATTTGATTACTTTATTGCTTGCTATATTCTTACTAGAATTTATTTTAGTATTTTACTATTTAGATCATTAAATTTCATATAATTAGGTAAACAAACATATATTTTGAAGCTATATATATATGCTTTCCTATATATACCTTATGTCCGTAAATTAAAAAATCATGAGGAAGTTTTAAGTTAAAGATTTTAATAAGTTTTAGTAAATAAAAATTAAAGATATATTTTAAACACACGGATAGTTGTATACAGTATAGTAATCATAAAGTTATTTTGTTAAATCAAAATAGTTTTTAAAAAGTTGTAAAAGCTAATTAATTCAAAATTTAATTTAAAAAATAGGTTAAAAGCAAAAGGTGTTTTCGTTAAAAGAGGAAATGGCATTCTAAGAAAAAGTAATTAAAATGCTTATAGACAGATTGTTAGATTAAATTAAGGAGATTAATAATTGGCATAATTTAATTAAAAAGGCTATTGTTCCTGCTCAAAGATAATAACTTGCAAATATGGTATTGACCAAATAAGCTCGGACTGCAGCGGATTCTCTGGAGTTATCTATATCCAATAGATCAAAGATTCCAAAAGACGAGCAATAGATCCAAATTTTACAGATAAGCTGACTTCGGTGAATATAAATAGTGCTTACAATTTACTCAAGGTATAATTAATTCTTGTCTGCTTCTAGGATTCTATTCTGCTTCCATTATTCTTTTGATGCAGTTATTAAGAAAATTTATTATTCAGTTTTGCCAAATCCACAATGCAAGGATAGAGAAACCTTATCTGCTTCCATTATTCTTTCGATGCAGTTATTAAGAAAATTTATTATTATTCAATTGTTTTGCCAGATCCACACTGCAAGAATAGAGAAGCCTTATCTGCTTCAATCTGGCAAGCTAGCAGAGGGCAAGCCGAAAAGCTATAGCTTAGTCTTGAAAAAGAAGCTGTCAACAAGTGAAGAAACCACTCAAACATGTCCACTATGTATCCACCTAAGATGAGTAAAAGTCTGATGTTCAATGCTACAGGAAGAACCAGCTGCTAAACCAAGATAAAATTACTGCCAAATCATCTGAATAAAGTCTGAGTGATCTTATGATTTTAAGAATAAACTCCGCCAAAATAAACAAATACATATAATGAGAACTTTTGATGCTGAAAGAATAAGTATGAACTTTAAACTAATCTTTAGTTAATTATCATTTATCTTCTATCTAATGAAATATGTTAGTAAATAGTTATTTATTTAATTTGTTTATGAGCAAGTATGGCAAGAGATTGTAGTTTGTTCTGCCTATCACGCCACAATTTAGTAAATGAGAATTGTATAAAATTATTTTATAAAAGGTAATTTGCTTACAATCACAATTTCTTGCCATGCTATTAAACGTTTGTATGTTAATTAAATTGGTTATTTCCACTTTAAAGAAAATATCAACAATATGTTAAATCAGCAAGTTAATAAATTATGAATAGAATTTAAATTGCACTGCGTACACAAGTTTGGATTAAGGTTGTATGTAATAGGTTTCAGATTGAGATAGCTGCACTTTGCTTTTGAGATAATATTGTTGATAAAAATGGACTGCTGTCAATCTGTCAATTCAGGTTATGCTAGTTTCATCTGGAACTCATTCTTATGTAACGGATTAGTGAAATGATTGTAAAACCATTGCAACTGCTGATCACTTATTTTCATCATTTGTTTAAACATTGATGAGCAGTAGATGAACAATTGTTATCATCTATTATCTACTTTATTTCATACATGTCTAGTGATATATTTGCGACTGCCGGTCACTAATATGCTGTACCAAACACTTAGAAGTAGTACGCGGTAGAAAATTAATTCCTATCATATGTATAATTTATCATATATTAGTTCTTGTTCAACACTATTGTAATACAGATATATATTATTTTTATGATAACCATTTTTTATGCTTGCTTAAAATTGTTATTAAAACAGGCAAAACTCTCTATACATATTGCCACTCAGTGCAAGCCAGAGTAATCAATGGATGCCAGTGCTGTCAGATCCAAGACTTCTCAATGATGAAGGCCACAAACCAGAAACTAGTCTGGGGATTTTATGCACAAGCCTTCTGGCATCCATTGATTAATCTGGCTTCCACTGAGTGGCAATACATATAGAGAGTGTAGCCTGTTTTAATATATATTATTTCCTGTATTTTGTAATTATTTTATTATTTTAATTGCTTGCTAATATTATAATCTGAAGTTGATTACAGCAGTCAATTAGTTAAATCATTCTTAGTTTATAATACTGTATTACCCTCATTTGACAGGGTCGTTTCGTCTAAGAACAGAGATAATGAGAGGTGTGAGTGGTTGGGAGTCTATGCAGTAGATTAAAATCCATTCACAGTAATATTCTATATTAATAATTTTCAAATATTAATTGTTTTAAAATATTTAAAAGCTTTACACTACCATGTACAATATATTGTATAATATAAATTAAAATAATACTAATAAGATTTAGAAAGGTTTATTACCATAAATTAATTTATAAATCAATTAACCAAAGTATCACCAATGTGTGTTATTTTGTTTAAACGTAAATAAATTGTGTTCGTCTCGTTATTTTTGGCAGTTTGTCATCATTATTTTCAATTAATAACTTAAGTAAAATAGTTAAAAGTTTCTTGTTTCTCCCAGACCTTAGTGGGCTGTAAAAGAAAAAAATTATCCTTCTGTGATGACAGAATGTGGAATGCACATGTAAATTGCCCTCAAGTGATTTTCATGTGGGTTGCACAGTTCTGTCAGTTACAGTATATATATATATATAGCTTTCAGTGTTTGTTAAATTGCTGAACTAAATTTTATTTTTATGAGCATTTTAATATATCAGTACATGTGTTTTGAATAGTATTGTATTTGTGTGTTGTTGTTTTTTGTTTGTTGGTTGGTTGGTTGGTTAATTGTTTTTTGCTGGCAGTTATGAAATTTTTAACTAAATGTAATTAGTCAAAAGTGATATGCTTTAAAAAGAATTGTGATTTCTTTGAATCAAAATTAATACATATTTCAAACTAGAATAGCTCAATTAGTGAAGTTTATATATACCAAAAATTATTACATAGTATTATTTAATGGATTTTTATAATCAATTTGTTTTGTTCAGGAAAAACATAAATTATTTGACTAATTTTTTCAGAAATGATTGAAATACTGTTAAAAAGGAAAAGAAATGAAGCCTTAAAGGTTTTTTTTAATCATTATATATTGAAGTATTTAATTAAATTACTATTAAAATTCATTTGTGCTCAAAAAGATATTTAAGCAACAAATTTTGAAGAATTTTAATATTTAAATTTTCAATTTTGTTACAGATAGAAAATCTATGAACTTTAAGAATTGTAAAAGAAGCATTGCTGAATTTTCTGTAACATGCTATATTTAATGCTGTAATTTTAAAAAAAAAAAAAACTTTTAAATCTTTATATTAAATTTCTTTTTTTTTTTTTTTTTTAAAAAAAATGTTTTTGTGATATTTAATGTTAACTGAAATTATCTTCATAGACAGTCAAGAAAAATTTAGAGCAAGCAAATTGAGTGTTTGGTATTTGAAGATGTTCAAGCATAATAATTTATATAAAAGTTTGTTTTTGTGGTAATATATATATATTAATGTTTGTGTATGTGTTTTCTACTCAAAAACAAATGTATCAATCAAATTAATGAATACATTGAAGATATAGTTTTTGTGCCCCCCCCCTCCTCTTTTGTAGGTCCTGCTGAGTTAGCAGAAATACCAGAAGACTATGTTCCAAAGCATTGGGAATATTATAGGGTAAGTAAAACTTAAATAAAAAATAAATGTTTAATATGCTACTGTAAAGTCACTTTTTATAATTGTTATTAAAATAATCTTAAAAATCTTTTCATTTTAAAGATTATAAAAAGCTATTTTGACTTTACTAAGCTGGATATGTTTATCCAAATCTAAATAAATAGATAAAATGGATATATAATTAAAAGTCATCATCTCAATTTCTTGTATGATTAAAATACTCCTTCCACCTTTTCATAATATCATTGTTATCATAAAAAAGAGTGTCATTGCTGGATTTAATAGGATTGTGATAGTGTATATGAGGGTCATACATTGATTTCAGTGAATCAAAAAAGATCTAGAATGATTATAATCAGTGAATATCTATATTTTCTTCGTAGTTTTAATCACAAATCATTTTTAAGCCTTCTTATCAATCAATGAATTTCTATCTTCAGATCTTTATTATAAAATTCCACATTTAATCTATTATTCTGCCAAGCAGAAAGTGTCACATTTCTTTTTAATGAAATCACTAATAACAAAAAACCAGTCATGATTTTCTTTTTAGTGAACTCAAGAATAGATTTATTTATATCTATAATACAGTAAAGAGAAATATGACAATCCAGAAAATATAAATGAGTAATTTTAATGTTTCAGTAGCTGGTGAAATTTATTATTGAAATAGAATATTTCATGGTACCTGTTTTGAGGCCAATGGATTAGATAAAGATAGAAAATTTGTATATAGATAGATGATTTGTAAGGCTAGGATAGTATTGAAGGCAGATTATAAGGCTTATAGGAACATTAAACAGATAATAAGAGTTATAAAGAGTTGCAATGAGTTTTAGTGAAACAGATTAAGAGAACATTCATTATTAAATAGAAATAAATGGAATACTTTTGTAAGTATATTTGTGTATATCTGTATATAGACACATTAAATTTATTAATTCATGTAAATATTTTATTAAAGGAAAATTAATATTATGTTTAACAAATGTTCTTAAAAGAATAATGAAATAAGACTATAATTTAATAATTTAAATTATATTTTTTTAATGCTTTATTAAATAAGAATGCTTTTAATTTAATTAAAAACTAATAGGCAGTTGTACAAATAAAAACACAAAGAAATTGTTTTCTACTGATATACGTAACAATGATGTTTGCAGGCTGATTTTAAAAAAAAGAAAGATTAGAAGTTTGGAATTTCTTTCTTTATCTTATGGAACTAATTAATGAAAATTAACAATGACATTTAATTGGCCAAGATTTTAAAGAATTGAAAAATGTATTTCTACCTCATTTCTATGCTAGCTAGAAGGACCAATAATAAAAAAAAAACATGGCTGAACTCATCAAAGCAAAATGATTTTTTTTTACTTTATAAAAATTTGCTTAATTTATGAATATCTATGTAAACAACTAAGATTGTATTACAGTCTTCGAGGATTTCAGAAGGTGTTCCTATAAATATTCCTGCTCACAACAACCATTTAAAAGAAAAGGAAAAAGCCTGAATTTTTATTTTTGGATGGAAATTGGCAAATTACTGATTGCTGACCTATATGTTTTAAAAGTTAAATATTGAATTCTTTGTCTTAATTTCTAAAGAGAGAAATGAGAACTTAAAGCTGCAAAATATGCATATTTTAAATTAATTTAACACAGTTCTTCTATTACAACACATGTTGCTACTAATTTATTCAGTAAAGACTGTAAGTATATAATTTGTTTATCTGTTTGGAATTTTCAAAGAAAAAAACAAAACTTTAATTAAAATATAATACTTTTATTCAGGTATATATCAACTATAGATAATTATTATCATTTATAAATTTGATTATTAATGTCATTTATAAATTAGTGGTTATTAAAATATATACATTTTTAGATTGTAAATTCAATAACTGCTTTCATTCTTCTGTATAGGGTTATATCTTTTAAAGTATTGTTTTCTTTGTTGTACACATTGTAATAAAAGAGAAAATGTTGAGAATTCTAAGGGAGCAGTTGCTAAAATTGCAATTGGAGATATCGGTTAGCTAGTTTTTCAGAAAAAAAATTTGTATGTTTAGTTAAAATAAAAAGAAGAGTAATTAAATAAATCCTTAAACCTGATAAGCATTCTAAATATAGATTAAATTTAAACTATTCACAAGTTAATCCAATTTCAATTAAATTTGCCCAACTAATATAAATATATTTTTATAAGATAGCCTTAAATGTTAAATCATTTATACATACATGTACATGTGGGGGGGGTGCATATAGAAATAATATCTAGGCAGTTATCTATGTGTTCAAAATGTGAATGACTTATTCAGTACTAGGTAGTTAAGAAGTTAGTTAACAAAAGCAATAGCAGTTGATAAATAAAATGAAATTATATATTCTTAATTTAATAAAGCTATTTAATCTTATTACATCATTTCTGTCATTTTAATTTTTTTAGACTTATAGGTTTAAGTGAGTGTACGACTAGCATTGTTGGTAGTTGCCTGCTTATTGATTAGACCTTATGATGAAAAGATCAGTATTTTGAATTAGACTATGGATATTTATGTTTGTATGTGTTAAATGTTGGAAATTAAAATATTCACAATAAGAGGTAAGAACTTGGTAAATTTAATATAGGTTACATGGAGTTGTTCTTAAGTAATGTCTTATTTAGGTCCACAACTAATTGTTTGAGAATTATATGAGTTCCAGATTTATCTGTTAATCTGGTGGCATCCATCCAGATTGGTTTAAAATACTTACATATATGGATATTTAAGGGAATACAATATAAACCATCGTATAAAATTAAAAATGACATCTTACAAAAAAAAAAATACATGTAATTGTGTAGTTAAGCAAAGATGGTAATTAGAGAATTTTTTTTTTTTTGCAGATGAAGTGGTACATGTTTTGAACATAATTGTAAAGGTAGATGATTTGTAAGGCTATGATAATATTGAAGGCAGATGGTAAGCCTTATAGGAGCATAAAATAGGTAGTAAGAGTTAAAGAATTGCAGTAAACTGTTAGTGAAACTGAATTAAGTGAACATTCATTAGTAAATGGAATTCTTTTAAGTATATTTGTGTGTATGTGTAATCATGTAAATATTTTAATAAGGGAAAATAAATATGTTTAAAAAAGTAATCAAATAAATATTGGATGCAGATGGTAAGGCTTATGGGAACATAAAACTGATAGAGTTAAAGAGTTGCAGTGAATTGTTAGTGAAACAGATTAAATGGATGTTCATTATTAAATAGAAATAAATGGAATTCTTTAAATATATTTCTATGTATGTGTATTTAGATTAACATATTAAATATATTAATTTATGTATATAATATTTTAATAAGGGAAAATAAATATATTTAACAAATATGTTTTAAAAAGTAGTCAAATAAGAATATCTAAATTTAATAAGAATTTAAATTGTTTTTTTTTTATGCTTTAATTAAACAAGAATGCTTTTAATTTAATTTAAAATTAGTAGACAGTTGTACAAATAAAAATACGAAGAAATAGTTATCTAATGATATTGTATGTAACAATGAGCGTTGCAGGTTTTGATTTTTTTTTTTAAAAAGAGAGATTAGAAGTTTGGAATTTCTTATTTTATCTTATGGAACTAATTAATGAAGATCTAATAATGACATTTGATTGGCCAAGATTCTAAAGAATCGAGATAAAAATATTTCTAACTCATTCCTGTGCAAGCTAGAGGAGGGACTAGTAATAATAATATATATAAAAAAAAATGTGTCAGAACTTGAAAACAAAATGATTCTTTCACTTTATAAAAATTTGCTTCATTTAAGAATGTCTACATAAACAACTAAAGATTGCATTCAACCAATCTCCAGGAATTTGCTCACAATAAACATTTAAAATGACAAATTATTGGTTGCAGACTCGTATGCTTAAAGTTAAATACCGAGTTCTTGGTTTTAATTTCTAAGGAAAGGAAAGTGAACTTAAACCTGCAAAATATGCATATTTAAAGTAGAATTTAACAGAGCTCTTCCATTGCAACAATTGTTGCTACTAATTTGTTTTTATCTGTTTCAGAACTTTCAAAAGAAACTTAAAACTTTATTTAAAAGACTACACTTTTATTCATATATATATTATATAATGAGTGTAAATAGTTTTTAACAAGCTTTTCTGAATATCCTTATCCCCAGACCGATTTCTAGTTGTTGGCTGGGTGCTAGGATATTGAAACATTAGATCTAAAAATATCAGGTCAAGCCCAGCATTTATCTAATAGTTAACTATTAAGTAGAAAATCTGAAATTTTCAGATATCTATATATCTTCAAATCCAGCTATCTAACTTAAATAGCCATGTGGGACTAAACTAAGTTCAGGTACACCACATATTAACAGCTTTAGCAATATAACATTGCCAAAGCCCCAAGAGCGAATCACATGACTTAATTTAATAAGCTTATATTACAAATGTTATATAATGAGAATGAATAGTTCTTGTCAAACTTTTCTGATATCCTTATCCCCAGACCGGTTAAATATATATAACTATAGATAATTATTATATTTATTAATTTGATTATTAATACCGTTTATAAATTATTGATTATTAAAATATAGGTTAATATTTAGATTGTAAGTTCAATAACAGCTTCCATTCTTCTGAATAGGGTTATAACTTTAAAAGTATTATTTTTGTTGTTGTAGATATTGTAATAAAAGAGAAAATATTAAAAACCATTTAAGGGGAGCAGGTGTTGAAATTATAAATAGTCTGTTAGCTACTTTTTCAGAAAGAGAGAAAAAAAAAATTATATGTTTAGTTTTTTTAAAAAAAGGTAATTAAATAAAACTTTATACTTGATAACCATTGTAACTTAATTTTTGTTCTAATTTATAAACAGTTTAAATTAAAAGTTGATCATAATTTTAATTAAATTTGCCCAACTAATATAAATATATTCTTATAGAAGAGTAGCCTTAAATATTAAATCATTTATACAATGCATGTGGATGTGTCTGTGTGTATAGGAATAATATCTAAGGCAGTTATCCATGTGTTCAATATTTGAATGATGTAATTAATACTACGCGGTTAAATGTGTTAACAAAAGCAATAGTAGTTGATAACTGAAATGATATATTTTTAATTTATTAAAGCTGTTTAATCATATCATATCATTTCTGTTATTTTAATATTATTATAGATTTAAGTAGATGTACAACCAGCATTACTGGTAGTGTGCCTGGTTATTGATTAGTCCTTATGATGAACAGATCAGTGCTCCGAGACTGGATATTTATGTTTGCATTTGTTGGAAATTAAAATATTCAAAATAATGGGTAAGAACTTAATAAGTTTAATATAGGTTTTATGGAATTGTGTTCTTAAGTAATGTCTCATTTAGACCCACAGCTAATTGTTTGAAGAATTATATAAATTTCAGATTTCTCTGTTAGTTTGGTGGCATCCAACACTATTAGTTTAAAGTACCTGCATATACGGATATTGCTGGGAATGTTTGAACTTTGCCAAGTTGGTTTTAAAGAGCTGTGGAAATTGTTTCCTTATTTTAACTTCTAATTTTACTTCCTTCACAATATTTATTTTTATCTCCAGAGACTTAAACCAATTTCTTCTTAATATTGGGTTAATATTTCATTCTGTTATGTATAATAATAATTGTTTTATATGCCTATTTTTCTTTAATTGTTGTAGTTCCCATTTACATCTGATTCAATCATTGTAGATTTTTTCAATTTGTCATTTATGTTTCCCTTTCTATGACTCAAATTCCAGTCTTTCCATGACATTAATGATATGCCCATTCCGCTATTGATCTCCATTTGAATATTTTGGTCGAAAATGTTAATGTTTAATCTCAGGTTATCATCAGTATCTTTCAATTTATTTATAAATTTCAACATTTTAGACACTCCTCCCTCGATTTACTTTTTCACTATAAATTCTGCTTTGTCATTCATCGCTTACATAACTTTGATAAATGACTTTTAAGTCCACAAGTAAAACATTATTTTTGTTTTAAATTTGCAGTTAAGTTTTAAATGTCCTGTTTTTCCACAACTATAACAAGTGAGGAAGAGGTCTTTGTTATTTATCTCATGGTTTTGCTGCATTTATATTAGTTTCTTAAGAATCATTTTCTTTTGCATTTCTGAAAGTTTCAAATGGCTTCATAAGCTAAAGCTCATTGCATAATGACATTATACATTAATTCCTTCTTGCTTAGTAATATTTCTCTGAGCTTTACTTCTCTTATTCATCATAGTAGCTGATCTAGTGGCATTTCATCGATAAAATTTTTATTCACAATTCATTGCTAACTTTCATAGGACCAAGGCATATTCACATATATTTTTATTTTGCGACTGTATCCTCCCTCAAAAATGAAGACGCACCATAAATTTCGACATTATGCGTTTAAAATATGTATTTAATTTTATCAGTAACTCCTCCTAGGATATTTCTTCAGGCAGCTTGGGATCAGAAATGTTTTGCCACATTCAAGATATCTATATCGGACATTCATAACAACGTTGCAACTTTAAGTTTATCCTCTGTTATTCCATTCATAAGCATGTACTTTTTAAAATGATTTGTATATATTTGTCATTGACCCAGATTTTGTATATCAAATATTATGTTGTTCTGTATTTATGGTTTACTGCACTGCTAAATTTAATATTTCCAATTTATACTTATCTAAGCTTCACAGGTTAAACTGTTATTCTGTGCCCAATAATATTTCTCAGACCTTGCAGATTAGACCATCGAAGTGCACCAAATAATATACTTCAGGCCTCATAGGTTATCCTGTCGACTATGCCAAATATTATATCCTGAGCCAAGCAGTCAATTGGCAGCTGGATTTATATTTTAATAAATAAGATAACAACAAAAGTTTAAATAAAATTTCAAGAGTTCTGAATAATAACTATGGTATTAGTAAGATATTAGTAATTCAACTTGCTAATTTGCTAGATGAGAATAAGATCATTCAGATCTCTCTAAAGTTCAAATCTGCTTAGACATTTAATACCTATAAAGTCTCTTTAACACAGTAGTTTTGTAATTTTATAATTTTGTTTGCACCTTACTGCTCTCCCACATCAATTCAGAGATAATCTAATTACATACTTGACTAGAGCTCTTCTTTATTAATATCCAGAACAACTTCATTTTTACTAGTTTATCTTTCCACTAGGTTTTACACACTATTATATTTCAATTCTCTTCTTCTACAGACTTTTTATCAACTTTGCTAATTTGCATAAAGTAACTTTTCTCAACATGCAAATTAGCCTGTTGCTATTTCCAATAAGTTTTCTTTTTCTGCATAATTAAATAATCATTTTATTTCTGAAGTATTCTATCATTATCTTTAAAGCTTACACACACACTTTTATTTATTTTTTAACAAATAATATATATGTGTGTGTACACAGCATCTTAAAAAAAAAAATCATTTGACAGTTTGAGATGGAGCTAATAATGATCTGGTAAATGCTAGCAATAACTTTTTTACTGATCACTTTCTCTAAATTGTACAGATATCAAAATCACAATTGGCCTTTGAAAAAAGAAATGGTATTGTTTAAAGTTTATCAATAAATCAAAAAAAGTGAAAGCATATATTTAATATCTCAAATAATTATTCTGTTGTGATGCTGATCAAAAAGAAAACTACTGCAATATTATTCTTAGGAAAAGTTTTGGATGATATTTAATTATTGGTATTTTTCAGTTTTAAGCTAAAAAATTTATTTTGTTATTAGCTTTTATGTCTACATATTGTGTACAATACTCATTTTATTATTTTTTTGATAAAATATTTGTGATTTTAATTTTTTTATATCATTAGCCTGAATTCTTTTGTGTATCTACTATTTTACAGCATCCCTTTCAGCGATTTATAGCACGTTACATATATCCCAACCCTCAACAAGAATATGAAAAATATATGCATTACTTACAAGTAGAAACAGAGAAAACAGAACTTAGGTAATATTTTTTTATAAATTATGTTTTGTATATATTTACTATATTAATAAAAAAATTTTGATAATCTATTGTACCAATATCGTATTGGTGCATATATATATAATTGTTAGCTAAAAATTATTAAATAAAATGATCATAAATAATGTGAGAGTTTCAAATTGAGTTATTTATAAAAATCTAAAGAGTTTTTTTTTAAAACAGTTTGTTAAAAATCAATTAATGAGTCAGAAGGGGGAGAGGGTTTGTTTTAGAAACGTCAAACTAAAAGTTTAAGGATTGAGTGAAAGAGGGAGGGAATTAACTCGACAATTAATAAGAAAGTAAATAAACAATTAAAAGTTATGATAGTTCAAGAATAAATCTCTCTCTTGTCAGGTTTAAATTATTAAAGAAAGAAAAAAAAGGAAAGTAATTGTAAAAACTAATTAACAAAGTGATTTTAAATATATATGTGCACCAATAGCGATTGTAAACATAAGGATTGATAAAATATATATGTGTGTGTTTAATAATAAGGAATAAATGAAAGTTAAAAAATATTGTAACACATAATTTGCAATGGCTATGAAATAAACAAAATCCACATAACAACAAGTTTGCAATGGCTGCTAATTAAAAGATCTCAAACAACAGGATTATAAGCTTATCTAAGGAATTTCAACAACAAATATAGCTGGTGGATGCCAAAATGACAACAGGTCATCCTAATAAATAGTCCAGTTTTTTCATCGGACAAGCATTTCAGTTCAGTCACTTAATCAGTTCAGATTACAGTTCAGTTCAGTGAGATCACAATCAGATTAAATCAGTTCTCTGTCAGTCTTCTCATGTATTTGTTAATAAAGAAAATGCAGTGTTAATCATCATCGGAATCATACGACTTTCGCTCCAGCCCTTAGTCTAATGGAAGATCAGCAATTTGCCCCTTTAAAGTGATGCCTGCATAACAATCTGAAGCCGCCCGATGTCTAACTGTATCTAAGAATAATGCCAAGGAATACTAAGCATAAAACCTCGAATCCAGCCGGCTGGAAATATTTTCATGTAAAGTAACAACCAGCAAGAAGTTTTCTTATTCCCATTTCTAAGTAAAGTAGCCATTACAATAATTTGAAGCCTCTCAGAGTCAAATAATAATGAACTCTATAGCATGCACAGAGAACTTTGATGTGCATGTTTGCGAAAGGTTGTGTGTGTGAGCGCTTTATGATATTTTATATTGATTCATGTATGTATTTAAATGCCGTGTATTATTTAATGCTGGTGTTCTATCCTATTTTATTATAGGAATACGGAGTGTGTGCGTATTCATATGTAATTATCAATGTCTAATCTAATTAAGTTCTTATAAAGGTATTTAAAATCAGAATAATAAATGTTTAGTTTAAATAAATTATCTTAAGCTTAATTTTGTCGGTCAATTCTTTTTACCACTAATTAAACAATAATGATGGGAGATTTTGAGCGCCGGATTATGAGCCTACTATCCAAACACATTAGTTCTAGTAGCTAGCTGGCGCCTGAGGTTTACCTCAAAACAAATAAAGTGCTTGGATAGTAGGGGTTTGAATCTAGCAGTCGAGGTGGACCACGGTCTGGAAATGTGATCGTGTTATACGTTGCATAGCTTGGTCTGACTGTGGGTATTGTTTATGGCTCTGCCATCAATGGTATTCTCCCCTCTGCTCGAAGAGCCGGTTCGTTCACGTAATAGTTATGATATGAAATATAAAATTGTGATAAATAAGGTTTAAACCCAGTTAAACCTAGCAAGTAGAGTACACTGGATCAATCCTTACGAACGCACCGGTACACTATATATATGTGTGTGTTAAAATGAAATTATTTTCATTAGTGAGAGATGCAAATGGTTCTCCTATGTTTGTGATTGCTTATAATTGTTATAATCCTAATTATTATTATTATGAATGTTGTTGAAGTATCCATTCTACTTAAATGATGCGAGATCTATTCATAACATGGATAAGAATTTTTTCCAAAGGAGAATCCAAATATGTATTTATATATATGTATGCTGTATGTGATTGTGCTTATACATTTCTCTATTACTTAGCAATCATTTGATTTTAATTACAATAATGTGAAGTTAATTTATATCCTATTTTTAAAAAATGACTTTTTCCTATTATATCGAACAATTTTTTTTTAATTTATCAGAGAAAAATAAATTTGCAAATATTAGTAATATCATTCAATTGCAGCACTATTAATCATATTTAATAAATTTGTAGTACTATCATTTTTTTACTTTTCTCACATTCATCCAAGCAATTTTTCTGATTACTTAAAATGATTCCCAAATAACTATATCTATTCACCACATCCTCCAATAAAAATTCTTTGTCTTCTCTTTTCCCAGTATTAACCATCATTATATTTGATTTTTCTTCACTAAATTTAATCCCCATCTCTTTATCTACCCTTGCACCTGTCCTCAGCATAACTTTCATATCTTCTCTTTTTTCTGTACCCAAAAAGACATCATCTGCAAAAAAAGACCAACAAGGTATATACTCCTTTGTCGCCTATTAACGATACCTCTATCCCTCTAGTTATTACGATTTTTTTTTTCTTTTTTTTAAACTGAGTTTTTTTTTTCAAAATATCTGGATAACAAGCATTATTTACAAATTCAAATTATTTAAAATAAAGTACAAATCAGTCTTTAAATATAAGACTCACCAAAACAAAATAATTATCATTTACTTCTTTTCTGACAAATATTAAAAATCCATTTAAATTAATAATATAGTCTTGTAATTTCTAGTTGTCATTTAATTAAGCCTATTTCTTCATTTCAACTGGAGTTATTCAAAGTATCATTCAAAAGTGTTAGTAGTCTTCCTTTTTATTCATAAAGCATATTGAAAATCTTGGGATTTGAATGAAGTAATATCTCAATCTGGTCAAGAGAAAAGAAAAACTCATTTTTATAAGAAGAAAAGTTATTTCCATTTTTGCACATTTATTTCAGTTCTTTTTTGTTCTAAAAAACAAATTTGCATATTTTGCTTATGAAATGAGTAATGGATCGTTTATTTCAATGATTGGAGAAATTTAACTAGTAACTCCAATATACTTACATCCAATATAAATCAATCCATAAACAAATTTTCAATGAGTAATAAAATTAGGAGCAGATTGGAAGCCTTTGAGATGGGACATGGAGAAGAATGGGAAAAAATCATTTGGATGAATAAAACAACAAATGAATAAATTTTGAAAGAATAAATGAAATAAGAAGATTGGTTGAGGAAATTAGAAAGAGAAACTGGATTGAGCATATATTAAGAAGAAAGTATAGTTTAATGAAAGATGTTATGGAGGAAATGGTGAGTGGACGCAGGAAAAAAGGATGGAAAGGATTGATTGCATTATTGGATGATATGAAAGATGGGAATAGTTATGTGGAATTGAGAGCTGAGCAATGAAGTGGAAAAATGGATGAATTGTTTATTGACTACTTTCTGGACCTGTCCATGGGACAGAATACTATTCATTGATATAAGTTATAATAAATATTAAATATTAAAATCATTGAATAAGAAATTAATTATAAATTCTTTTTACTCTTACTTTCAAAAAATTATGTTAAGAAAAATTTAAATGTAGATTTTTTTAAAAAAATGTTAAAGGTTATGCTGAGAAAATTAATTTTAATTTTGCTATAAATTTTTTTTTTTTTTTTGTAGAGGCCTTTTATTCTAAATAAAAAAAATCTTACCCACATCCTCAGAATTCTATTTTTACTTTTTAGTGACTAATACTTTTTTGAAAAACCTTGCTGATTTATATGACAGTCACTATCAGGAAGTTCAAGGCTTTATTTATTGTACTTTTCTTGATTTCTTCTCTGGGTAGAATGATAGTGTGATTGAATTATGCATTCATCATGGATAGTCTAGCAAAAATTTGGTGAAAGACAACAGGCATTACTTCTTTTAGTTCATCAGCTATTAGTGCAGGCAGGAATGACAAGCTTTTAAAATTGGCATCAACAGGAGGCTACATAGTTTCAGATTTAATCGACCAGTTTATGAATAATGTTTTTCATCCCAGCATAGTGAGATTTTCATCTTTTTGTATGATCTTCCATATTAGCTAAGCTTAATAGTTTGCAAGTTAGCTGCTTTTTAAATAACTGGAAGTGCTGTTCTAACTAGCTTAACATTGTGGAATGTTATTAAAGAGAGTTTTTACTGGTTGAGGTGATTCAATGACTAAGACAATGGTATAGCTTTCTTAAATCAAGAAAAGTCCCTTTCTGAAAACAAAAAACTTACCAACAAAAACTAGTTTACACTTTTTATACCAATGCTCACCAAGATATAACTTAACCAATCCAGATACCTTTAATTATTATTGTAAATTACTTTCTCCTTTTTTTAAAAAAAAAAAAAAATTAATTATACTAAAAAGAACTTTTAACAAGTAAAATAAAATTATAAACTATTTTTCATATCTTTAATTTCAGTGATTAACATTCATTTTATTAGTAATTTTACCAAATTAAACATCCTCTTTAAGCAATGAATTCCTATTAAATTATTTAATTAAATTATTTTTTTTGATTAGCGCAGTCAATAATTTAAATAAAATTTACCTCTTGCTTTTTTTTTTCTTAAAAAAAATATGTATTTTATTGGGTACTTTTGCTCAAAATTTGAACCCTTAAAACGTTTTATTGTTGTAAATAGAATAATGTATTCTCTATCTGATTTCTTTTAAAACATTAATTATATAACTTTGCCTTTTGTCTAAGATCAGTTTTAGTAACAGCCAAATCCATTGTGGATTATTGTAATAATAATGCTGTCTAACTGTGTTGATCCCATTTAATCTTTCTATAACAGAAATTAACTATTATTTTTTCTTTCTCTTTATACCTATTTTAGTGTGTAATTGAAAAACTTGTAAGGTTAGACTAGTTTTATTTTAAATATAACTGGGTCTAAACCAGTGCATTACGAACAATTATGCCATCGTTTATCAAGACTATTTTGCATTTTTATCTTTTACACATTCTACTACTTAAGTTTAATTTTCTTTAAAAAAAAATGTCATGTAAATTTTTTTTTTTTTTTTGACTGAAAAATGGAATATATTTTTTTTCCTGTTTTTTATTCATTGATTTTTAAAAAAATTTCACTAAATAATGTATTTCCTTTTCCTCTATCTTTTTTAATATTACTATTTAGACTGTATTAAAACTTCTTTGAGTTTTGATTTATAAAGAATTTTACTTATAATGATTTAATATTTTCATTTCCAGTGAATCTCAAACATATGTATGTTTTTATATGTATATTTTATATACCTTTTTTTTTTTTTAGACTTTTAGAAAGTAAAGTTTATAAGTTGATGGGTGAACGAAATGACTATAAAGCTTGGTACTTCAGAACTTTCCCTGCTAAGTATTATGAATATGCTCGTAAAACACATGAGGATTTACTTTATCAACAAGGTCAAAATAATTGATTAGTAAAATCAAAAATTATTATTTATATCGCTCAATTTACAGAAAACTTAGATTTGAGCATCATAAATAATTTTTCTTCTAACCTAAGGATTTTGATTGAGAAAATTACTAAATAAGACTTTGAATTTTGTATTATAGATAATAATTGTGAATAAAATGAAAAAAAAAAAAAAGCTCCCTAGAATTTGAGTGATTTTTTTCTTGTTTTTTTTTTTTTTTAATTATAACAAAACATATATACATATTTTTAAAATTTCAAATGCAATTTTTTTCCTGTTTCTCTTTAAAAATAAAAATTGGAAAAAATATGAGGAAAAAAATAACAAGAAATCTAAACTGAATTTTTTTAAATAATATTAAATACTATAATACATTCTATTTAAACGGAATTAATAAATATTTTCAGAAATGATTTTAGAAAATGGCTGTATTTTTGTAATAAAAATGATAAAATATATATAAATTAATAAGTTATACATTGTTTTTAAAAAATAGGCTTTATAATGAATAAAAAAAAAAAACATTCTGAAAAACTTTGTAAACAGTTTTATTTATGAATATACAATCAAAGCAAGAAAAATTTTTAAATTCTTTTTGTTAAAAATAAAAAATTTGTTAGGATAAATAGCATTATTATGTGCGAGTAATCCTATATATTTTCATTGCATAGTTCAGTGCTGTGGAAGGATGATAAACTAGATTGAAGATTCTAGACCAAAACTCAACTCTTACTTTTTGTACCTGAACACTATGTGATCTCCCAAGCGATCAGCCATTCAATTGTTGTTTTTTAATTTTACAATATATTTTATAAAATGATTAACAAAATACTTTTCTTATAGATTGTTCATTGTAATTTGTTTTTAAAAAATGCAACAGATTTAAAATTTAAAGGACATTATTAAACATGGAATTAAGCAAAAAAAAATTCAATTTACATATCTTTTTTATTTTGAAATAAAAGAAAGCAAATACAATGCAATTAATAAACCAAATGTTTGGTGGTTACTCTTTAACTTTTATTAGTATTTATATACTTGCATTAAGTCACTTCTAAGTTGTGATTTATCTTGAGAGGCAACTGTTATCAACTTGGATTGTAATTTGTTGATTTTGTAATCTCATTCAGAAGCTTATATGTAAGTGTGATGGGGAGGAAATGATTTTCTGTGAATTTTTAATTTTAAAATTTTTTTTTTTTAATATCTGATATTGCAAATTTAAAAATATAGATTTAATTTACTATATTTTTATATAGCATATTATATGTAAATTTAAATGTGATTTTATCAAAAAATATTCTCTATTATTTGATTTTCATTAATTCATATTAGTAAAGCTTTCATACCTTTCTGTGATATTACAACATGAAATGTTAATTTGGAAAATTTCTTTGTGATATACACTTATTACTTCATCCTTATTTTTTAAAAACAATTCCATATTCGACTTGCAGCACTTTCATTTGGAAATATTGTCTTTCCTAACATTTGTTTTTTTTTTTTGAGCTCATGACTAAAATTATTATATATATTGAGCCGGATTGATTTCCGATTCAATGGTTTTATTACTAAAATTAAAAAGGGAAAACAACTGCATTTTCATTAAATGTCTAATGCTCAATTTTTTATTATTATTTAAAACACATACGCTTTTATATTTTAAAATAGATTATTTAATGTTTATAAAATTGATTGTAAAATAGTTTACTTTCACCATCTGTTTTAATCAATATGATTAAAAACAGGCAAGCTTGCTAATTATATATTCCTGTTGCTTTTATTGTAATTATTTTTAAAGTTAATTCTAAAAAGCGGAGATTTAGTTTTGTATTTGTCGTTTTTGTTTCAATTATCTCTGGTTGGAAGTCTTAAATTAGATTGAGCGGGAAATTAATATTTGCCCTGCCTGGATTATAGAATGGACACTAATGAAAGTTTTGCGCGGGAAATGTAGCGAGGCAACGATAGTCCGCCAATTTTAGGAGAAAGAAGAGATTCATTATTAGATACACACTTGGGTTATGGCCTGCAAAGAGATACCATTGTGAGTAACTGTTCAGACGTTTAATTCCTACTAAAAACTTAAATAATTATTGACAAACTTCGATGCTGTGCAAGATGTCAAAATCCACCGCTGTGAGTTTTGCCATCATTAGAATGTCTGGCTAATTTAAACAAAGGACAGACCCACGCCTACCAGCTCTCCTTCAGTCTTGCCATGAACTTCTAAAATAAACACTGCCTCTACCTTGCCGCTGTCAAAGGACCTGAAAGATGAACTATTATCAAAAGTGCACACTCATCACTAAATCACTAGAACTCTGCCTTACCGTAAGCTAAACTTTTTCCTATTCTAGCCAGGATAAATAAATTGCGTTTAATTAAATCTCCACTCAATCTAATGATAAATATGTTTTAAAATGGTATTAATTGTTTTTTGTATTTTTTATTATTTATTATCTGTATGTACTCTTTTCTAGTATTTAAAGTGTGTCTTGGAATCTTAGTTTTAAGATTCCAAGTTTGTTTGCAATTTTCGTTTATCAGGGGGTGCATTAGGAGATTGTATTTTATATGTTTAATATATACCTGATTATTTCGATATCTATTACAAAATGCATTGGCAGTTTTCCTAGTCTTTATTTATTCACCTGCCCTTAGTTGTAAAATAAAGAATCTTTAAGCATGTTTTGTTTGCGCTGTTTGTGCAAACAACAAAATCTTTTTGCTGGCTATTTGTCAAGTTATTTCTTCGGGTTGTCTGAAAATAGTCTATTTTTTTCTGGATTACGTAAGATCGTAATCAAATATCTGTTGCTGTCTTGTAGGTGAGATCAACCACGTTTACTTTGAATGTAGTATTACGCGCAGCAGTCCTGCGGCATTTTAATGACAGTAATTAGAATATTACTGCTCGGACGTCCGCGCTGGTATCATTGATTTCCGGCGGGACAGTAACTGTTTTATTATCCCTGATTCAGGAAGCTAGAGTTGTTGTTTGTTTTTGTAATTTTACAACTGTCCAGCAAGAAGATATTATCCTAACCATTTCTTATATTTTAAGTGAGAGAATTTTATTGCCAAAATGTTTAATGTCTTCATGTTTGTCGTACTCTTGTGCACTCTCTGGTAAATACGCGTATGTTACTATAAGCCACTTTTGTATTCATGGCTAGATGTCTTCATTCTATTGCACAACTTTTAATAAAATTAATAAATTATTTAAACTTAATTTGGCTGACATTTGTCTTTATGCTTTGATTTCTCAACTGTCTAAATTATATTTAAGATATCTTGTTCCTCCCTGAGTGTAGCTCGGTGCCTTTTGATTCGCATATCCTGTCCACCCTAAAATAAATGTCTAGTTCCTATTTTCGGACTAGTGGCGTCCCCGGGGTCAATATATGCGAATCTCAAAGATCTTTCTCCCGTTACAATATATATATAGCAGAATAATTTTAAAAAATTAGTGTCTTCACTTCTAAAAGTACAACTATAAAGATAAGCTAACTATGTTGATAACAAGCAAGTATAAAATATAAAAAAGATGTCTGATGCTTGAGCAGAAATTCCTAGCATTCTTGTCAAACAGTGACATTCATAATAGTATTTGATTTCGCTACTTCATATTCAACATTCTGCTCTTACTTGGAAATTTTTTTTTTCCTGATGTCTACATAAATAATTTTCTAATTCTAGCTTACAGTTAAAATTATATTTACATAATGGAATAGTTTTTTAAAAAATATAGTACTGTGACTGACAAAAGTAGAAATAAATATCTAAGTGATTTGAATTTTTTTATATTAATTGATTGTTAAAGTGTGAGTGTTTAATGTTATCAATTTAAAATACATTTGTTTACAGAGGATGAAGGGTATCAAATGTAATGCATTTAATCTTTAATTGAATTGTATATTATTGAAAAATAAATTTAATAATATTTCAAATATAAATTGCCTGATATTTGATAAGATAATTACAGTGATATTTAAATTAAGTAAATTGGTAAATAAACTTTTCAAAATGGGTATTTGTTGTTTGAACCTTAATTTAATGGTGAAAAATATATGATATAGAATTTGGACATTGCGTAAAATGATTGTCATCAGAATCTCACTGTATTTTTATATTTTAATTTATACACCTGGGTCTCATTTTATGCAGATTATTTTAATGCGATTTTGAAGTTATGCGATTCATGTTTCTTCTTAATATCCTTCATATTTCACTATATTTATTAGATATCAAGAAATTTAAATTATTAATAACTTATTTTGACTTGAAATACTTTTTTTTTTTTTCAAAAATATAACATTATATTAGCAACTAACGTGAATATGGCCTGAAGCTGTATTTAGAATAAATAACCTACTTATACTAATGAGTAAATAATAATAATAGATTTATACTTACATATAAAAATATCGCAATAAATATTCAAAAAATTTAAACTATTAAAACGTATTTTGTTAGGTATAACAGAAATAAATAATGTAGATTTTTTAACTAAATAAGGAAGATTTTATTGATTTTATAAACTGAAAATAATATTTCTAATGATAATGTATAATCTTTTTGTTTTGATTGCGATCTCATTTTTTAAATATAGAAACAAAATGTGAACATTTAAAATTTATTTCAATAGTAAAAATCAGTTGTCAACAGAAAACCATTAACACAGCACAAGACTGAAATTGGCACTAGTTGTGTAAATAGGATGGAGCAGAATATGGGAAAACTTAGAGTGGGGAATAATGTGGCTAACAAGTTTCTCTGGGCATAATTGCTGAGAGATTCTTGACTTCGTTCGACGAATCTGATTTTTTACCAGTTTACAAATGAACCGCATATCATCAAATAACGATAGTGATTAAAATACATATAAAAAAATGTCAAATACTGTAGTTAATAAAAACTGAAAAAAGTTTGTTTTGTACCAGTTTTTTTTCAAATATTTGATATGTATTATTAGTCATACTTTATTTCCTTATTTTTTTTAATGCAAATTTTAAAGTAATTTTTCCTTGTTGCTTTGCTTTTATACGAATTCTGAAAATTACAGACCATATCCACCATTTTTCAAGGTAAGTTAAGTATTTTTGTGCGATTTTTTTTAATGCAGGTTTTCTGTAGAATCTATCTACCGCATAAAACAAGACCTAGGAGTATATGTAATTTTTTTAATGTTTGTGTCAGTAAATAAACACATCTGCCTATAAACATAGATTTATTCGGTTTTGGAGTTTTTATTTATTAATTATTTTTGCACTTGTCTTAATGTGTATATGTAATTTTAAAATTAAATAAATTATAGGTGTATATAATAAATTGATAATTTCTTTATGAACAGAAATTTAATGATGAAGTTGGTTTAATTTATACAGTGTTTAACTGAGAAGTGAATTTATTAATTTCTTCGTAGTCTGATTAACTTTTTCATTCTAATCTATTTTATTAACTTCACAGTTATTATCTTTCATTTCAGTTTTAATTTATCCAGAAATTCAAAGTCCACTTTCATGGGTGAAATATCAGTAGTATTTTTGTTAAACTAATTTCAAACTCATTATTATTAGCAAGTAGAGAAAATTGTGACAATGTTGATAATAGACACAGGCATTTTAGCATTAACTTCGCTCGAAAAGAACTTTATAATTTTAACACTTTTTTTTATCAATATTATTAGGAATAAACTTACATTTAACTGAATCATCCATAAATTATATACACAGTTTTAAATACTACTAAAAAAAGTTGAGTCTTTTTAAAAAATTCCAGTTCCTATTTATTTTTGAACTTTATGTTCTATGTTTTGTTTTTTGTTTTTTTGGGGGGGGGGGGGTATATTTGTGAAGTTTAAGATGATAACGATCTGTTATCAGATTTGATTAGGTAAATAATTTAGAATGATTGTGCATGAATACAATTCAATTTTTTTGAAATTGCCAGTGATCCAAATCTTTTTACTGGTAGCAGTCATTCTTGTTTGAATAAACCTTAACAATTGAATTAAATGTTCATATAGCAAAATCATTTATATAATTTATTAAAGAACTGAAATTTATGTCAGAGAACATTCAGATTGTCATTAAATAAGATCTTAGATTATACTTGCTGTAACCAACTTATGAATTATAAAATACAAGCCTTACAAAAATAATTTCAAAAGAAAAAACTTGTCACTAATTGTGAATTTCATTTGTTATTTTCAATTAGCACAAGTAATTCTTTCTTTACAAGTATACATAGATATGATCTGCCACTCAAATTAATCACAGTTACAAAGCAGAAAAACAATATAAAGCTCATAATTGGAAGATCAATTATCAAAAAAAAATTTTAATTATAATAAATTAATAAAATCATCATTATATATACTCCATTTCTAATTCATTGAATATTCAAAAGCATTAATCATAATTTTAATATATTTTTAATTGTAAGTACAGATTAATTTATCTAGTTTTTTTTATATTCATTATGAATAAAAAATCACCTTAATTATGCAATTTAGTATAGTTACAGAGTGATGAATCAGAGAAAGTTTCTGGATTGAAGTTCAATCTCATGTTTCGATACCCAATCATCATATGATGTTTGACACTGAAAATCATGTGGGAAATAATTATTTTTCAAATGATTAACCTTTTAAT
Organism: Epiperipatus broadwayi; assembly: GCA_028023455.1. NCBI lineage: Eukaryota > Metazoa > Onychophora > Udeonychophora > Euonychophora > Peripatidae > Epiperipatus > Epiperipatus broadwayi. Next base: position 547,813 of record JAQFVV010012573.1, on the reverse strand, counting down.
TGCATTATTTTAGCTGTTTTACTTTGACCTCTTTATACCATTGAGAAATGATATGTGCTTTATTTCAAACTTATTAATAACATTCAAAAATATTAAATATTTTTAATTTTGGTGCATCATTATTAATTTTAATGACATTAAAATTTTAGTTTTTTTTTTTTTTTAGAAATATAAATTTGTTTGTTTTATATAGCCTTTAAGATTTTTTTTTATCATGAGAAATCATATTAGGAGCTATTTTTTATGCAATGAGGAATAATATTAAGCCCTATTTCTATTACATTATTAAAATTCAAAAATATTGGTAAGTATTATCTAAAAAGTGCATTATTTTGTTAGTTGCAGAAGAAACCTAAATAAAAGATAGCATTTATAGCTAATGAGTTTGCAAGATTTTAAGATCTATATGATTGCTCTTAGTAAAATTCATTTTCCAAAGGAGGTTTAATTGAGCAGAAGTTAAATGCTTGTTTTGGAAACCAAAGAAATCTAGGGTTTTAAAAAAGACTGGTAATGAACTCATAGTGAGATCTAGTTTGGTATTTTCTAGTCTTTGAATTCCTAGATGTATTTATAAAAGAATGCGAATTTTACAGTATTTATTTTCAAACAGATTCAGAAAGTTCAGACAAAATTTATTCTTTGTTGGATAATGCACTACTATTAAGGAACTTTTTTTTTTACTTAGACTTTAATTACATATAATAATATGAATCTTAAACATGGGCTCAAAGTTATTGGAAATAATGGTAACATAATTGTGAATTTAAAAGATTTACTTTTATTGAATTTTTACACAATATTCACTTTTATAGTGAATTTATTCATGCACAAAAGCAGTGTCTGAATTATTTTATTATTAAGAGTGAGAAAGTAAACAAGTTAATATTTAACAAGTGAATTTATTAATTTCTTCTTAGTCTGATTAACTAACTAAAAGATAAATATTAAAAGATAGATAACAAGAAATGAGGAAAGGTAAAAATTATAAAATAAAATAATATTAATAAAGAAGTAACAAAAGGGTAATATTTTTAAAAATTAAAAATAAAAGTTTTTAAAATGTAATATTTTTAAAAAAGTGTGTATTAGATATATTTTTGTTTACATATATTTAAGTTGTGTATATATATATCGATGTATGTATATAGATTTGTATATATGTATGTGGGGGGGGGGTATATCTGTTTAAAGAAGATATATGTATATATTTAGATATGCATAAGTGTATATATATATAGGGGATATATGTATATATATTTTGATATACATATGTGCATATTATATATATAGCTGTAGAAAGGAGTTTGCTATTAACTGAAAGGAGACCCTTTGATTCCTCTTGGAGGCCTTAAAGGAACTGAGCAGGGCAAATTCCTAATGTCCACTCCATACGTTCTTGTTGTTGCAGCTGTTATTACTATGTGATTATTCATATAGTATACGAACATGGATGGGCTGCTCACCAACACACATTAGCCAGCGTGGTGAGTTTATTGGCTTTTTACATCCAACTTTAAGAGTATTTTTCCAATATGTACAATCATGACAGACAAAAATAAATCATGGCCCTTATTCCCAGGAGGCTGTAAAGTCACCAACCAAGGTAGCAGTTGGTAGCCGAAGGCAGAGGGTGCTAAGAATCCCCTGATTGCGGACTTAGGCTGCCATTTGATGATGACTTTTTATTTAGGTACTTACAATTGCAGATCACTTTCGAGAGAAGGAAGATTGCAAGAGTTAGAGGAAGAACTCTCTTATATTAAATGGGACATTATTGGACTTTGTGAAGTTAGAAGAAACGATTTAAAAAGTGGATATGTACTCTACTATAAAGGCAGATATTGGAAATACAAGTGGAGTAGGATTCATTATAAATAAAAAATGGAAGAATAACATTGTGAAGATTGATGGTGTAGACAGAGTGGCAAGATTAGTTTTACAACTTAATAGCAGATACCAAAAGCAGATAATTCAGGTTTATGCCCCAACAAGTTCTCATAGTGATGAAGTAGTAGAAGATTTTTATATGGATGTACAAAAGGCTTTTGATCAGAGTAAACAATATTTTAAAATTGTTATGGGAGATTTTAATGCTAGAATTGATAAACAAATGAAAGATGAAAATGCTGTAGGTAATTTTGGTTATGGTAATAGAAATGAGAGAAGACATAGACTTGTGGAGTTTGCAGAAAAAGAAAAACTTTATATTATGAATTTTTTTTTTTTTGAGAAAAATGTTAAAAGGAAATGGACATGGAAGCATCCAAATGAAGGTACAGCAGAATTGGATTATATTTTGACTAACAAAGTACATATTTCAAGATTGTAACGTTCTTAATAAATTTAACACAGGAAGTGATCATCGATTAGTAAGATGTAAGATACATGTTAATGCAAAACTAGAGAGACAAAAGTATTAAGAAAAACATTTACAGTTGATATTCCTAATCTTCAGCAAATTTCTAATGAATTTAAATTAAAACTTACAAATCAGTTTCAAGTATTAGTAAATTTTGAACATGATTCAGATTTGAATGAAATTAATAGGAAAATAACTGCTACACTTTTAAAAACTGCTGCAAAGATAGCTGGTAGAAAAAAGCAGCAATTGACCAATAAAATTTCAACTGAGACTAGAGAATTTATGAAGAAAAGGAGGAATATGAGGATATACAACAATGATGCATTAAAAAAGATTGAATATCTCGAATTTTGTAAAATGGTGCAAAAAAAGGTGAAAATGATTTAAGAAAGTATAATTATGAACTAGCAAGGAAAGCTGTAGAAGAGAATAAAAGTCTAGAGTGTAAAACAACATTTTGGTATTGGTAGGAAATTTATATCTGCAATAAGAAAAAAGATCGCATTATTACTAAAAAGAGATAAATGTGTAGAAGACTTCTATCAAGAATTATATAGTAATAAAGAACAAGTACCTTCTATACCTATTATATCTTCTGAATTGCTCAGAATTTTGAATGAGGAAGTGAGACATGCAATTAAATTTATGAAGAAAGGGAAGGCTCCAGGTAATAATGGAATTATAATTGATATATTAAAAGAAGCAGGTGAAAAAATAGAAATTTTCTTAGCAAAGTTATATTCCAAATGTCTAAATAATAAAGATGTACCAGATGATTGGAAGAATGCAGTGTTAATATTAATATTTAAAAAAGGTGATAAAGAAGATATTAGAAATTACAAACCTATCAGTCTTTTATCAGTTTTATACAAAATTTTTACTAAGATAATTACAACTCATCTACAGAGTACATTGGATTTCCACCAACCAAGAAAACAAGCTGGATTTAAAAGTGGTTTTAGTACAGTAGATCATATCCAGGCATTAAGAGAAGTTACAGAAAGGACAAATGAATATGAGTTGCCATTATGCTTAGGATTTGTAGATTATGAAAAGGCATTTGATTTTATAAACATTTCAGTGATTAAAGCATTGGATCATCAAAGTATAGATCCAGGATATTGTCATATTTTAAAGAATATAAAAATGCAACAATTAGATTACATATGGATAGTAGGAAAGTCAACATTGAGAAGGGTATAAGACAGGGTGACTCCAAAACTTGTTGCAGCAGTGCTGCAAAAAAATATTTTGTGGATTAAAATGGGAAGCTAAAGGAGTGAAAGTAAATGGAGATTATTTAAGTCATTTAGATTTTGCAGATGATATAGTTGTTTTTGCAAATAATGCTTTAGATCTGCAGAAATTATCAGATGAAAGCAGGACTAAAGATAAATTTTAAAAAGACTAAAGTAATGTTCAATAGATTTTCTTAAAATATGAAAATAAAGATTGATTATGATGAATTAGAAGTTAATAGTTAGAAATACCTTGGTCAAATTATTAATACAGATGGAAACATATGGGTGAAATTAATCATAGAATTAAACTTTATTGGAGTGCTTTTGGTAGAAATAACTTGATACTAAAAGGAAATATGCCTATGTGTTTGAAAAGGAATGTTTTTAATAAATGTGTTTTTCCAGTTCTTATGGATCTGAGACTTGGACACTTAATAAAAGAGCAATACAGAGACTTCAAGCCACTCAAAGAAGTAAAGAGAGATGCATGTTGGGAGTAACAAGAAGAGGTCGAAAACGCAATGTATGGGTAAGAGAACAAACAGGTGTTACTGACATTGAAAAAATTAAAAGACAAGTGGAGTTGGGCTGGACATATTGCTAGAAAAGATGATAATAGATGGGCAATTGTAATTTTAAACTGGATTCATAGACATTGTAAAAGACCCAGAAAGAGACTACATGTGAGATGGATGGATGAAATAAGAAAGTGTGCAGCGGTGATGTGGAAAAGAAAAGCTAAAAATCAGAAAAGGTGGATTGAACTTGGAGAGACCATCCTGCAGTGGATTGATAATGGTTGATGATATACATATATATATTTTAACCCTCTCCCAACACCACCTACCTCTCTTAACAATAAATACTTGGGGTTATCAATTCTATTGATCATAGAATAAACTAGTCTGATTTTGCCTTAAAATTATTAATGAGGCCCTTAAATGATGTTCTATCTTAACTCAGTTGGGGGCTACAGAGGTCTATAGGATGTAAAATGTATATTAGATATAGGAGGAAACATGATTAATAGGAACAAAATGTCCAGCCCAACTCCAATCTTAATTTTTTCAATGAGGTCAGTAACACCTGTTTGTTCTCTTACCCATACATTGTGTTTTCGATCTCTTCTTGTTACTCCCAACATAAATCTCCATACTTATTTGAGTGGTCTGAAGTCTCTGTATTGCTCTTCTATTAAGTGTCCAAGTCTCAGATCCATAAGTAAGAACTGGTAAAACGCATTTGTTAAAAACCTTCCTTTTCAAACAGGCATTTTTCCTTTTAGTATCAAGTTCAACCAAGTTTAATTCTATGATTAATTTCCTCCATTATGTTTCCATCTGTATTAATAATCTGACCAATGTATTTGTAACTGTTAACTTCTAATTCATCATAATCAATCTTTATTTTCATATTTTGAGCAAATTGATTAAACATTATTTTAGTCTTTTTAACATTTATCTTTAGTCCTACTTTCATCTGATAATTCCTGCAACATATCCTGCAGCTCTGAAGCATTATTTGCAAAAACAACTACATCATCTGCGAAATCTAAATGACTTAAATAATCTCCATTTACTTTCACTCCTTTAGTTTCCCATTTTAATCCACAAAATACTCCTTGCAGCACTGATATAAAAAGTTTTGGAGATATGGAGTCACCTTGTCTTACACCTTTCTCAATGTTGACTTTCCCAGTATCATTATGTAATCTAATTGTTGCTGTTGCATTTTTATAAATATTCTTTAAAATATGACAATATCCTGGATCTATACCTTGATGATCCAATGCTTTAATCACTGAAGAAATGTTTATAGAATCAAATGCCTTTTCATAATCTACAAATCCAAAACATAATGACAACTCATATTCATTTGTCCTTTCTATAACTTCTCTCAATACCTGGATATGATCTACTGTACGAAAACCACTTTTAAATCCAGCTTGTTCTCTTGGTTGGTGGAAATCCAATGTTCTCTGTAGACGAGTTGTAATTATCTTGGTAAAAATTTTATATAAAACTGATAAAAGGCTGATAGGTCTGTAATTTCTAATATCTTCTTTATCACCTTTTTTTAAATATTAATATTATTACTGCATTCTTCCAATCATCCGGTACATCTTTATCATTTAGACATTTGGTACATAACTTTGCTAAAAAAATTCTATTTCTTTACCTGCTTCTTTTAATACATCAATTATAATTCCATCATTACCTGGAGTCTTTCCATGTTTAAAATTAATGTTATTGTAAAATATTTAAATTACTAATGTAGTGTCATTGTTGCTAATTGCGTATTTCATTTTTTTCTTTATAAGGAAGGGGGAGTTGTAACCTTTTGAAATGTGACTTTATCTCCATGTGGCCGCAAGAGGCACTGTTTCCTGTGTCAACCACAGAAATATTTAGAGTAGGGGCCCAAAAGCAGCAATGCAAGTTCCAGCTGCTAGGTGGCACTGTTCACCATGCATATGCAAAGGAACTTTATGCCAAGTAGCTGCCAGCACTACTTGCTTGGTGGCACTGATAGCTATAGGTAAATGCATCTAGCTTACATTGTCTGCTACCAGCAACTACCAACAATCTATCCCACTATGTGGGGCTGTTTCTCCATGCTACGCATGGAAAAACTCCAATATTTAGAAGCAATATTGATAATTGCTTTGTAGTGTTTTATATTCACATTCTTAAAAGATAGATAGCATATAATGTGAAGGTGTGATTAATATAGAAACCACAACTTTAAATCTGCCTTCAGACTTAATACTGTTACATGGAATTTCACTCTCTGATAAATTATGTATTTTTAAATTATTTTCTTTTAACAATCGATCTCTTTTTTTTCTCTAAAAATGTTTTTTATTTTTTTAAAAAGGTAATTTTTATGACTTCGTTTTTTACTGCAATCTTTCAAGACTGCTAAAAATCAATCTGGTGGTATTTCTTTAAGAACTGCATTATTTTGAAAGGTGATTGTAAAAAAAAATTTTTATACTTTCAAATAATATTTACAGTAACTTTTAAACTAATACAAATTACATTTCAGTTTATAGATCTTTCAATTACTATTTCGCAAATGTGTTATTTTAAAAAGGTTGATAGCATCCCTAAATGAATTTGCATATTGTTACATGCACAAACAATAATTAGAAGATCTGTTTATCAAGAGTTTCTTTCACAATAAATATTTTTAAATTACTGGAGAGAAAGCAAATCAAACTCGCCTTTAAATATATTAAAATATTGATTCAGTTCAAATTTAAAGGAGCTATGTATGTATACACATACATTTATTATTTGTAATATAAGATCTAAATAAATTTATAAACCATTCAAGTTTTACTATCTTTGGTAAAAAATAAATTTATTAAAATTAATGTGTGCAAGCAATAAAACAACAAACAGATTAGAGAGTACGACCCCTATAACATTGTATTCTTTGTAGACTTAATAAGAAGTCAGAAAGTAATCCAAGATATGTGAGTGTCATCCACAGATTTAAGATGCAGGTTAAAAAATATATACATTTAATATCTTTATTGATGGTTGGAATTTAAAATGTCATGGTCTATAGAACAAACACAGATTGAGGAATTATTTTTGAAATTTGGATTATTTTGTTTAAAAGGTTAAGGAAAAACATTGCAGTCAACTGCATTTAAATTATTAAGAGCAACACTGAATGTATAAGGGTCCATTGAAATAGATATGAATGTTTGATGCTTATGTTAGGCTTGTATACTGTTAAAATGAAAACTATTAGTCCTCATAAATAATTTGGAAGACATTGTCTGCCAAAATTGGATGATCATTGAAAATTATATATGATCTTAATAGCCTAAAATTCAGAAGCCTGATAGTAGTCTTTGCCAGTGCACTGTTTCTTTCTTTCATTATTGAATTAGTAATATCACCACAGCTTGTAAAAGTAATGTTACTTATTATAAGAGCTTAACAATGAGTTAATTTGTTCCATAATTATGCTGTTACAAGTTTTGTTAATTTAGATATAGGATATATCTAGATGAACATCTAAACATTATGAAAGAATTTTGAAAAAATAAAATCAATACTTTTTAGTAGATACTTCCAAGCTCAGGATTTATCAATTAAAGCTGAAATCTAATTAGAATTTTTGCAATAGGTCACTTTATTTACTTTATGATAGAACCATCAAAATGAGAGTCATGTGATGCTGGATACAGTTGAGAAATGATTAATTACTCATTCAGTAATTGAAGTTTATTGGTTTATCATGAGATAATTACATTGTCTGCAAAAGCTAATGAATACATATTTATTTTTAATAATGGTAAAAAAAGTTTAATTAAATTTGCATATTAAAGTAAAACAAGATCAAAGGAATTATTCTTGTACTGCAGTTTTAGGATCTTAAGTAAATAATTTATGTATATATATATAAAATTGATAGAATTTTTTAGTTGGATAAGTACAAAATACATTAGATCCAAGGAATTATAAAGGTAAATGCTATTTTATAGTTAATAATGATTGATAATTTGGGATTAAGCTAAATATCATTTCTAACAGATTTATGAAAATTTTTGTAAAGTTGAACTGAACTGAATCTCAGAAAAGCAAAATTAACAGTCTCAAGTTAAAACCAAAAATAGAATGTCATTTTTATTATATGACTAGTAAAAAAAGTATTATAAAGGTTCTCAATAATATCTGGACATATTCTATATCCATATTGGGTTAAGTACACAAAGTTATTATAGATGATTGCAATAAGAATTGAATATTAAATGTGTAATAAAGCCACTGATGGTATGGAAGAAATAGGTTAGATATCTAGCTTCAAGAAAACTTAGAAGATATGATTTTTTAAAAGAGAATTTTCAAAATTGATTTATAAACATATTAGAAAAAGTCTGTAATTCATCATGAATAAGTAGATCATAGGCCATTCTATCTTTTCCAAAGACTTTATCATGTGTTTGAAGTGTTTGTATTCATTCATTTTATAGTTAGAATCCAAAGCGCATGTGCAACAGTTTAATGCTGTTGAAAATATTACAGTTTGTAAAAAACATTGCACTATATAAAATAATTGACTTATAAACAGTTGTTGCAAGTATGAAAATCTACTTCAGTAATTAAGGATGGCAATAAATTTGTAACCTCCTGAGTGTAGACAATTTCTTGCATTAAATCATATCTTAATGATGATTAATCAATGTAAACTATAGTTTATTAGTTGATATTGTAAAATTGGTAAATATTTAAGTGTCTCTGTTGGGTGATATATATTAAAATTTGTCTATTTAGAAATTCATTTATAGATTCTTTAAACCACCTAACTATTCACAAGCATTATATTAAAAAATCTGTAAAGATTTTAACCAGGAAATAAATTCAAGTATATTTATTAACTCCTTTAAGTTTGCCACTGTTTTCTGTTTGATCACAACCCCATACATTAATAATTGTTGAAATGTACTGAAAAATGCTATAATACATCATAATAACAATTCCAGAGATATAATTCAGGTATAATTTTAAGTCATTATGAATCCTTTATGAACCCTTATTTTAGTATGGCTATTAGTTTCTATTGTTTTTTTCTCTCTTATCTGACTTTTACTTATACATTTTGAAATGCCTAAGGGCTAATTTACTTTTAATTAATTAAAATAATCATTTCCATTTTACACAATAATATTAATTAACTTTGTACGTTCTTAAAGATAAATTTTTATCTTTAAATCTTTTTAGAATTTATGTTGAAAATTTAGTTTTAGAACTTTTTTTTTTTAATAAAGTTTTCTTTTAATAATTTTTTCATCTGTGCGATTTTATATATATAAAGTTTAGATGACTTTTAACTTTTAATTCTTAAAAAAGAAGTTTTTATTTGCGAACTTTTATTTTTAATGTCTAATTTTTAAAATAAATAATGTAATGGCGTGTGTGCCCATTACAGTATGAAGTAATGATTATGTATTATATCATTCAAATATTGTAGCTCTGATGAAGACTGCTGGACAGTCGAAACTGTCAGGAAAATAAAGTTTTATACATTTTTTTTTTGCATTAAAGTATATATGAAAAAAGTTATTAAAAGCAATATAATTTTAAATGTCTGCTAGCAATATTAACATTTTAACTTCTTTTGATTCATTCTGTAGGCAGTTTTTCTTGAAGATTTTATTGTTCTATGAGCATCAAAATAAGTAGATTTACAAACTAATTATAGAAGTACATTTTTTTATTGGAAGTGTCATGAATATTTTTAGCTTTAAACAGTAGTTGATGGATCAGCAGGATCAAAATTAATTTTAGGTCATTTCTTTGCTTACAACTCCATATTCAGCTACAATGCAAAAAAATTCATGACATTTCCTTGAATATCCATTACTATTTTTACTTACTTCTATTCACTAAGTCATGCGATGAAAAAGTAACAAAAAATCCCATCTTTCTTGGAAATAGATGATTTTCAAAGCTTCAGATGATTTCCATAGCAACTTTTTAAAATAATATTCTTTATTTTAAAAAAATAATATATTTTACTTTTAATGATTATTATCATTTTCAAATTTATTTACACATGACTGTTTAATATTTTGTTATAATAAAGGAAAATATTCACATAAAAGCAACATTTGTAAACTCAGGCATAAGGATTACAATATATATATATATATTCAAACAATAGTTTGATATAGTATTTTCTTTTCAACTTTGGCAGTTTTTTGGGAAAAAACATTTTTTTTATGGTTTGTTTTTCTTTTTAAACCAGATTTTATATAGAAATTGGAGTTTCTGAAGGATTCTATAATAAGTGCTATAATCATTAATCTGCCATCCTTATTTTCAAGCATTTTCAGGCTAACTATTTTGCAAAAATTAAAAAAAAAAGTCTAAACAATATACTTCTTATTCCCCTACAATGAGTATTCCAATGTCTTTAAATCACCACATCCTGCTTGAAATTTAAATAAATGTTAAATATAAATAATAATTATCAATTCTAATTTATAATATACAAATTTTCTGCATATTTATTTTTACATAAAAATAATAAAATTTGCAAACTTCATATCAGCTAATTTAGTAATAAGCACCCTCTTCTGCCATTATTTAAATAAGTTCTCACTTTGGTATATATATTGTAGCAAGTGAAAACTTTTTTGTAAGGAAAAAAACTATGATTAAAAAATAAGGTACTCATGAAAAGTAAACTTATTAAGCTACATTGCTGTATTATTTTTTATGTATATGTATTAAGTTTTAATTTTAAAATATTACTTAAACAAAATTTATATTTTTTCCTAAAATTTTATTGATATGATAGAATTTGTCAAACAAAAGCATTAGTCAAATTAATAGTATTCAACCTGTGCACATTTTACGAGTAGTATATATATCTTTTTTTGGAGGAAAGCTCAGTTGATTTACATGTTTTTAATATGAAAAAAATAAATGATCAAAACAAAATAGTTAATTGGAAAAATCTTGATTAATTATACAAAAATCAATATGGAAACACAATATTTTTCTTTGGTCTTTTTTTCTATAAAGTCATGACATAAAGCTTTATTGTGGCTTTAAATAACCATTGAACAGTCTAATAAAAATGGAAATATACTTTATATGTGAAAATTCCATGATTCTGGCTAACAGTCCTTTATTCAAGTGCTACTGTTTAATAAAATGCTTTAGATGAGCACAGATAATTGTTAACTACTATTATGCAAAGAAAGTGCATAAGAATCCTGTGATAATTGTACAGCATTCTTGTCAAAAATGCCTATGATGACAGATTGCTAAATATAATGTAGTTTCTGAATTAATTTCACATTTATATAAATGGCCAACTAAAATTGATTTCAAAATCTTAGAATGTTGATATTTTGGATAATATAAAAAGGTAAAAAGATCGCCAGATTGATCCAGATTTTTGTTTAGCAATTAGTACAAGATCTAAGAATTATGGCAATTTAATCAGAAACTAGGAATGAAAATCTGAAAATGGTGCCACAAACTATTCAGACTTTTATATAAGTTTACAAGAGAAATATTAATGTTATAGTCAAATGAATAAAATGTGCATCAGATATTTTCCGAATATCAAATATTTTTTTCTAATTGCAAATAATAATAAAAAAATTAATCCAGCATATTGGTTAGATAGTTTATCCATCATGTCAAATTGTTATAAATAATTTTCATTATTTAATCATTTACAAACTATTTCTTCCCCGAAAACGTATAGCATGAATAAACATTTTTATTTAACATGTTGGCTAAATTATTCAATATGTTGGATTAGTTTAATTTTTCATTTATAATTACAAAAGTATTTGATAAAATAGTTTACTTCCCGTTATATATAAATAAACACAAAAACTTATAAGTAAAGTTTTAATGGAGAAGTTATAAATAAATTATAATAAGCTGAACATTTTCAAGGATCCATGCCTCATAATCATAGCTTTTTTAAAAATATATAATAAAATATATGCAAAGATATATAAATTAGCACCTGTTACATGGTCCATTTCTTCGATATATCAAAGCAAGTGTCTTTTCTATTTATAGCATTAATATTTCCATTAATGTAGAATGCTTTTATTTTTCTCTTATGATCATTCAATACTGTACACAAAAATACAGGATTAGCAGGTGTAAAATTGTGTTCAGATTTCATGGTATGCTCCAAAAATACAGATGTATTGTTGTTCTTCTGAGCTCTATTGCAAGTGTACAGGTGTTGAGCAAGTCTACTATTAATAAGTTTTAGTTTCACTGTAATATACAGCTTGGCATCCATCTTGAGGGCATGATATGGAATATACATGTGAGGTGAATGATCAATCTATATGATCTTTTGAGAAAAAAACGTTCAGCTTATTATTATAATTTATTTATAACTTCTCTATTAAAACTTTACTTATAAGTTTTTGTGTTAATTTAAAAGTATTTGATGTAAAATAGAAATTAGATAAATATCTGGTGTATATTTTTATGCATTTCTTTTGCAAACTTACTGCAGTATTCAAGGTCAAGGTATACATATGTAATGTATAATGAATATGTAAAATAATAATAATAATTGTATAATAATAAGAGAATGTAAAATAAGAAGTAATAATTGTATAATAAAAAGAATATGTAAAGTAAGAATAATAATTGTATAATTATAAGAGTACAATAATAAATGTAGAATAAAAGTAATAACTGTAAAATATAATGAATATGTAAAATAAGAATAACTGTATAGCAATTATGTATAACGATTGTGTAAAATTACAATGTTGTTAAATCATAGAAAGCCCAGCTGACCTTATAGGGTAAGAAAACTGTGTAAAATACCATATATGGTGAGAAATGTAAAAACACTGCATGTATGTGAAAACACCATATATGGTTAGGAATGTAAAAGACTCCAGAAGTCTTGAGAGGTATATAAACCCCCATAACCTGATCTAATTGTTCTGAGTTTTAATTATAAGTCAGAGACTCCTGCCTCTGTAAGTCCAAAAGTAGGACTAGGGTATTATATGCAGCTCACCACGACCTTTTATTATGCCTTATAATAGGCAATGTATATAGTTAAAATTATTCGTATTAAACTATAATCTTACCATCTCAATTCTGCCTTTGTCCATTTATTTACTTGCTGGTCATAAGTCACAGCACTTACCTAAAAAATTAAATAGATCATAGTAAAGTTCCCAAATTCTTTACTCCAGTCTTTGATTAGCCTAATTCTTTAAATGTCTTAAAAGTATATCTCAGTTATAAAGATTTAATATCAACACATTAGTATCATCAAAATAACACAATTTCTTTTTCATCTTATAATTAGTGATTAATCCAAAACAGTCAAAAAAAAATTGTGTAGAATAATTTATAAATAAATTTCAATACTATTAATATATCAAAATGATCATAATATACGTTTTTATTTCATCTGAAATTCTTTACACTTTATAAAAGGTTTAATTGGAATAATAAAAAAAAATATTTTGAATATTGTGCTATTTTTGCTAGTTCAAAAGATGATTTATAGGATGCAATTAATGTTTTGAATACAACATTTAGAGACTTTGGTTTAATAATTAATGTTCAAAAAACTAAAATACTTTATCATCTAGTGACATAAATTCTCAGCAACTTTTAGCTTGGATGATTATCAATTTGAGAATAATAGAAAGATGAACTTAGATATTGAGGTACAATATAGACTTCAGTGTGCTGATGCTGCTTTCAACAAGTTAAAAAATAGTATTTCATCACAGAAAAATACCTATTGCAAGTAAGTTAACTATATATACAGCTGTTATTTTATCTAATTTATTATATGAAAGTGAGACTTAAACTTCCTATCAATATATATAACATTATAAGTTTCATTTCAAAATGCTCTGTAAAATTTTAAATATACAATGGCAAGATCATAAAAACAATCAGTATGTTCAACTTGCTGGATGTGATACTATAGAGTCTACTATTATGAAATACCTTCAGAGGATTGAATCTGTAAAATGAATGAAGACTGCAACACTTTTTAAAAGGGCATTTTATGGAGAACTTATGGGAATAGATATCATTTATTATAAGGATTATCTCTAGTCATTTTTTTAAAAAATGTGATATTGTTTCCATTAGAAAGATATCGCAGAGACTAGAATACAGATGGTGTTACAATTAGACATGATGTTGAAATTAAAAGACAGCATCACAAAATTTCAAACAGAAAAATAGACCAATATATTCTATATGTGGATGTATTTGTAGTTCACATATCGATTTATATTATTATTACAAAATCCATTTCTAGAGCAGCTTTTTTTTTGGCCTTGGGAGTTAAAATAGCCAAACTCATTTTCAAGTGGTTAATGTATATATGTGTGTGTATAGTTAATATAAAACATTTTGGAAAGAAATTCATTTCAGAAATAAATAAATCAAAATATACTATTATTAAAAAAGAAATAAAAGCATTAAGTTTGCCAGAAAAATTCTATGGAGAACTATATAGTAATAAAGAAAAAAAGTTTTTAATACCTTTTGAAATTCCAAGTATTTTAAATGGAGAGATAAGATATGCAATTAAACTTGCTAATAGAAAAGTTATAGGAAATGGTAAAATTATTAAACACATTTTAAAAAAAATTGGTGACAAACTATGTATGAAATGTTCAAATAATGGATATGGCAGATGAATAGAAGAATTTGATAGCTTCGTTTGATAATCTACTACTTCTGTATAAGACAGCTAAAATCATTACAACTTGACTACATAGAATTTTGAATTCCAATCAATATCAAGGGACCAAGCTGGATTTAAGGGATCTTATAGCACATTAAATCACATCCAAACATTAAAAGAAGTTATAAAGAAAACCGATGAGTACAAGTTGCAATTTTGCATTGGAATTTTGATATTATGAAAAGATATTTAATTCTATAAACATTTCTGCAATGATTAGAGCTTTGGAATATCAAAGCATAAATAAAAGATATTGTACACTTCTCAAGCATGTTTCTTCAAATTGCAACAGTTATTAAATTATAGATTAACACTAAGATTTTTATTGATAAGGATGAACCATATAGTGAATCAATCTTTCCAATTTTTTTTACACTAGTTTAATGAAAAATATTTTATAGATTGAAATGGTAAATTCAGGTAATAACAATAAATGGAGATTACATTAATCATGTACATTTTGCATAAGATGTGGTTGCTTTAGGAAATATTACAAAAGTAACAGATGAAACTAAGAAAATAGGACTAAAAATAAATGTTAAAAAGATTTGAAAAATGTTCAACAGCTTTTCAAAAAAAAAAAAAAAATAGATTGATAGTAATGAAATCAAAGAAGTTAATAACTATAAATATCTTGGTCAGATTATTAATGCAATTAATCAAAAAAATTAAACTTTAAGCATTTTTATTAGAAATTAATTTTGAAAAAAAAAATGCCTATACATTTCAAACAAAAGGTATTTTAATATTTTATTATAAATATTTATGGATCTGAAACATTATATTTAATAGAAGAGTAATGCAGACTTCATAGACATACAAGTAAGAAAAGATTAATGTAGGAATTAAGGGATAAAAAAGATATGGGTAAAAGAACAAATAGATATTACTAATGTTATTGAAATATTTAAGAGCCTAAAATGGAGTTCATCTGAATGTGTTGTTAGACGAGATAGCAATAAATGGACAGTTGAAATAATAAGTTGGAACCCAAGAAAATTATAAAAGGGCTCAGAAAGAGATTGCATGCAATGTGGATGAATAAGACTGTGGTGGAGAAATTATGAATTTGAGAAAAATAATTAAATTCCAAGATTTTCATACTGCAATATATTGATAGTGGTTGAAAATGATGTTTTTATTAACATTTTAAAATTCTTTGTTTTTCCATTATGTTATAATAAGCAAAAAACATTATTTACATTGAATAGCAATCAATTTTTGTGATTTAATTTTTGGATCTAGAGAATTTCTCTTACTCTTTTTTTTTTTTAAAAAAAGTCTTTTCTAGAAAAAATAAAAAAGAGGTGGCAGAATTCTTGTAATTTTTATTTCTCTTTATTAAAAAAAATGTTTTTTTTTGAAACTACACCCAATCCAAGACCCAATTGAAAAGCACTTTCATGCTACCAAACAAAATTTATTTTTGAATGTATGTTGGTTGGATCATCAATTTTATAAATTCTCTGGAATCACAAAATAAATACATTTTGAATTTAGATGTATCACAGTTAAAGACTGAGCTTAATTAATATAATTATGTTATGGTCATTAGTTTAAGAAGACTATTTGCAAAAATTTATTTCTTGTAAACCTGTTCTCTCTTATCATGTAAGTTTATTTAGTATCAAATTTAGTATTTTCTAGAAAAAAAACAATATTTATTAATTTAAAATTACAATTTATCAAGACAAAAATGTGAACATTCCATAAATTAAAATTACTTAAATATTTCATAAGAGGATTCTCCAACTTGTACTTTCTTCATATATTTTTGCTGTCTCAGAGAAATCATTTCTAATCCAAAGAATCATTAAATGTTAAATTAATTAAGTAAGATATATATGTCATTTATATTGTGTAATTATGTGTTGTTTTTTTCCAAGATATAACTGATATATTAATTTTGTAAATTCCTTTTTATAATAAATGTAATATTTTTCTTTTATAAGAGTTTATTTGCTCCTTTTAAATTTTTATTTAATTTAAATAATTTGTTTATATATATATATATGTTTGCATATATTTGTGCATATTCTTCTAAATTGTGCTTCTTTATGAGTGAATTATTGAATTTATTTTGGTGAAATTATTATTTACTGAAATAATTTAAATGCTCCTCTATCAAATTAAGTTCTAGGAAAGAGCAAAAGCAGTTTAGATTTCAATAGATTAACAATCATTCATAAAGGAAGATCACTATCCAGCAAAAAATTAAATAGTTTTGTGATGAATATACACATCAATCCACCGATATAAATACTGCTATATGTAACACATGCTGATCTTTGCTTAATTATAGCTCTCCATTGAATTCTATTCCAGTAAAAGCAATCAATAACCAATTCTTATGAATGCTACAAAAAATAAAACATATTCAAGCAGACTAAATTAAAATAAATTTTCTAGCATATTTATATAAAGTTTATTTTGTTTTTAATATATAGATAGACTACACATGATAAATTCTCCATCCAAAGAAAAATGAAATAAGACAAAATTATTTAATTAAGTGATAACAATCATTGGCAAAGTAATAATAGTTGATCAATAGTGATGCTATGTTAATATTTCTAGTTAGTCCAATTACAATTTATTTTAGAATTTTGATATTTATAAACTACAACATAAATTCTAATCACTCTTTTTCATTATTATGATGCATAGTAAACATACAACCATGTGGATTATTTTTCAAAATCAATTTCTTGAAGTTAACTGAATGTAATTGTATATAATTTTTCATATAATTATTTTCTAATATTTCTTTTATCATTTACAATAGCATTTTGTATTTTAGATGAAAACCAATTAATTCAATAATTTTAAAAATTAATTGTTGAATTCTTATTCAAAAAATACAATAAATATTGAATAGCATATTTATTAACGCACAAGTCTGTGTTTTTGTATTATTTAATATACAGAAATTAGGAAGTAGAGAACTGCTCTTGTTTTATCATAAATTATATATTAATTTTAAAATAAGTCATAAATCTCTAATAGCTGTAAGTCTAACCATAATTCATTAATGTATTGCATTTATTAAGTAATCTGTCAAGTTTTGAAAAAAATTAATAATAATAAATGTGAACATTATTTAATAAATAAATTTTGCAAATATTAAAGATTGGCAAATATTTTTTTGGGCCACAGTTTTAAATTATTAATAAGAAACATCAAATTAATTTATCATCTGTGTGTTTTTCAGACTACTTGAAGGCACATTTATTATTGGGATGAAGACTTCCATTTATCTTATTGTTGGTAATTTTCTTATTTTACCATCAGTTATTTCAAACAGTATACAATTTTCTAATGATTTACATCATTTCCATTATATTTATAAATTAAAAAAATTTCAATCTGTTCATTTGTGCTTCAAGTATTTGTTTTCTTCGGTGGAATTCTCAAAGTCTTCATTAGTATCACAGCTTAAAAACATCAATATTTTTCATTAAATTATTTTGTTACACAATCAGTTTTGTCATCAAGACAATGATTTCAATAGTTATCTGGAGAAATATCATATACTTCATTAATTCTACTTAAACACCATTGTACTGTAGATATAAACATATTTAAATCTTATGATACAAAAAAATCTACCAAGTTTTTAGTATAGTAAAGACAATATAAATCATCCTGTCTATATAAACTAAATTATCAGTTAAAGAAGAAATATGATTATTTGTTTGCACGTAGAACCTTACTTAGTTTTTTTTTTGTAAAAAAGTTTTAAAAAGTTAATCAGTAAGAGGGACAAATGACTTAACATTAAAGATGATTGTATAAGAAATAGTTTAAGATTATGACTGTATAAAATGTAATTATTTTGATAATAGTTTTAATATTTTCACCTTGTAAAACTTATTTATTGCTAATTGTTTATTAAAATGTGACTGTTAAAGTGTATATACATGTAATACAAACACTATGCAATAAATAGAAAATATAAATATCTTTATTGTGTCCCAATGAAAATACAACAAACATTCTAATAACAATACTGTTACTAAATACAGTTTACATTGAACATAATAACCACCAGAAGGATATTAAATCAAAATTTGACAAAAATGTATAAATACTTTGTTCAAATATTTCTTCAAAATATATATGAAAAAGTTGTACAATTTAATTATTTAAAATTAGTAATACTATTTTATATAAAAAAGTATGTATGTGTGACTGTGTATACATGTGTGTATTAGGTGTATATAAACACAACATAATTATTATTACTAAGAGATACATGTATATACATTCTCATATGAATAAATCTGATAAATTAAAAACAACAAAAAGGCAGGCTAGGCTTAAATATACCCTCTGCTGGTCAACAGAATAAATATCAACAGATTGTACTATATTATTTACAAATAAATTAACTAATTGTAAGTAACAACAAATGTTATGAAATATAAATGATAGTGCCAGTGATAGAAAAACAAACTTCTTCATGAAGTGCAAGATATTTACTCAAGATGGGAAAGCATGAATACAATAAAAGAAACATTTGTATTGAAATTATTTTTAATATTTTTTAAAAATTTATTTATGACTTGTTATTTTAAATTTAAAGCAAAGTTAATAGGTTTTAAATTGCATAATGATCAATGATAATTTTATCATTTATAAATTATAAATATAATAATTCATAAATATAATAATTTATAATTTTGTTAATTTTAAAAATGAAATCAATAGTCACTTTTAAGTTTTAAGTACATTTTTTTTAAATAATAGATAAGGCACAAAAATTATTTATTTTTCAAAAGTAATAATTATTTTTATTATAAATTACTTATTTAACAGTTTTTCAATTGAAAAATCAGCATTTTATTAGTTAACCCCTTGGGGAAAAAAAGGCAACATTTTTTTTGGTCCCTTTTTATATGCAGTATATATATATATATGAAAATTCAACATTAATATTAAGCATTATATATATATATAAATAGAATATAAATTTTTCAATATGTACTCACTAGTTTAGACATTTATTATAATTTATATGCACAAATCCATTAATTCTATGTAAGAAAATCATATGGAATATACATACAGTCTTCCTGTGAGAAAAATAATGATAATAATAACAATAATAATAATGAAAGAGATCAGTTATGAAGACAAAAAAAAAAATTTGGCTAATCATGATTGCTAAAATGCATTCACCAAGTTGTTCTCATTTCACTTCTGAATTTATATGTGCATACAATGACAATGAAAAATAGCAAAATGGTTTTTTTTTTTTTTGCATTTTTACTAATATCTGTATTCAGGATAAAAATATATATTTTTCAGAATCATCCAGTATAAAATATCCTTAGAAATATTCTCCAATAACCCTTACATAGAAAACAAATGGATTTTTTTTTCCTTATATTTTTAATTTAATCATCTATCTATACAAACATATATACACATACAAAACGAAACTTTTATACTGGTTATTCTTGTTTGATTTGATTTTCAATCCTATATTTATGTTCTATCTAACATTGTAAAAGTGATTTAAGCAGTAAAACAAAATAAAATTCAATTATTCCACTAAATTTTTTACAAATCAATGAGGGACTCATCATTTTCTCTTCATGGTTTTCCATGCTCATTATTTATTTTCATAAACAAAAAGACCAAAATTGTCATACTCATATATTAAGTCGTCAGTAATATAAATATCAATTATTTTTTCTCTTCTTTTTTATTTTGTAAACATATTTAATTTTATTCATGAATTTACATATAGTACATCAAATATATTACAGCATTTTTATTTTTCTCTTATTAGTAATTTAAATAAAACTGTTGGAAATCTATGCGCAGTGTCAACTTCCATTACTATGATAATCTCATTATAATGGTATATTGGGGAAGAACCACAATAATTTCTAATAATTATTTTTTTACTCTTAAATAGTATGACAAATTTCAACTAATTTTTTTTAATAATATAATATTAAACTAATGTTAATATATTACTTTTAATTTTTATCATTTTATATATATCCTAATCAAAAAAGTTGTATCAAATCAAAATTAAAAATAAATAAATTTCAAACTATAATTATCAAAAGAAATAGCTTTTAGATTTTTCTCATTTGGAATTTTTTAAATAGCTCAAAATATCAATATTGTAATCAAACAGTTATTATAATGTATACTGAACTAAAATGAAAAACAAAACAAAAACATAATAAAAAAGATTTTAGATTAAATTAAGAGAAATTCATACTCATTTTTTCCAAATTAGGATTTCTAGATCTGATCCAGTAATTACTTCAGATTTATTTACTTTTTTATTAAACAACAAATAAACAAAGTTAAATTTCACTTAGGTCAAAGATAACAATTTTTAGCATAAAAAACATTATTGATAAATAATTCTTTCCAATTATCAAAGCAATAATATAAGCTTTGGATATTATAAATGATTACTGGTACTACATCATCATCATCATTAGCACTTATTCATAAATGTTTATGGCTAGCCTAATTCCAATAGAAAAAAGTAAAAGAGAAAAGCTTGAAGTTATAGTTGTTGTATATGTGACTGCACACCTATAATCCCATTATGACAGTTAATGCAACATTGATCAATAGCATGAGAAATGCATAACAAACAAGCATTGTTACCGACTCAAGCAATTGAAATTTAAAAAAATATTGACAGAATAAAAATAATACTGACTAATTTAGCTTAAAATGTTAGCAATTATTATTAGTGATTTAAGTTAAGGAGATGACTATATCAAAAATATCACTTTATTCTAATTTATTTGATCCTAAATAATGTAAGCCAGTTTAAAAAATTTTAAATCAGAATTGAAACATATTTTACACACAGTTTATACTGAATGTCATTTTTCATCATCCATTGTTATTCTGTGAAATACTAGATTCAAAAATATTTTTGGTACAACTATGTTTGAATTTTTACAAATGAAAATTAAATAATTTTTATTTTTGAAATTATATTTAAACTATGCTTCTGTGAAAAATGAATAATGATGAAAAAAAAAAAATGTCTTACTGCTATGAGACAAAAATAATCAATTATGATGGAAAAAAAATTGTTTCTAATAATCATCTAATATAATCTCTTTTTTCAGTTAACAGATACACATTTGAAAGTGTGCAAAATGATTAGATTTTAAAAGTTCTAAACAAATTAATGCATTTTGCGTATAAATTCACATTTAAATGTTTGCTACAGACATTTTTTCTTTCTTTAGATTATGATTGTAAACATTTGGTCCTCAATATTCTAAATCCAATGATCTATATTTTATTACTATGAAAGATTAGATGATTAAAAAATAAAATTCATGAAATATTTGATTATTTTAAACAACCTTAAAAAAGATAAGAGAGGGAGTCTGCATTATATATTCTATTCTCTAATTTTAAATAAAATAATAGATCAATATGCAAAATCTGACTAATTCTTTCGAACTCACAAATTTTGTTAAAATAATAAGGAAAAAAATGAAAAATTAAATTTTTTTTTTGCAAGATAAAACTAAAGTAGTGATCAATATAGTTGGAATAGGATCATTTATCTCTTGCTTTAAAGAAATTATTGTCCAATATTCATTGAATTTATTATGGTTATAAAATGCATGATGTTAAACTGTTTATTGTTTGAATACACACACACATAAACATACCATATATATATATGTATTGATAGATAGTTATTAAAAATTGTTTATTATATCAAAATAAAGCTAGACAGTTTAGAAAAAGCAGAAACATCTAATAGGTTCCATAAATGCTTTTCAAAACAAATTAATTGAAATATGTTAGAAGAATAATACAACAATCTTCAATATATTAATTATGAATATTATGTGCTCTTAAATTTTGAGCATTATTTCTATTTTAATATATATATATATTCAAATTTCTTCAGAACTTCGTCCTCCTTAAGAGGTTAACCATGCATTGTTTTTATTTAAAAGCTGATATTTTAGATTTCTTCTATTTATCCATTACAATCCCTTAAAAACACAAAATAGACCTACTTTTATTGTTTTATTATTAACTAAAATCTTTATTTTTAATATAAGTTTTATAACTTTAGTAACAATGGAAGGTATTATCAGAAAACATAAATATACTTTTATATTTACATTATTATTGAAAATTTAACAAAAAAAAAAAAAATACATGCACAAAAAGAAAATTAAAAACTATCAATAATTTCAGTTTGCTTTAAAGTATTTACTTCATTAAAACTAAATTCTAGATTACATTTTAGGCACAACTGATTAATTATTAATCTCTTATTCATTAAAGCAAAGCAAAAAAAAAGGCAGAAAAGCAGACTTCATAGATAGTATTTTAATTTTTTTCTCCACCAAATAAATATTTTTAAATTTAATCATAATAAAATGAACATTTATTTAGTGGATTATTCAAAACTCATAAACAAGTTCTGCTCATTCTAATTCTAGAAAACAAAAAAACAAAAACAAAAAGTAAACATCAATTTTTGAAATGATTATATAATTTAATCTATGAACCATTAATATGCTCACATATATATTCAAAATTAAATAATAATAAATTTTAAAACTAAGAATAAAAACAATACAAGATTTTTACTATGTCATAGTAGTATTCAATGTGGCAGTAGTTTCCACCAATTGGAAATATTAGAAAAGTGATGAATGTATCAAATAAGATATTTATTGAAATTCATAATAAAATGAAAACAAAAATGAATTGTATGAATACAGCAAATAAAAATTGTTAAACAAAAATAAAAAATAACAATTATATCAACAATAACAACAAAATATTTTTATAAAAAGTCTGCAATTCTTAAAATACATATATACATAAAAAATCTTCACATTTCTGAAAGAGATTTCTATTACACTCACACTATTTCCTATTTCTTGATATGTTTACAATAGATTGGTGCAAATGCTCCATACCCATTACTCGAATACATTAATCATTATTAATGAAATTACATGTTAACATATATATATACATATATTATGCATATTCAAAGTGTTTATATATATTATATATATAAACTTGCTTGCTGAGAAATTAAGTGTTTTTAATCTGATATCTATGTGTGTGCATATACACAAATAAGATACATACACACTCACATTATACAGTTCTACATTTTTACACATATGTAAGCAATAAATATAAAAAGTGAGTGTGTACATATGAGCGTATATGTATATATATCTATGCACAGACATATAAGTACTTTTTAAATTATTAAAAAGTTTTGATATAAAAAATTATCACACTAAAGCAGAAGTAACAAAAATTGTGAACAAGAATCATTTATAAATGTATATTCTAGTTTTCTTCTTGGTTTTTGTCAGTACATTCTTCATTCAACTCCAATCTATCACAATCATCAATCAGTGCAGAATAATCTATTTCAATAAACATGTATTTTGCAAACAACCTTCATTCTTCAGATGAGCTAGAGGTATCTACCACCTGAATCTCCACACCCATGTTGACAGCTCAATTTCTATATATATGTAAAAATTCAAATACATTGGAAACTCTTCCATGCAGCAATTCTGATAAAATTTCAACCATGATGCAACCAAGCAACCACCAATCAAACATATATTTATAGTGCAAAAAAAAATTGTTCGTCCTTCCACAAGATAATAAAAATGGATAGAAACTAATCTCTGGTTTGCATGAGAGTGGAGGAATGAAAGATACTGTGTTGTTAATATGGACATAGAGTTTAGGTGTTTAATACTTCTAACTCATGTGAAGAGTAGAGATTGTTTGTGAAAGGCATACTTAATAAGAATGTGATTTAATTTTCTGTGCTGATAGGTAGTTGTGATATAGTGAAGTTGAAAATGAAGTATGCATTGATAAATACCAAAGAAAAATTTACAAATTTAAAAATGTTCTCTTGTTTTATTTATTTATAGTTTTTTTTCCTTGAAAAAAATATCTGCATGTTTATACCAACATGATGATGTTTAACCTTGATGAGTGAACAAAATGAAGCTCAGACATAAAATAAGCGCACTTTGGACATGCTAACAAGTAATTCTCCATCAAAAAATTTGGTTTCAATTATCACATTACCACTAAAAAACAAAAAAAAAAAAAAGATTTAAATAAATAACTGAAATGCTAATATAAAGTGATTGACTTAATATTCTAATTTCAAACATATACATGATTTATATGTCCTTTATGAAAATATAAATGTGTGCTATAGAAAAGGCTTGACAAATATAATTATCTGTGGTAAATACATGTGTCTATGTGGTTAATAGATATGCTATAAATATTAAATCAAACAATAAATTTGCTCCAATAAAACTATTACTGATAAATGGTATTGTTTAATGAAGGGTATCATATAAAAAGCCATACAAACAGCAAAACCTAAAAGTATATGTCAATATCAACAAAGAAATTCAACATAATAAACTATACTATTAATAATTAATACTATTAATTGTTTTATTATTGATATAAATTAAATATTATTTTAATAAAAAGGTGAGAAGTAATGAATTCTTTTTTGATCTAAAATATAGTTTGATTCTGTATATTTAGATTGTAACTCTCATGTCTGAGTTCACAGGAGTTGCTTTAATGCAAATATTTTCTTTATATGTATAACACAATATTAAAGTCATGTATATACAATAAATGTTAAAGTAATTTTAAAATGTTAAAAATAAGTGTAAAGATAAAATGTGTTACCATTTTATTCTTTTAAAAATAAAGAATATTTTTTTCTTTTTAAAATAAAAATGTTATGGTAAGCAATAAAAGTTTTCAAAACTCATCTGCTTTCCAAGAAACTGGGAAAAGAATTGTAATGCACTTCACCATGATATCCCTTATTATCAAAAAGTAAATGAAATTTTGTAAAAAATTTTAGTTTATATCATGCATTTTATGGAGTAGAGAATCCTCCAAGATGCTTTCCCTGACCTTTTCAGTGATATAACTGATTAAAGAGCTGTAGACAAACAATATGCCTTAAAATTTAATCTCAATTTTGCTGATCTAGTCATCATTATTGAATGCTGAAGAAATATATTTCAATAATTAACATGCAAATCTATTTACTGTAAATATTCAAAAGAAAATTGCAATAGAAACTCTCATAAGAAAACTATTTCGGAAGGAACCAATAGAAGTTAAAATATTATACTGCCAGAAAACATTAAAATTCAATGATTAATGGTTATATTACCACATTTATGTACATGTGAGCTCACAAAAACATCAAAGTAAATCAACTGAATGTTCTATAATTATCCTCGAAGATATTGTAAGTTATGGAGATTTTTTCTCTCTCATGTGTGATCATCATATAAGTTTCTTATTGTAAACATATAAATATTGTTTTTTTATTATCAAATAATATTATTCTTTCATTAAAGTTACTGTTTATTATTAATACTTTTGTGTTTGTTATTCCTCATCTGAACTAAACTGATTATTTATTTGTTAATGTAATAACTTATTAGATAGAGAGGAGTAATGATCAGGAAATATAATTGGATCTGCATGGAAACTTATTTTTATGAAGGTTCAATGGGATCATTTACTTGTGACTAGAAGTTACTTATCAATTAAAAATAAATTGTATTCAGTCACTCCATCATGTACACAGTCGCTCGTTAGCCATCTTTAAATTCCCCTAAACAAAAATTTAATTACCAAATATCTTTTTTTATTATTTAATTGTTACCTGCATTCATTATCAATTGTTTAAAACGGACACTTGCATTATTATATATATATATATAATATAAATTTATCAAGGATGAAGATCTCTTCAACTGCTACACAAACAACATTAAAATGTCATAGAAACTCATAAGCCTAACAGTCAATTAAATTAAATGAATTTCACTTTACCATAAGTCAGAACTTATATGGGAGACAAATTTATACAAATGCTAATACAGGAAATTTTTTTTATTCATTGTAAATATGAATAGAACTTAATGAAAGTGCTCAACATATTTCCATGGCAGAATCACTGAGTATTCATTTTTACTAACTTTGTGAGTGCTAGCCTTTGTAAATATGAAATATTAAAAATATACATCATAAAATATTACATAATTTGTTGAAGATAAGATCTCTTCAAGTAATGCGCAAATAATGTTAAATATCACAGAAACTCATATATCTAAATATTTGTCCAAAGGCTCAAAAACTTATATGAGAATCAAGTTTAAACAAAACTTACTATAAAAACAAAATTTTATACATTGCAGATATAAGTAAAACCTTATTGAAAGTGGCTCAATTTAATATTCTCTAGACAGTATTAATAAATATTCATTTTTAAAAATAACCCTGTGAATGCTCAAAGTATTCTAAATAGATAATATTAAAAATATATGATACAAAATATGATATACATTTGTTGAAGATAAAAATCTCTCCAAAAACTGCACAAACAATGTTAAAACATCACAGAGATCTTTATGCTACATATTTCAAATATTATACATTTAAAAACTGTGAACATTCACATAGCTATTTAAAAAGAATGTTTAATTATTCTGCCTTGAAAATATTAAGTTAAACCACTTTCAATAAAGCTTTATTTTTAAGCACAATGAATAAAATTTCATTTTTGCAATTAACATTGTTTATAGTGGTCTCGCATAATTGGAGTCTCAGACAAAGTAAGATTTCTTTTGTTTGATTGGTAGTTAGATAAAGAAATTTTTGTGAGATTTTAATGTTGTTTGTAAGGCTACTGCAGTTGTAGAAATCTTAGCCTCAATAAATTTATATAATAATTCATGCTTCATATTTCTAATATTATATATATGTGTGTAGTTAGAAAAAGAGAGTGCCTGTCTTTTATGTGCATTCTATAGTCTGTGTTTGGATAAATCTTTCTTGTATTCTTTGTAGAAGATAATTTATAATAGCACTAATTAATTTTTCTGTATACAAAACAAGCTAAAATATTTAGTTTAAAGGTTGATAATTATAAACAGAAAAAAAATTCTCTTTTTTTTATAATAGACTCAATATATTCTGATACATAATTACAATAATATATAACTATCATAAAATAAGGAATAACTTGAACAATTTAATATTACAGATGAATGACACTTCAAACACAAGTTATTTCAATAATAAAATATTAATATTCAAATTGGAAAGAATTACATTATCCAGATTTATAAAATTAATATTAAAAAAAATTGACTTATATAATATATAAATTTATTAAACAAAAAATATACATAATAAAGAACAAATTAAAATCACATAAATTCTTTCCTAATACAATACTTTATTATTTCTTATGCTAAAGCAAAAATGAGAACAAAACAATTTTCTTAAGATCTTCACATCATGTGATTCACATAAAATTAAGTTTTCATACTTAAGAACAAATTAAAAGTAAAATACAATATAATAATCTATTATTAACTTCTTTTAGCAATTTATCACTAGCTATATCAAAACCAGATTCTAATAGAAAGTATAATAAAGAATTTAAAATAGTGGCTGGAAGTCTCCACTTTGAATATAGTATCAAATTTTTAAATTCATTTGATTAGTTAAATTGATCCCCTTCAACTTGTACTAACCTCTATTAAAGATCTAACAGTTTTTTTTACAAAATTATAAATTAATAATTTACAAATCTTAATCATCTATTCATAATAAATTGATGAACTGTATATGTTATTAAAAACTCACAACTAATTATGATGGGTGTTTTCAAATCTTTCATGTCAATAAAAAGTAAATTCTTTTCAAATTCTATTCAATCTGTTCCAAATAAAAAATGATAACAAAAGCAGATCTTCAAAATCACATAATTTCTAATACTATCAGTATAAAAGCATTTTCCAATGATATATATATATGCCATACTTGTAGAACGATTAGATGAATAATCAAACTACTAAAAGTTGACTAGTTTATAATAATTAAAAAATAATAATAATAATTTTACCAATGTTTAGTTGAGAGTGATAAAACAAAATGGTTTAAAATTAAATATTTTTATCTTGGATAAAATGTTGCACACATGAATCCAAAACTATTTCTATTTTGGATAAAATGATAAACACATGCATTATATATCCAGTCATGATTCAAAATTAATTGGTAATGAAATCATATATTTTATTAAATAACATGAAATGAAAAAGGTATTTAATAATAATAATAATAATATATATATCCAAAATAATTAACAAAAAATAACGATAAAAATAAAAAAAACATATGAAACTACTGATAAAAGAAGATTATCCTGATGACAATTTATTCAGTGAAAATATATTTCCAGTGAATTAAGAAATAGACTGGATACAACTCTTAAATTTTTTAAAAATATTAAATTTAAATGAGGCTTAAATTACACATGGTTATTATTTTATATTTAACAACATAATTTTCATAGCTTTATTTTATATAAAATTATAGAATATTTCTTCTCTACAGCTAATCAATATTTTAACTTTGAAAGTTCAGATTAAAATATTTAAAATATATATATAAAATTACAAAAAAATAAATTCCCTAAAGTTTTCCCATTTAAGATATCTTCATAGATGAATTTTTATGGGTTTTAACCTGGTATAAAATATGTAGGTTTATTTGGGAAATTGATAATGTATGTGGAAGCAAGCAAACATTTTTTTTAATTTTACACTTCCCAGAATAATAATTTCGTTTTTAATATTTCGACAATAAAAACAAGCATTTACCAATAATGAAAATTATGTTAAATAATATTTTGAAATAGCAATAACTAATTAAGAGTTATCTTAGATTACATTTCAGATTTTATTACAATATCTATACTAAGATTTGTTATGTAGAAATTTAAGTAAAATTAATTTTTCTCATTCTTTAAAATATACAATTATAATACTTACTGTTAATTTTATTATTATTGAGACAAAATTATAAATTAAAGGTTTTTTTTTTTTTTGAACTGAATTTGGCATTTCCACATCTTATATCTACAGACAAAAACTGTGAACATCTTCATACATAACACAAAAATAAAAAAAATGAAACAGTGACTGTCATATATAAAAAATAATAATGAAATAGTTATTGCTCGTGACAAGATAAAGTAGATCCAAGAATCTTTAGTTTTCAAGCTAACACATTCCAGATAATTGACATTTCAAGATAAAGAATCAGTCAACCAAATCTTTCATTTAATAAAAATTAAAAAACATAATAATTTATATTCACATCCTATTAAAAAAATAGGAGAAAAAAAAATGCTTAAATTCACTTCTTTTGTTATAGACAAACATAATTTGATATTAGACTTTGCTCATTTGATGAGAATCAGTATATATTAATTGACTGATATCCAATTCACTTTTTAACAAGTGGATTCTGATACATTTTCTTAACCAAAATATAACATTATAAATGATTTAATAACAAATGCATTATACTATACTTTATCACTATTGCTTAGTAAACATATATATACAAAAAAACATATGATCTAAGTATTCTCCACATTTTATCTGGATAAATAATTGCAAAACTATTCATTTATGAGACAGAAGTTAAATGGTAAAAACAAGTGAATAAATAATTAAATTATAAAATCTGTTCATACCAACATACTAAATATATATATACATACATACACCATTATTGATGTTATAGTCCCCCCTTCCCTCAGAAGTGGACTATTCCAGATTCCGTCTTTATCTGATCGGATTAAGCATTGTTTGCTGCAGGCCAATAGGCTGATGTATAGCTAAACACATAGCCAATGATTAGTACAGGCCAATAAGCAAGAATACTCACTGAATCTGAATGATTTCAGTAAGGTCAGGGATCTGGTTATAAATAGTCAGCCTTTTGTGAGAACAGAGGGAGAACATCTGTCTAACCTACAAAGGAAGTAAGCGTTCTCCCAGGGAAGCCCTGCTAACATGAACAGCAGTAAGCATTCCCATGATTGCAATACGCTATTTGTTCACGCAGCTAGGCAAGTCTACAGAGGGAACGGACACGGCTAAGACTACTGTCGATTCAAGGCAAGCTGTCTTGTACAGTCGGATGAGTCATACCCCCTAACCATGAGGCAAGCTATCAGGTATAGCTGGAAGCAGTAGGACCACAAGATGCAGAATCCAGAGTTTATGTTAATCTAAAATATTCAGTATTGTATATATTCTCTTGTATTATATATATATTTGTAGATATAATCAAGATTATATTAATTGTAACTTGGTGTTTGTATTATTTTTCTGTAAGTTGGGTCTGTAATTCAGACCAAATACAACAATTAACATCTAAGGCAATCAGTACAAACAAGTTTTATATGAATGTAGCACATTGCCTTAGTCATTGATAATTATAATCATTACAAATAAAATAAAAGTTGGTATATCAGATTAACATTTAAATCATAAATGAATGTATTTAAATTTATATTATACACTCATTTATATACTCAGCTTGTAACATTAGCATCAATGCTTTATAATGAATTTTTAACTTAAATGTTATAATAATTTTGTTATAGATTAAATGGAAAGTAATTTATATATATTTTGTTATTACTTATTATATAAGACTCATAACAAGGAAACTGTTTTGAAGTAAATATGTCTACTTATTATTAGATTACTTAATATATGTAATAGTGAAAAATAACAAGTTGATTAAATAGTTTATAATCAAATAACTGTTATAGTATTAAAAAGATTAAAAATTTTCCTTCTCTTGCCATAATAATCTTAATAAATATTTATTTTTTGCTAAAAGAAAATACTATTAAATGAAGAAAAATTTAAATGGCTTAATATAATGAAACAGTCAGTTTCGTCCACATGTCTGTTTCACGTATTTTACACTCACACCTATATCTATGCCAGGTTTAGATCTTCTCAGAATACCCATCTATAAACAACCTTAAATTACTATATATGCGGGATCACACATATATATGCAAACAGTAAGTCTGTAATTAAATAGTATATGTATATATTACAGATATATGTTCATTTTAAAAGATTGCAAGTTTAAGAAATAATTTAATCTAAATCATTAGCCAATTTTACGGTTTATTTTATTGAAATCACATTTGTATATAAACGCATCCCCGATGCCATTATCCTACATATATAGTGATAGAATTAGTTTTATACTAATCACAAATGCATCTTTTAGTTTTAGTTATAAATAACTTTTAATTAGGTCACTGCAATAGTCTTAATATAGTGTGAGATTAATTTTATAAATTCAAAATTTTAATGACAATTCTCAGAATTTTATAGAGTTGTAATAATAAACCAGGGGAGAAAAGAATTGAAAAACAAAATCTAAATTAGTTTTAGTAATTAAATATGTTTTTCTAAAATAAATTAATGGATTTCTCAACTGCGGTCAAGCTTGTAAACAACCAGATGGTCAGAATTAAGAAAAATATAAATAATTCAAGTTTTGTAGCCAAAAGAGGAGTTATATATATAATAATTGAAATGTAAGCTGGATCCACACTCGTTTTACCTTTGAAATGGTAGGGTAAGTAGGCAATCACTTATTGCCTCCTCCTTTCCGGGGATGGAAGCATGGTCCTACAAAATACAATGACTATACCTCAGCAAAGCAACCTGTGGTAGAAAAATCTCCATGAACGTCAAACATCGAAGAAGAGTGTCAACCGTATCATCCCCATGTGCCTAGAACTGCAATGAAGATAACTAACTGGTAACTTGATAAATTTGTCCAGAGCTCTGCTCATAAACTGTAACTCTCAATTATCTATTTAAAGCTAGCTATTTATCAAACCTGCCTTTATAAATACATTTTCTAAAATCTGTAAAGAAAGCTGTTAAACGCTAATGTCTGTATCTTGTCTGACTATAAAACTTATAATGTTAAATTCTCTCCTAAAATGTAAAACTATAATAATCTATTTTAAACTATATGTATAATTTTCTGCGGACTTCTATACCTATTCTTGATCTATTCAATTTGTTTTATAAATTTATCATTTTAGTATTATATGTATTTGATGTGTCAAATAACTTGAAACGACGAGTATATATATGTATAATTTTAGCTTATTTTTCTGCGAAGATAATTTGAAATCTTCGTAATAATAAATATTA
The DNA here is from genome assembly GCA_028023455.1 of Epiperipatus broadwayi. Taxonomy (NCBI): domain Eukaryota; kingdom Metazoa; phylum Onychophora; class Udeonychophora; order Euonychophora; family Peripatidae; genus Epiperipatus; species Epiperipatus broadwayi. The sequence continues at coordinate 514,826 of JAQFVV010012573.1, read as the reverse complement.
AATAATTGAATTATTAACTTTTCCCACTCACTGTTTCGAGATCAAGTTATTGTTTTAATGGTTAATTTTGTGGATTAATATTAATCAGTAGTGCTCTAGTTAAAATTGTAGTTTGCCCAACTCTAGTTATACATTATAATTATCAAAGCATATTTATAATATTTTGTCAGTAATTGCCCCTCAAATATGCTTTATCCTCAGATTTATATATGTTGGAAATGCGGATGATAATCTTAAACTAGGTTACTAATTAATTTAGTCCCTAAATAGTATATTTGAAATACTAAACTTGAGAACTGTATTGTATAGATGTGCAACTAGACGCTATCTATTTTTAAGGCAAGCTACGAGAATTCACCGTATTTGTGTTATATATGTATAAGCTGCGGATGTGTCCTTACTAAGTACGCTATGTGCATTAACTGCTTGCTGCATGTTTTTTGATGAGTTGTGGCAAAGGTCATACTTATTCACTTAGTTCAGGTAAAGCAAACTCTTTTAGAACTGGAACACAATGGTCCAGATTATTCATATTAATGCTTATCCAACTCTCTGAACTACTATTGTTCTTATTCGTAGCAAGTCGTTTGGTCTTAGGGCACCGAGCATTTGATGCTGAAGCCCGTGAATAATGACCCATTCGCACCTTCTAGTTTTATTAATACTTTAATATGTGCCATAGTGTATATAAGTAAACCTACAATAAACCAGTTTTCTCTCCCTTTATATTATATGCTTATTTAGCATTAGTGTAAACTCTAATCTAGGTTAACACGCTAACCTGCATATCTCGGAGCCTGATTATGTGCTCAACTTAACCTATTATATATAGATAGACGCCATAGAAGCGCTATTAGGTTAGTTATATAACTTTGGCTATTATGTTCTATATGATTTAGCAGACTACAAAAGAGCTAGAAATTTGGCATATTAATATAGGCATAGACTTGAATACCGCACACCACTTTATTGAACACTTATAATGAGATAATATGTAGAATCTCATCTCATTAACTATCTAACACCTGCAAGCATAATCTTTCACATTCCAACTATATAATTTTGTACATTTTAGTTTTAATATCTTTTATATTCTTTATAAAATTAATATTATTTAAAATATAACTCGTTTTCATGTCCTTATTGTCTGTAAATTCATTTTTCATCCAACTCTATATTTATTTGTACATACCTCATATATAAAAACCACTCTAGTAGATTTCGTAATTAATCATTATTATAGTAACGGTTCATTTAGTCATGTGTGTGTATATCTTACCAATTCAGTGTTAATTTAGTTATTTTATGAGTCTCTTGTTCCACCCTGGTGCGACTGCCGGACCGTGGTTAAATTGAATGCATGTGTAACTCGGGAAATGTCATCCATAGGGTATTAGATCATTGAGCAGAGGTGAAAGTATTGAACGTTGGTTGGATTCTGGATCTTACCATCTAAATTCTATCAGCTTTAGTATATTTTGCTTGTGTTCTGGATTTTGTTACATGGATGTACAATTCTTACTGTTACAATACTAGTAACTACAACTCCTTGTATGCTTATGGATTTAACTATTAAAGTCATTCTTCATTCTGAATGATCTAAAACTCTATAAGGCTAATTATATCTGAACTATGCAGTAAACAGTTACTATTTATTATTCATAATGCAGAAAATGTCATCAATTTCAGGAAATCATAATTTATATAATTCTAGATCTATACATAAAATATTAAATTCTATTTATTAAAAAAGATTAATATTTATCAGAATCTTTAAAAAAACTGTGAAAATATAAATTCATTATATCAAAGAAGTGATTTGTTTGTTTTATATTAATAAATATAAACTCGTTATTGTTCAATTTCTAAAGACCAATATTTAAAAAAAAAAACTTACTTTAAAACATTTGCAGGCATCATTTGTGATTCTGGTGCTGCTTCTATTAAAGATTGCCAAGTATTTGTAGAATTAGGTATGACAAAGCCAAATTCAAAGAACCATTCTTAAAGTGGATGAAAATATTAATGAATAAACAAAAAAAATAAAAGATAGTTTGAAAACTAGAAATATAAAAATAATCAGAATACCTTCTATACATTTGCCTTTAAAAAGAACTCGTTGTTCTAACCTAAATTTTTCCATCTGTTCTACAGATGAAAAATTGATTTCTCGAGATACTGCTCGGCATTTAAGAATTTTTTTAGGCACACGTGCTAATAAAAATATATATAAAAAATAAATTAACAAATAATAATTACTATTTTAAATAAAATTATGAAACTAAAGTTAATATATAAAGTAATGTAAATACTATAGTTATTATATTGCAATACAAGACTAAATTAAAATTATATAAGGAAATAATAATTTGTAAGTACCATTACCATATACACACAAATAATACAAACATTAAAAAGCAAATTTAATATATGATTTTATGACATTTAAATTTTTACAGTCAAATATTTATGCTTAAAATGACATTTCAAACAGTTAATTTGATTTATCAAAAAATTGTTATATATTTAGAATAATTATTTTCAAATTAATTAAATAATATAATATAAAATATAAATATCAAATCATCATATTGACTTAAGACAAGTACAAGTCCCGCACACCCTTCAAGATAACCATCACCATTTTATACCTAAATAACCCATTCTGCTTTCCCCTCTTTAAAATCATTTATCAATTTTTTTTTTATCTGCCACTCTACCAACAAAATACATTTCATAACTTCTTATTTTTCTTAAATACTTCTGATATTTTTTTCCCCTTAAGCTTTTCAAACACACTAGTATTTCTAATTTTACATTTTTTACCATATTTATAACTTAAAAAGTTTTTAAACATCTTTTTTTATCTACTCTAGAAATTGGTACATTCCACATCAAACAGTTTAGTAACTTCTAGCTTAAATTTCATGATTCATCCATGAAATAAATTTTTAGTTTTATAAAAGTCTGTTTGAACATTGTTAACTATCTTTAATTTCCTTTTACTTTTATTATCTAAATTTAGAAAAATTAATTTTTGGTCCTGATCTATCATTTCATTCCTAATTTTTAAATTGCTTTTTATAATACTTGTTTTCATAACAGGTTTTTTTTTTCATTTAGTCAGATACAATAAATACTTCTTTAATATTACTTTGCCATTTCTTTCAAATCCCTATGTCTCTTTACAAGTACAGTCATCATTATCATCTGCCATTCAATCTATTAACTAAATATATAGAACTTCACTATGTTTTTCCAATGTAGCCTATCCTTATCTCTCTCACTAACTATTAAATAAATTAATATTTTTCTACTAGCTTAAGTTATGTAGATATTCCTTGATCTCTTTCACCTTTATCTTATATTTTATCTTCAAGAAATCCTTGTAAAAGATCATTATTGTGTAGGTTAAAACTTAGCCAAAGATAATTTTCTTTTAATGATAATAGACAAATATTTCTCACTATACTATTTTTCTCCAAAACTTATTTTTCCCCATTCAGATAATCTTCTTTATCTTGTAATAACACCACATCTGAAATGCTTCCAGATAGTCAGTTGCTTTTATATTCAATGTTCAAATCTCAGATCAGTAGAGGGCTTTTGACAGATTAAGACAAAAAATGTTCCCAAAATTTAAGATCATTATCCCTTAATGTAAGTAAGTACTTTTTATTTTTCTCTAAGTGCCAATTTTGCCATAGTAATCTTTAATTTCTTCTGCATTTCTAGCTTACTGAGCTTAGTAATAAAAAGTTTATTTTATCTGGCTGTTGTCCTTTTATTCTTATAATTATATTATAAAGTTCTTACACCATGATCACAATCTTCATTTTTTAAATATTTATTGCCCACACCATATTTTGCGCATAAAATAATAAAAAATGTATTTTAAAAAAATAAGAGTATGCAATCACATACAATTCATGATAAGAATGATCAGTTTTTCCCAAAAGAGAAAAAAATAGAATGAAAAAGAATATATGAAATAATTGTCAGAAAGATAGAAAACCCGTACATTTATCCCTTAGGTACATATATAATAATGATGAGAATTGAAAACTGATCACAAGGAAACATGAAAGAGCACTAGGATTTATTTCAAATTCAAGGACCTTATTAAACATCTACATAAAATATAAAAATCTAATACAATAAAGATTTACCTTCTACCAATACTTACAGCAGCATATACTTTTTTCACTAACATTTCATTACATGTTTATTAATCTAAACTTATATCTAATTATTTTTATATGTCAGATTTATTATAATTAAAATTTTCAATAGTTTATGTAAAGCTGATTGCATTTTAGAAATATTTTAAATAAAAATTTATAAAATGTTGATATCAGAAGAAAATAGTATATAATCTTTATAGCTACTTTTAATTATAAATTTTTCTGTAAAAGTACTCTTTCCAATGTATCATGTAACATTGATGCCTATGTACAACATCTTTGAAATTGTTTGCATGTATACTAAAATTTCAAGACAAATCATAAATATTCTTACTCTCATACAGTTAATAACAATTTAACAACATTAAATATAATTTATAAAAAATTGGATTCACAATTTAACATTCAAGAAAAAAAACCAAAAAACAATGTTTCTGTAGGACCCATTTTCACCAATTTAAATATATGATATTTTTAATATATTAAAATACAAACAAATACTATCTTGAAATTTTAAAACAGTGACTTGTTTTACTAAAGTTATATTTAATATATAGAAATGGTATAATAAATTGCCTTAGACTTAGTAAATAGTTTTAAAATTATAATTATTAATGGGTAAGAATAACAATATGCATACTGAATAATAATATAAAAGATTATTACATATAATTTTTATAAAACTTACCTTCATGTTCTATTTCTGGAACAGATCTATAATAGAGGGAAAAAAAATTATAAAAATCCAATCACATATACAATAGATAAATAAATAATTATATCAATGCAAGTATATTTAATAGAAATATTTCAATACACTTCAAAAATAGGCTGCAGTAGCATGAATAAATGTATAGGTCTTTCAAAAAAAGAAAATATAAAACCTTGCAGTACATAAAGATTTGGATATCAACAGATCTTAATTAATAATACAAATGAAATGCCCTTCTTTTAAAAAGTAATAATAATAATAATAATATATATATATAATTTATTGCTATTAAAATTATGAAACAGACACTTGATCACTAGATGTCTAATATTGGAATATTAATTTCAGCCCTTATACTTCTTTGTGGAAAATTATTATTGACTATATAATATTAGAAACTCATTTTGATATATGTTGTTTATATAAATTTTTTATTTCATATTGCATAATAAAATATTGTTTTCTTTAATTTTATAATTTGAAAGGGTTCACATTGTTAATTTGTCATAAGCTCTGATCATTTCTCTAGATGAGCCTGAAGGTATATAATTATTTAGAATTAACAGAATAAAAAAAAAATGGATTCATTCTATTGAGGCAAAATATCAAAATTTAAATGGATATGGACTGGATACATAATAAAATGAGAAGATAATTAATTAATAATAACTCTCAGAGATATCAAAAATGATATAAATCTTAGAAAAATATCTAATCTGAGATGAGATTGTGAAACTTATAAAAAGTTTGCGATATGTATAGGAAATTATTGAAGATTTTATTTTGCAGTTACTTATAGGTGACTATAATTTTATATACATATATATTTTAGTACATATTTATTGCAGACACATATTTCAGGTGTTAAGTTCAAGCTGCAAAAGTGTCCACAAAATGGTGATTGGAGTTAACTGTGAATAACTTTGAGAATATGATATTGTTTCATCAGACTATAATATATAATGTTTCTGATAGAAACATTTTTTCAGATTCTTTTTTGACTTTTTCTTTTACTATCTTCTTTTATATTATTTATTTTAATTTTCTTAGTCATTTAAGTTAAAATTGGCTCAATTGATACAAGTTTCTTATGACATAAGTTACCTCTTTGTATAAACTGATGATATTACGTGAGCATGCAACTAGACTTCTATTCGTTGATTATACAGTACATTAAAACTATTTGCCTGAACTTTTTTTTTTATTAAATATTGAATACATCTGTAAAAATTATTCAAAAAAACAAAAACAATAGTACTGATAATAGTTAAAGAAAAAGTAAAAGACAAATGTAGACATGTTGATATAGAATTACAAAAATAAAATAAAACAGTTTAAATGAAAAAAGATAAAAATGAATTGAAGAAAAAAATGGTAAATAAAATAACTTTTTACAAAAGATATTTTATATTATAAAACTGAAAAAAAGACTTGCTCCAATGTATATAGTTTTTTATTATATTATACAGTAACAAAATAAAATTCAAAAGATTATCCCCTCACTTCTTTCTTTGTTTTTTAAATCACCACTTACATATCAAACTCAGTTCCATATCTAAAAAATAACTGTTCAAATATTGACTAAATCATAATTTATCAGTTTTTTGTAACATTTGTTTTCTTCTTACAACATGAAAGATTAAAAATAATCATCAATATATAGCAAAGATAGTACAGATATTATGAAAATAAAACTTATGACTATTAAAATCTCTTCAAAAACATTAATTTGAGAAGTGTCAAACATATATACATAGTATATAAAATGAGATACCTATCATATTAATATTAGACTTTTGACAACATGCCACTTAAAGCAGAAATACATAGTAATGTAATATTTTCTTCTTTTTTTTTTTTTTTACAGACAGAAACTTATTGAAATGCCAAAGAGTACCAATGTCAATTTCATAAACTTTGTCAGAATTTAAAAGGGAATTATCATTACTGAAGTTGAATTTGATGGATTATCAATATCCAATGATTCAAAATTTATATTCTCAAGAGAAATGAGTATTCCATAAAGATAAAAAAATGGAATCTACTAAAACCAATTATATTTGGGGAAAAAAACTTATTAAGAAGGACTGATAGATGTTATGAACCAATTAATAAACACCCAACCAAAGAATAAATACCTATCTAAATATTTAAGTGTGTACCAAAACAACCTATTGTCAACTTCACAAGCAGAACATTTATGACAGTGATCATTTCAAAGCCAATACTTTGATATGAATGCAGAGGTACAGATATGATTCTATCAATAGCATAAGACCTGATAACAAATGATTAAAAATATTACAAATGTCAAACAAATCAATATTTATACTTTTTCCAATCAATATACAATTTATACCTGACAAACATAAAAAAAAAAAAAAAGATCAGATAGAGTATTGCCATGCAATTGTGAAACATAAGGAGGAACTATCATAATTTGGACAATTAATTAGACTTCTTTTCATTCAATCATTACTTAACATAGACACAATACTAATATAGACTATTTAAACATTTTGGAGAACCAAATTCACCTTCAGTGTAAAATATTATTTGCAAATAATACTATCATCCTGCAAGACAATAATTCATATATTCTGCACAAACAAATATTGATGTAAAAAAATAGCATGATGCTATAAATCTCAAATGATCTCGCCAAACACCTGATTTAAGTATTACATAGAGTCCGCAGGAGATTCCTCAATATTGAATGAATGATTAATATACTTTTCATATTTCTCAGATAACTTTTAAAAATTGTTACAAGGAATGGGTTAATATTCCTCTAAACAGTGTTTAATATCATATAATTCCATCTCATATAAAATAACCAAGCAGTTTTCAATGTAAATGGTAGATCTACACCCCCCCCCTTTCCATTAATAATCATATATACTTGCTATTTTATCTGAGACTTTAGATTTATAAATGTTCAGTATTTGATTTCACATAATATTCATAATTACTTTGTATCTTAGTTGATCAAAAAATAAATTTTGAAAAAGCAAATATATTGTATGTATTCTGTAATTTCCATGCAAAATAAAAAGCATATACTTATGTATTATTGATTTTGTTATTAGAAATTCGTATAATAAATCCATTTATTTGATTTAATTAATAACCAAACAAAACAATTTATTATTTTTGCTATAAATAAATAGTTTATACAAAAATATCCTGTTTGGGAGTAGACTTACAAAACTTGTATAATATTATAATTACATTTTTATGAATTATATAAATTACAATACATATTGTATTAATATTTCATCTATAAATATTGATTTCATAATTTGAGAGTCACTGAGATGTTATTACATTTGCAACTAAGTTTGAAAAAGTTACCCATAATAAAGACTAATTGAAGAAATATATGCATAGATGATACTGCATTGTTTTATTTGATTGACTTTAGTTATTTATCTATTTCTTGGAATTTTGGTAATCAAAAGCAATTAAATCAGCAGCTTCAGCATTTGAGATTAATTACTATAGTATTTTCAAACAAAAAAAAAGATAATAATTAAGTGATGGAAAATCTATTTTCAAAATTTTAAAAAATTCTAAATTTTATTTTTCATTTTAGTGCATAAAAGTCTTCAGTTATTGAAAAAAACTTATAAAAATGCACTAATAACAAGTCACAAATATGTCAAAGATTGGAAAAATTCATTTTCAGAATTTCTTTCTTTAATAAAATATTTCCAACAATTTTAAGCGGGAGAGCTTAATATTCTGAATAGCTTTATTCACAAATAGAAAATTTAATGAAATTTTTACAAACTGATATTTAGAGAAACCAGAAAAAAAATCTAGCGAGAGAATATTTAAATGGCTTGATTTACAGGTTTGGTTCCAAACCAACAGAAAAAGTAATGACAAACTACTCAAAAATTAATATGTATAATTTATTAGTTACAAAAATACACACATATTAGTTAATCAATAATATAAATATAGTTTATACAATTAATGATGAGATAGTCATACCGAGTGATGGAACTCAATTCCAGCTATATGATTAGCCTGCTTCACGAGTTCAAGTAAAACTCTTCCAGCTGTACTGGACAGCTTGCCTTGAGTCGGCTCTAGTTCGGACTCTTCAAGTTGCACTCAGACAGCATGCCTCTAGTCGATTGAAGTCATAGCAGTTTTCAATCCTAGATGGACTTGCCTCACTGCGTAGACATATCGATAGTGACTAGTGGAGACACCCTTGCTGTAGGCAGAGGTTTCACTAGAGACCACATTCAGTCGTTCAGGTTGACAGAAATTAACACTCTGTGCCTTGCCTGCAAAAAGGCTGACAATTTATTGTCAGATCCCCTACCTTACTGGAAACACTTGGTTTCAGTGTGAACCCCCAACAAAGGATTTAACCCCATTGGATAGCAACTGGGTGCTAGTCAATCAGGCAAAAAATCTGGAATAGTCCACTTCTGAAGGCAAGGTTAAATATGAGACTCCCTCCCCCTGGCTAAAATTAGCCCTGAAGAACATAGTCATTGAGATGCTCTGGACGATGTATTGTCCTCTTTGTTGGTTGCTCCTGTTTATCACTGTTCCTGGCTTCATCCTCAATTGATGAACTTGTCCCTGGATGTTTGCTGCCACCTTCACTTTGATGCCCATGTTGCCTGCCTGATGTACTTGTCCCAGATTGGTTACTGCTTTTGCCGACTTCAGTCTCACTTGGTTGAGATGGCAATGATGTTGATGCCATCTTCTGTTTGCACTACAACAATATAGAGACACTTTAGTTGTGCCACTATCATTAGTATCCATTTTGTGGACATATAGTATATCCAACATAGTACCTGTGTACCTATTTGCACTTTTATTTTCCTTTTGCTCATGTCTTGTTATCTATATATAAAATAGATTTATTTGTAATCTCTTAAAGAGGGGTTATAATATTTTATTGCTGATTGGTTCTTGGCAGACCAATTAACAAATTTTTACATTGTTATCAAAGCCGCATCAAAACGAATTCAAGAAATATAATAATCTAGTTGTATAAACAGAACTCAACTTATTTTGTATAACAATAACTCAATTTCTTAATAAATTCCTGTAATATTATTATTTTAAATAAGCTTAGTTTGTCATCACTCCGAATCTCTAATATTAATTACCCTAGTTATTTATAATATTTCTTTGATTTAAATTCATTTCTTTGTAATGTTGCCAGAAAGAATTATAATTATTATGGTTCAAACCATTAGTAATCGATATTAAATCACATCTGTACCGTTCTGCAATCGTCAGAATTCATTAATCATTAATTTCTCATATAAACCCTTTATTATTTTGAGTCTCTTTGTGAACCGTGACCTCCAGCTGAGATGGAATAAAACTAAGGACCGCTAGTGTCATCACAAATGTTATCCATTAATCAGAGAGGCGATAGTTCTGGCAAATAGGTTAGGATTCACCCTTGCCCTGACATCTGTATCTTGGGCATGGTTGGATTCAAGGTACTTTTGTTTGGATTATTGGTCTTGTTGAATGAATACACGATTTTGACCGGCACACTACTTGAATGGCTGAATGTGCTCTCCAATAAACCTTCTGCCATCAGCAGATATTTCTCTAGGCATTATCGCGATGTCCACACACAGACTGGAAACTGCTACATTTGCAAACGACTTGAGTTCAAGCTGTCTAAGTGCAGCTGGAAGAGTCTGAATTAGAGCGGACTCGAGGCAAGCTGTCCAGTACAAACAGAAGAGTCTTACCAGAACTCACAAGGCAGGCAACTTATTTAGCTGGAAGTGAGTTCCACTACTCAGCACGACTACCTCAGCATTCAAATGTGTAAACTATATTTATTCATTTTTGTAACTAATAACTTGTACATATTAATTGTCGAGTAGGTGTCATCATTTGTCTTTTGGTTTGGAATGGAACCTGCAAGCCTAACCAAACACAACAATTTATTTCCAAAACTCTAGTAAAAAAATAATTTAAATATAGCAATATCATTTTACCATATAAAGAAATAGATTTATATGCAGCCAAGTTATAGCAATAGCTAAAGAACTGGTGTGACAAAATAGTTTAGGAAGTTAAAATTTATTATTATTTAAAAATATATTTTTACACAATATATAAATCTATTAGGATATTTTATAATAAATTAATATGAAATGCATAAAACTTTCAATTTATTACTGAAATCCAAAACTATAAATAATATAAGATGTGATATGTCGGACTATTTCCATCATTTATGAATGAATGTTGAATGTATAGAAAATTTTAAACTTTATTTAAACTTTCCAAACACAAACAAATATAAATAATATGTTTATTTTTTGAAAACATAACAGGGCAGTAAAATAGTTTATTTTAATATTTTATCAAATAAAAAGATAGTTTTACAAGTAACACTAAGAACATAATAATATAAAAAATGATTTACAAAAATGTGAATCTTAATAATACTTCACTTATATTATCAATAAATCATGTAGACAATTATGTAAATGATTCTGAAGATTACACAATCACTTATAAATCTAATTTTTTAAAAGTTTAGATTAAATTCCAATTTAAGAAAATTAGAATTTCTGAATAATCTATTGACAATATTCACAGATTTTTTTTTAAATATACAAAATTATAAGAAGTTTTTTTAAAAAATGATTTAGAGGAGTGTTTCTAAGCTGGAATTTCAAAAAGATTAAATATCAATAGAATTCATGCATACATCTTAATAAACAACTGTGTAATAAATAACAATTTAATCTCATGTAAATATTATTTATAAATATTTTTAGAAAAATATTCTATTTAATAGTTCAACAACAGTAAAGTTTTTATTAATAATAGTAAAAAGACATTTTCTACAATAAAGTATTGTAGAACATTAGAAATTTTAGTTATATAATTCACAGAAACAGAACTTATTAATAATGAGTAAGATAAGATAATATCTTTGCAAAACAATAAGGTCAGGCACAAACTCTTAATTTTGACAATTTTTATTATTTTGATAATGTTATTTATTATATTTCAAAATAGTAAATAAAATAAAAAGTTTCTTAAATTACTTTTTATATTTTCTTGAGGTAAACAAGGAAGGAAGGGGAGGATATCTTCCATTTAGAGTTTAGAGATATTAACAATATAAATCAGTTTGTTTATCTATATAACATTTTAAACTAGTTTTCTCAAATAATTTTACTATAAATACTTTCATGACTTGAAAATATAAAATTGATAGTATAAATTATTAATTTGTAATCTTGGCTAACTAGATCAAGTGATGCAAGCAATCAGTCTAATTAGTGCACCTTTCTAACACATATCCCTAGAGATAAATATCATAATATAATAATATTTTTAATGAAATATTAAAAACAATGGAAAATAAATTAATATTTCAAATTAATAAATTGTATATATATATTATAATGATCACAAAATATCTCCAAGATGTTATAAAGAGGGGGGGGGATGTAAGTTGTTTGATTTTAAATTTTATTTTAATTTATAAATTTTATATAACTTTACACTAATGGTCTAATTGGATACTAATTACATAAACATAATAATACATGACTACTTTTCAAGACTAACTCCTCTTAATTAACTAAAGGAAATTAAAATCCTCCATGGATACAGAATTTGTTAATTTAAATTAAGGTGCCACCCACATCCCATCCCACTGACTATCATGATTTGACCTATATTTAAACAAACAATAATATATATGAACAATATCTTACAGTAAAATAGTTCATTACATTTTAAATAGTGGGAATCTATGAAAAAAGAAAAAGGAAGTTAGATTAATAAATAATTATTACATAATATTAATCATTAATCCAGTACTGTACAAGAAGACAACAAAATATTAGATTATAACTTTAAATTATATAACATATAAAATAATAAAACACATACACAAATAAATATTACTGCCCTCAAAGTAAACACTTTTACAATATACTGAATGTTTTTATTAGAATCTCTGATTATAAATCCTTTTTGTTAAACTTTAACATTTAGTTCATTTTTGATTTCCTTCACTTATTTACTTTTAGTTTATTCTAATATATTTCTTCTTTTAGATGTTACAGAATCCATTCTGATAGATTTTGAAATATTAACGCTTTAACTTACTTAGCTGCTTAACATTTAAAATATTCAAGTCATGTTTCTTCATTCTCTACAGACACATATTCCACAATAAAGATTTCCATTTAACATGTCTCGGTATAGGTCTAAGACATAGATAAATGCAACATAGGAAATAGCAGTTCAAGCTTGATCATATTCCAGGTTTTGTATAGATAATTCATTAGGAACTACATTGTTTGAACAAATAAGCACACATCTAAGAATTTAGCAATGCACCACCAACATAGATTTATAACACTGATGATCGATTATGGCTTGGTTGCTGAATAAAATAAAACATGAAATTTTTAAGCAATAATATAATAACAATAGACTCAAAAGAAAAAAAAAAGGCACGATCTTTTCTTTCCGCTTTTTTCTCTTTATTTTAATAAAAATTATAATGATCTTTTACTCACTTTTTCTTATTCTTTTTCTTTTTAATTTTTGTTTTTATGTACACACTTTTAATTAATTATAGTAAAATATAATCATAATGAAATAAAAAATTTTTTTTTTTAATATTATTATTAAAACTGACTAGGCATTAAAACAAATGTAATTATTTATTGATTTATTTTCATTCTAAAACTCTTGTTTCAAAAATAACTAGCAGCATTTAGCTACTCTCTTTATTCTTACATGTGGCTATATATGTAGCTCATTTCAGAATGCTATATTGCCACATATTGTTTAAAAATAAAATAAGTCAATTCAATTTTGACATTGATTGATTTTATTTCCACTAAACTTAATATTATGTATATATTTAACATATAACATTGACAACAGCTAGAGATTTAATCAGGAGAGGCAGCAAGTTTTAAATCCCTTTACAATGCTAGAAACCAATTTTGATTAAACCACATTTAATTTCTCAAGAATGTCACAACTACATTGTGAGACAAATTATGCAAGATACAGTTGCTAACCAGGGATTCTTGGTTTGGATAGTTTTGTGAATGTAAGGAAAACTCCCTGATCATCCCTTTTTAAATTAAAATCATTATTTACTATTTTTCTGGAAATTTCTCTCTACCAGCTACTCTGCAATGAGCCCAGGATATCTCTCAACTGGTGCTTAACCATCAATTTAAGTGGGTTTGAGCATAAGCCCACATCTGTAGTTTACCCATCTCCTCCAGAGGAAAAGCTTACAAATATTTTTCAATTTACACTTAGTTCACCCACTGTAACCTTACAAACTATACTTTACCCTATTAAACCACTTACTCATCATCACTGGTTAGCATACTTTTGTCATATTATTGATATTTGCCTTATTAATTATTTATAATTTTAACAATTATTAAGTTAGAATATATGAATTTTGTCTTTTTATTATTTAAAAAAAAAATCACGTTTCTGTAATACTATATTTTTATTTTTCATACATAAATTCATTAATTCATTGATCAGGTCTTAGATTTTTGAGGCAATTAATCCGTCTAAATTTATACTGATTTTAAACCTTCCCTTAGGTGACTGTGAATCATCCCTGAGTTTAATGCATGTTTCTTCATGAGAAATATTTGAATCACTTCAGATGTAGCTAAAGACTCTAGTCCTTTCAAGGCTGCCAATAGAATTTCTTCTCTTTCCTTTTCCATTCCACAGACTTTTTCTACTTCTATATTCCAGTGAATTTTCATATGGCTCACATGCTTGCCTATAAAACTCAGTTGGAATTTAAATCCCCGCTCTTTTGCATTACATATAGGGCTATTACTATTGTACGCATTTAATAATTCAGACATCTGTTCAATATTTTTTATTTACTTGCCAATCAGCATCTGCTCTGTATTTTTATTAAGGAAACTGTGTCTCACTATCCAATAAAATTTGATTCTCTGATAGTGAATTGGCTGTTAAAAAACTGAATTTAGTAACTTGCTTATGAAAAAGTGGAAGAACTATTCTTCAGGCCACCATTTTTTTGAGACACTTGGTGTTTAATATTTTCCTGGTAATCCTTGCTCCAGTACCTTGTGTAACACAACCCATACCTCTCACTAGATAGAGTATACTACCGAATATATATCTATGATATAGCAAACATACGTGCCTATGCATTTATATTTAATTAAAATGGTTTTGACTTAAATATTGTTATTCAAAACTTCTGGATTCGTTCTCATAACTGTAATATATTCCCAACACGTTGTAAAGGGTAGCTTACAATGCACACATTCCTAAAAAGATCAAGCCTATTTATTGAACCCAATCCATTTGGAATTTTATTAATAGTGGGAAGATTATTTGTTTGTTATTATTACATATATACATATAATACATAATAAATTATTATTTTATTATAAATAAAATACGATCTACATTTTGAAAAGTAATATTGTATATAGATAAACTATTTGATTAAACACTGTAATGTATATATATATTTTAATATTGAATGTTAATTTATAATCAAATGATTTAAGGATAGCCTGAAGTTAAGTTAGGTGGTGATATGTGAAAATAAAACTGATTTTATTATTATTATTTTTTTATTTGTAATAAATGAAAGGTATTTAAACAATAGGCATTTAAAAATCTAAATAAATTTAAACAATAGGCAGTTAAAAATCTCAGCGTTCCAGATCTACGTGCACAAATTGTATAAAAATAGAAACTTTTTACAAATTGTTCTTCTTGCCAAGAGAGATAGCAGCTTTAACAATAGATAGGAGTTTAAACTAAAATTTAGAACGCTAAAATGGAGTTTTGCTTTTTCTTTTATTTAAATCATAAACATTTTTAAAAGTCAAATGCTGTAACTAAAAGTTTACCAAATTCAGAGGAAAGAAAGTGAAATAAGAATAACTGATAAATTTTGTAATAATTAAAGCATGTTTAAAAGTTGTAATTTTAAATATTTTTAAATCTTTTTCAAAAAGAATAACGAAAATTAATCTGCTGAAAATTGGAAAAGAAAGAAAAATAAAATAATTTTCTTAATATATATACATAAAGCGCTTCTATATTATCCAATAAAAATTTATGATTACAAATAATTATTAAATTGTACTTTAATATGAAAATGGGCTAGAGCAAAACATGCTATTGTGCATCATGGTATTTCCTACCAGCTGCATTAAACCTCTATATATTTATTTTTCTACTTTATTGTAAACACACAAGAAGATGCCTGCAGTCCAAAGCAAACAAGCATTGGAATACTTAATGGTGAATCAAATGAGGATCAAGGTGTTTACCATTAAACACAATTACAGGAGACACCATTGTACCTATCTATCCTTGCTAAGGAAAATGGTTTACTAAGTGAAACTGCTTTGAAGAACAACTTGCCTAACTATCAACTACTACTACCTCCATTGGGATGATTTTTATGAGCTTTGTTCCAATTACAATTTTTTAATCAAAGAATCAATATTGTAAATTTTTGTTTATTTATTTATTTTTATTCATGTTATCTGTTGTATTTTCACACTCTGATGCTGAAGCCTCATTTTTTTTAGAATTAGCAAAAAAGAAAGGGGGGATTATTCACTTTGATATTTTTCTATTTTCATTATAAATAAAATTTAGGTTAACCCACCTGCTTCACATCAGGTTATCCACATAAATATTAAGGTAAGATTCTCTACATTTATTTTCATAGATTAAACTGCAACACTTATACAGAATACATATTATATGTTTTATTTTGTTGATTAATCTTGTGTATATATTTTCCAGTATGTTTGACTAATCAACTAGTATCTATCTCTATCATATATATAAATTGTGGGAACTTGTTAAATAGGTTAACATCTGCAAATATGTAATTTAGCTAGCCAGCATCTCAATTATCTTAAATAACTAAAGTTTATTTTTCTATATAATTATGATTTGTAGAGAATGAGATGACATAGGTGGATTTCTACCATGGGGTATAAGGGTTGGATTATAAGAATAATTAATTAGTAAAATGGTAGAGGTTCACATGTGACACATGTACATATGATTATTATTATTTTTTTATCATTACTATTGTTGTTATACTGCATGATATTTATTATTGTTAATAAATGTTTAAGAGTTTGTATTATTCCAGTTTCTGGTTTATTGAGTTGTCCTGTCATTTCATAGTTTATAAACAATTATGCATGCACACACATCTATTTTTCTTATCATATAAAAGCTTGAAAATAAAACAAATATAATAAATGCTAGTTGTAACCTATATATAGGTGCAGGAGTTGCTGTGTGTATCTGTTCATACCTGCTAAAGGAGTCAAAAGCAATATTCTCCCTGGGTTTGAATATTAGGGTATAACGGAATTTAAAAAGGAGGGAAAGTGGATGAACTAACCTAAATTGCATTTAATATTAGTAAATAGGGATAGAATTAGTCAATTAAAGTGTATGCAATCATTGGTTAAGCATTTCATCAGGTTCTCATTAGCATTATATCAGAAGACCCACAGTCTGAACATAGTCAGATGCAACTTTTTCCCCTTCTAACCTAGTAGGTCTCTGCAGATTGTTTCATTAGGGGCAATAAATTAGAGCATATTAACTTATCCCACACCAGATTGCTACATCTGCATAGTATTACAGTCTGCAAGTTAGTTGACCATCCGTTACATCTGGCACACCATGTTGGGTTTGATTAGCTTATAATTGTTGATGAAGAGTACCATACGTTATATCTGGTGTCAGCAATGTTTGGGGCTCGATAGTTAGGTGTACCATCACATATAGACTTTGTATAAGTTGGTCATACATTGTGGTCGAGCCAGCTGATTGTTGAATCTGATCTATATATCCAAGTGGTAATCATTACATCGGTTATAGCGTATTTATGGTCATCCGAAGGACTCCAAGCGCCAATCTTATACGAATATAAGAATTACGTGAATATATTACCAACAAGAACACTATCTTATGTAATGTGAGAGGGGTTTTGACCATCGGCTAGCTCAGTCTCATGGTTGGGTGGCGTCACAGCCAGGAGTAGTTACGAATGGGGTTAAGAGTTTTTTTTAAACACACATAAAAAAAAAATGGATCTGCAAATAAATATCACAATAAGATTTGTTTTGAGTTTCATTATCAAATCAGTTTTTCATTAAAGACTTATAAAGATCACTATTATTCTTTGATCTTTTAGATAAATAAATAAATAATTCAACACTCTACTTTTCTTTCTACATTTAATATTATAAAAAATGTAATTACTACACTGTCATTTCGATACACACACATATGCCATTCTTTCCAATAGATTTATCACACATAATCAAGTAGTTAAGGTCGATACTAAGAAAAGTTTATTTCACGTGACCTCCGACAATAATTGTTATTTATGTCCGCAATTAAATAAGACTTTAAAAAAATGTCATTAAATTAACTTAGATTGTCACCTTCACTTATTATAAATGGTAAAAATTTCTTTCTCATAAAGGAAAAGAAAAATCAGTACTTAAAGTTCTTTACCTGAATTTTCCCCAGGGAATTAGTGGAAGCAGATTTATTTATTTTAAAGAGTTCCATTTGTCACAGGTAATAACAGATAATTCAAAGCGAAGGTTCCCAATCTTCATGTCCGTTGGTTGACGAGGTTCAGCTTGGTTCCATGTTGGAAATTATGTTTTATTCCAAGGCATCTTGATATTATTGGACTAGGCAGCTACAATTGGTTGGAATTAGAGGGTTTGAATCCAACACAGTATATTCTTACCCCGACATTTCTTTTGGATCCGCCATTACGTAAGAAAAATATTAAAATTTTTAATATTATGGATTTACGATTTTACTGTTCACGGCTGTAACTCTGCAGGGCCAAGACAAAATGCATTATGGGTGACTCTCTTTTATAGCCCCCTCCATTTGTTCTACAAGTTTCTTTTTGACTTCACTTCCTGTTTCCAATGCTGACTAACCAGATCTGGTTGATGTATAAAAACTTTTATCATAGCTTTTATTGTACATAAAAGAAAGTAAAATCTCATTTCTGCGAGAAACCTCTAGTTTTTTAAACGTGAAACAAAAATCTCGTTTCTCTCTTTTCAACTACTTAATCCATTCATACACACATTTGTCACATGCACACATACATCGTTTCAAAATGACAGAGTTCCTCCCCTGCGTTTGTGTATTTGTAACCATCACCATGTAATAAAAATTAAATATTATATATCTACACCAACATATATGTTTAAATACCGATTAATAATATTATTTGTGACTGGGTTCGAACCCATTCTGTCACACTTGATAATAATGCTTGTTTGTATTCACTAAAACTTTGAGATTTACCAAACAGGGAATCCCACCAAGATTGAGAGGCCCCTTATAAATAGCAACATGCAATTGCGATTTTAGCTTCTTCACTTAACTGATTTGCACTAAAAAAACATCTTTAAGCTACTGAGATACTCTGTAGGCACTTTGCCTGAATGCCCTCCAAAAATTCTAATTTTTAAAAATTGTTTAATGATTGCAGGTGTATTAACGAGTGTGTGTGAGTCAAAACTAACCCTTTACTACTCAATAACATTCAGATGACTTATGTTTTTACTTAATTCATTGTTCACTTCTTTTACAAAAGAATGTACCATCTCTATGGTTTTTTTGCATTCTCTTTTACATTCTATCTCTTTCTTTTCAAACTTTTCCACAATAGCAGTTATTTCTAAATAACTTATTCTAACACCCTATGATTTTCTGCTTTTACCTCTTCTATTACCTCATGCAAAAACTCTATTTTGCTTCCTTGCTCAATCTTATTTTGCTGTATTTCTTGGATTGCCTCTTTGACTTTATTTTCAATCTGGGTTAAATCTCCTAGTTCTTTTATAACTTTCTTCTCTCATCTGTTCATACCTCTTTTTAATTCGATACTTCAGCTTTTCAAACATTTCATTTTGCTTTTCAAAGTTTATGACCATCTCTTTATTTTGATTTTTAATTTTTTCTTAATATTTTACTTTGATTTCCAGATTTTATGGCAGTCCCTTTTGTTTGATTTTCAAATTTTGTAAACATTTCTTTCATCAATGTAATGGTATCATTGTCTTTATTCAAGACTTCTACTCGATCTTTACCTTGTTCCCCATTGTGAATGTTTTGTTTCAATCCCATGAGCCTTCATCTTTGCTCTCACTTTTATAAAAATCAAATGGTTATAAATATTCAACTATGTTATTTACTATCATTTCTCTATTTCTTTAAAATTATTTCTAATTTTCTTGTTTAATTGATTGGAGGGCCTATTTATCCTTCCATTCCATAGCCCTATCTGTTATTACCAGTCTGATTAATTCATTATCTACCATTTCACTAGTCTGCTGTTATGCTCACATTTTAATCTTTAACTATTTATACTTATATT
Organism: Epiperipatus broadwayi; assembly: GCA_028023455.1. Classification (NCBI taxonomy): domain Eukaryota; kingdom Metazoa; phylum Onychophora; class Udeonychophora; order Euonychophora; family Peripatidae; genus Epiperipatus; species Epiperipatus broadwayi. Next base: position 494,458 of record JAQFVV010012573.1, on the reverse strand, counting down.
TTCTCTACATTAAAAATCAACTACTATTATAAAATTCAATTCAGCTATTATTTTAAACTGTTAGCTTATTTTCTGTTCTCACATTTCTCACTAAATTATTATTCTTTAATAATTATTATTAATTTTTTAATACTGGATAGTCAAGGCCATTCTCATGCACTTACATTGTGCGCCATTTATAATAATCTCAAAATATCCCCAAGATATTATAAAGAGAGGGGGGAGAAAATATAAGTAGTTTGATTCTAAATTTTATTTAAATTTATAAACTTTATATAAGTTACACTAATGATCAAACAGGATATTAATTATTTAACTATTATAGTTCATGATCTCCTTTCAAAACCATTAAACCCTTTTAAATCAATTAAACGAAAATTAAATCCTCCATGGATACAGAATTTATGCTAAGTTTAAATGAAGATGCTACTTGGTTGTCAGGATATCCATGGGAGGAATTTATATACCCTTCAGTATTATTAAAATATGCCACAACTAACTAGATTGAGAATGGAATACCATCCAAATAATTATCATGATTTGACCTCTATTTAAACAAACAATAATCTATACAAACAATTTATTTACCTCACAGCAAAATATTTGGTTAAATTTTAACTAGTGAGAATCTATGAGAAAAGAAAAAGGAAGCTAGATTAACAAAAAAAAGAAAAAAATTACATAATACTATTCATTAACCCAGTACTGTAAAGTAACACAACAAAATATTATGACAATATTGTAATTTTAAATTATATATATAAAATAATAAGTCTTTTTCATTAAGCTTAACATTTAATTCATTTACAATTTTCTTCATTTGTTTTAAATATTTTTTTTATTATGGAGTTTATTCCGATAAATTTCTTCTTTTGAATGCTAGAGTCCATTCTGATAGATTTTGAAATATTAAGGCTTCAACTTTCTTAGCTGCTTAACATTTAAAGTATTCAGGTCATGTTTCTTCATTCTCTACATATCTTCCAAGATAAAAGACTTCCATTCCACATATATCAGTAAAGGCATAAGGTTTAGCATAGTCAAACATAACAGGAAATTGCAGTTCAAGCTTGATCACATTCCAGGCTTTGTATGGATAATTCATCAGGAACTACATTGTGACAGAACAAATTGGCATACACCTAGGAATGCAGTAATGTACTATTAGGACAGATTTATAACACCAATTTTGTTCATGGCTTGGTTTCTAAATAAAGTAAATCTTGAAGTTTTTATGACAGTAATATAACAACAGACTTGAAAGACAAAAAAAATGCATGAGAGCATGAGCTCTTCTTCCATTTTTTTCTCTATTTTAATAAAAATTCTAATGACCTTTTACACTTGAACTGCCCACTACCTAAGCTATATTTTCCTCACTTTTTCTTATTCTTCTTCTTTTTAATCTTTTAATATTATTAATTTTTTTATGTAATTTTATAGTACAAATATATATATATTTATAATCATAACATTCCAATGAAATAAAAATTTATTATTATTATTATTAAAACTGTCTCGACATTAAAACAAATGTAATAATTATTTATTATTTTCACTCTAAAACTCTACTTTCAAAAGTAACTAGCAGCATTTAAAAATGCCACCAACTTTATCCTTACATGTGGCTATTTATATACTATAGCTTGTTAGAGAATGCTACAATATATTACTATTTTAGCAATTATTATTATACATACTAAAAAAAAAATTGCAGTGACTTAAAAAAAGTAACTGGATTGCATTAAAGAAATGAACTGCAGCAAATTATTACCAACAGTAATCAAGTGTTAGTCGCTGGATTATAGTGTACTAAAGCCTTATCTACAAAACATGACTCACATATATGTGTACATTAACCAATAACACTAATCATAATATAAAAAGCAGAGAATACTTACAAATCTTCACTGCCCTGCCATAAAATTTTTCCTGTATCGGCATCTCTTAAATTCATCCAATTTCTGAATATGTTTGTTAAAAAAAAATCATCTAAGAAACAATCACTTGAAATCAAAATTACTTCTATACAAAGTTAACTTTTTATTATTTTTATACTTAATACTAACCTATTACTATATTACAATATTCCTTTATTGAGGTTAAATGTTTTTATTAATATATATACTCTGTGCATATGAACTGACAGAAGGAATTTTGTGATGTAATGGTTACTAATCTTAGTTCATGGATTCAAGTGAAATTTGAAAATGTTTTCAGTTAAAAATTTTCTTTCAGTTAACTAGTCTATAACCACCAAATGATTAAAACAAAAAAAAAAAAATCTTAAATACTTGCCACTGCATCTTAGTAGCCCAGAAAAATGTTCTCTTCATTATCACTTCTTTGTTGAAAGATGTTATTAAGAGATCTTAAAACCTTGCAAAAGGCTATTTAAAACTGGTACTACTTTTTTTAAAAATCTTAAATATATTACTAAAAAGCATTTAACTTCATTAAAAGATTGCAGAATATATATACAAAGAATTTGGCAGATTATTGAAAATGTCATATTAATTTTTCAATATATTTCTATCAATTCTTAAAACTGAAATTATTTTATTGATTTAAAATGCATCAAAATTCCCAATTTGGAATCTACAAAAAAAAAAAAAAAATCATAATTTTCTTTTACAAAAATAAAATTTTTATTTTTTAAAAAAAAAATCTAGTTGTAATTTATTTCTGAAAATATATTAGTGTTCATTCAAGAACATTAAATTTCATCAGTAGGCAAATACATATCAAAATTAAATGATTATAATTTTTATTTATTTATTTAAATAAGAATCGTACAATAATGAACATTTGAACAGTTTGTATTTTTTGCTGTAATTTAATAATACACAAAAAGAAATTTTATAAAAAAAAAAACTTTTTTCTTATTTAAAGTTACTAACTACAGGCACATAATAAATAAGCCAGTAAAGAGCATAGATTAAAGCCAATGTAATTATCAAAACATTAAGTGCAAAGAATAAATAATCAAAATGTTTGTTGTTCTGAAGATCATATGACCTGTGAGCAACAGAAATGACAGATTAAGCTTTTATTCAGGAACCATTTGTTTTCTAAACTGTACAAGTCAAATTGGAAAAAAAAAAATTCAAATAATACTGTCAATAGTTTGTATGGCAGCATGATACTTAAAAGTGACAAAAAAAATGAAAAGGGGAGGGGGGTGGCATTGAAATACACATAGTTTAAGAAATCATGCAATTGGTAAAAATGCTTAAATGCTAAATTTTAACCATAAAAATATAAATATATATGTGTATGATTGGTGTGCAGTCATATTATTCTAAGAATATGATGAACAGAAGAGGCATAGTACAATTTAAAATTTTTTATAAAGTGTGTAATAACAATTTGAGATGGATTGTCTGATTATAAGAAAATAATTAACTCATAATCTGAAGTGTGTATATCTCTGGAATAAATGGAACATATCTTGTAGAGATTTACTGTAAAAAACATATGTAGGATTAAATTTCTTAAATCTGAAGATCAGATATTGTTTTGTAACAGCTGAACTTTAAATCTGTAAAGTTGTAACAACAGAAATCAAATCTCTAAAGATTATGCAGAGAATGGATGGCTTTCTTTATACTGTTATGAAATACTTGATATTTAAATAATAAAATAAATAAGTATGCTTAAAAGTTAAATCTGTAAAGAAAGTTTTTCCATCATATAATAATACATTTAACAAAATAAATAGAACAAATAGTTTTAAAAAAAGGATTACTTTTCTTCCAAGTGCGTGCATAATTTTCTTCCATTGATTAATTTCATAATGAAATTATTATTTTTTTAACAATCTTTGTAAAAAAAATTCCATTTTACCTTCCAACTTACTTTATCCATTCTCTTAATCATCACTTCACTAAAGGCTCAAATCTTTTGTGCTCTCTTCTAATTAATAGTATTAACACCCTTCCAACCTTGAAAGACACAATGAAGACATTTAAAGGAAATGGATACTAAAGAGGATGATACCATACCTTAATAACTTATTTCTAATTTTTAATTCTTTTGATAGAGGGCATCAATTATCATACAGTCATAGTGAATGCATTAACGTGGCTGGTTTTTGCTCTGTAAGATAAGTTAAAGTTTTATTTATTTTAATAACATCTAGGTAAAATTTTCTGTTTCTGGATAATATTTGTTTAGAGAATGGATGAGAAAAGAGAGTTGGATTGAAGAGAGATAAATTTAATTGGATTTCGAAAAATTATTGCTAGCATTTGGAAAGAGATTCGAGACATCAACATTTTAAAATAAAATAAAAATATTTTTTGTGTTTATTGTAATGAGGCCTTAAAAACTAAGGCATGCATAAGATTAGTTGAATTTTAAGTTTGCTAATTAAAAAAATTTTAATTTAAGTAAGAGGGTGATTCATTTTGAGAAAGAGGATTAACATTGAGATGTAAGTTTTAGGGGAACACATGTTTCTCGTTCTCCATTATAAAAAAGAAAATATTTTTTTTTGTATAAAAAGTTTTGGAGAGTGATAGAAAAATCATAAATTTAAAAATAGAGTACAGGAATTGGAAAAATAAAAAAATATGGACTGCATGTGTACATCACATATGTATGACGATCAGAAAAAAACTGGGTGTGCTTTGTAGCATGTACAATATGTGATAAGGTTTTACATCTGAAGTGCTTAAATAAGACAACAAAGAATATAAAAGGTGTATGATTGTGTAGATTATTTATAAATGTAATAAAAGAGGTTAAAAATGGTTATTAAGCATAGTTTAAAGAGAAAGTTAGGAGAAATTGAGGAAAATGTAGATAAGGACAATAGAATGGAGTAAAATAAGTAGTGCAATGGGAATAATTGGTCAAAGATTAAAGAAGATAGAGGAAAATGTAAAAGATATAGAAGTAAAATTAAAAGTGTTAGATATGAAGTAAGAGAAAATCAAGAATCAATAGAAACAATAAAAAAGAAAGAGATAAGGAAGTTCAGAAGAATGAAGAAAAAATGGTACGGATGAAATAAGGAAAGTAAACTATGAGATAGTCTTGATACGGGACTCTCTAATTAGAGAATGTGGAGATGTAATTGAAAGGGAAAATAGATATAGATATGTAAGAGTATGTTTGCCTGGAGCTAGATTTAGGGATGTTACAGATAAGGTAAATAAACACGGCAGTAGAGATGTTTGTATTATGATGGGGACAAATAATTTGTCAGAGCCATTGGAGAGGATAATGGATGAGTACAAAGAATTGATTAGTAGTTTAAATAAGAATAAAGGAGGAGTGAATTATTACTAACATCCGACAATCGGCATATGTTAGATAGGGCATGTTCTATAAAAAGAGAGATTGGAAAAACTATGTGATAAAAAAGTTATGTTTGTGGATGTGTCGGATTTTTTATTATTATTAAGAGGGAGCTATATAGTAAAGATGGATTGCATTTAGAAAAACAAAAAATAAAGCATTAGAAGGCTTGATTTATGAAAAATATTATACTTCAGAAAACTTATAAAGGCAGGTAGGATTTTAAATTATAGAATTAGCAAAAAGAAGGTTAAGGATAGATGGGATGTAAGAAGTAAACAAAGAGTAGCTTATCTGGATATAAATGTGAAGAGGAAATAGGTCAGTAAACTAATGATGAAGTAATTACAAAAAAAATAGAGAAGCAAGAGCCAAATGAATTTATAAAATGAAGAAAGAAAGAAATTGTAAAAATTGGATGTTTGAATATGCAAGGTAGTAGGAGACCATGGTTGGAATTAAACAAAGCAGTTAAAAATGAAGGGCTTAAAGTATTAGTAGTAGTGGAAACACATCTACGAGAAGAAGAACCATCATTGGAAAATTTGGTAGGGCACGGTATAAATAGAAAAAAAAAAGAAAAAAGGAGTGGTTCTATAGGAGTAATGTCCAAAAAAATTTCTAAATATAGTAAAGTGTCAAGAACAATTGTGGTTTGAGATAAAGTTAGGAAGTCAAGAATGGATGGTGGCTAGTCAAAATATAATGGAATGGAACAGTAGCATATATAAATGCCTAGTTAAGAATATAAAATTTCAAAAAAAAAAAGGGAAGAAAATAAGGGTTATAGGGGATATGAATGAGCATATTGAAGAAATTGATGACTTAGATAATAAGAATAGACAACTTCTAAAAAATTTTTGTCAGAGAGTGAATTTGAACATTGGAAATTGATCAAATATTTACAAGGGGCAATACATATGGTCTAGAAACAATATATTTCACATAATAGAATATATATTAGTCAATAGAGGGAATGAATAAAATACAGTAAATTAAAGTTTTTGATAATGAAGAGAGAGAGAGTATATAATAGTGATCATATGATGGAAAATAAAAGTAGTGAAAGATATGAATAAAGAATAAATGATGAGAATAAGTTAGAAGAATATAAAATATAAGTAGAAGTTATCCAAAGAGTTTGTTGTGAATGAATATAAGGATTGGTGTAGTGAAATAGAAAAAAATGGCAAATAGGGTTTTAGATAAAAGTATTCAGAAGAATAAAAGTAATAGAAAAGTGAGAATTAGTAAAAGTATAAAAGAGGAAAAAAAAATGCAGAGAATATAATGGTGCTATTAAGAACAAAGAAAGTAAAAAAAAAGTTAATATTAAATGGGAAAACTATTTAAATAAAAATAAGTTGGTTAAAATAGAGAATGAAATTAAATAGTAAACTATTGGAAGGGAATGGAGTAAAAAATTTTGGAAATATATTAAAAGAAGGAATGTAGGGGGAGAGAGAAATAGTATTACTAAATGATGAGGAGAAAGAGGTAGTTCTGAGAAGAATTAAGAGTCAATCTTAAATAACTAAATAATAGTTATAGAAAAGATCTTAGATGTGAAGGACAGAATGATAACAATCATAAAAGCACATAGTAATGAAAATATTAGTTTTACAGAAAATGAATTGAATGGGGCAGGAAAGAAGTTGAAAAATGGGAAGGCGAGAGTTGGATGGATGGGGAATGGAGATGATGAATTTGGGAAATAGGGCAAAATTAAATCTATTATCATGCTCTAATAAGATGGCATAGAAGACAGAATTCATAGATAGCTGAAATAATACAAGTGTGAGGCTATTATTTAAAGGAAAAGACCATAGAAAGATAAACAACTATAGACTGGTAGTGGTAACAGATGTTGTATAAAGTTTATGCATATATGGCAGCTGGAAGAGTAGCAAAATAGATGGAAGAAAATAATATAGTGGGAGAAATGCAAGGAGGTTTTAGAGTGGATAAGCATATAGGAGATAGTTTATTTGTAGTCACAGAACTTATAGTTATGAGTCGGAATACAGAAAGACAGTTGTGTATGATCTTTATAGATATAGAGAATGCATATGATAGAGTAAATAGAAATAGATTATAGGTAAGTTTATTAAATTTGGAAATGAATAGAACTTTAGTGGATCTTATTAAGAAATTGTATGAAAATAATTATTATATGTATTAATTATGAAATATAGAATTGGTTAGTTAAAAATGAGATGGGACTAAGGCAAGGATGCCCTATGTCCTCTATTTTGTTTTTGTTATATTTGAGAGAACTGGAAAGGGCAATAGAAAGATTAGGAAGAACGTAAAGATATGATTAGTAGATGCAAGGGAGTGTATACATTATCAGGTCCTTTATTTCCTGATATTTTCTTATGCACAGAAAGTAGGGAAGACTTGTGCAAGGCTAGGTAAAAAGATGGGATCAAATTTAGTGAAGAAAAATCAAAAATAATGATGGTAAATGCTGGGGGAAAAGAAGAGAAATAATTTTTCTTGGGCATATAAAGTTAAGTATGTTATATATAGAGCTCACAAAACAAGCTCTCAACAAGCTTTGTAGAATATCCCCAAGCTCAGACTGGTTTCTGCTACTGGCATCCTCAGTGAGGTGCTAGGATATTCAATCATTAGATTGAAAATACCAGGACAAGCCCAGCATTTTATCTAATGTATAACTATTAAGTAGACAATCTGAAATTTTCAGACATCCATATGTCTTCCAATCCAGCTATCTAACTTAAATAGCTAGTAGCAGAAATCGGTCTGAGATTGAGGATATTCTATAAAGCTTAAGAGCTTGTTTTGCGAGCTCTATATATAACATTTGTAAACACAAGCTTATTAAATTAGGTCAGGTGACATCTGACCTAATTTTTTTGTAATTTTATTTTTTGTTATGATGGCATTGGTGTTTTTATATTGCTAAAGCTATTAATATATGGTGTTTTTCTGAAGGTTTGTGATGATGGTGTTCTAGCTGTATTTTTATATTGGACTATTTCCATTATCTAATATGTGTGTTGAATGTTTTAGAAAAGTTTAATTTTATTTAAATATTCCAAATGCATTCAACGGTTAGTAATATCACAGCAAACAGGTTAGTATATGCACCAATTGTTAGTAATACCACAGCAAACAGCTGTTAGTAATATCACAACAAACAGGTTAGTATATGCACTAACTGTTAGTAATATCACAGCAAACAGGTTAGTGTACGCACCATGTTTCGAGAGGTATTTTCTCCCCTCTTCTTCAGATGTTGCTGGCCTGACCAGTGACAGTACTAGCATGGGATTCGAACCTGTGTACTTAGATTCTTGAATTTTAAGGTAAGGCTCCAACCAACTGAGCTATCCTGCCAAAATGTATCTGAATATAGTTCAGTCCCATATGGCTACTTAAGTTAGATAGCTAGATTGGAAGACATATGGATGTCTGAAAATTTCAGATTTTTTACTTAATAGTTTTACATTAGATAAAGTGCTGGGCTTGTCCTGGTATTTTTAATCTAATGATTGAATATCTTGCTACCTCACTGAGGACGCCAGTAGTAGAAACCAGTCTGAGGTTGGAGATATTCTACAAAGCTTGTTTTGTGAGCTCTATATATAACATTTGTATACACAAGCTTATTAAATTAGGTCATGTGACATCTGACTTGATTTTTTTTTTGTAAAGTTTAAGTCTGATGAATATAACTATTTGGGAATCATCTTAAGTAATCAAAGGAATTGCTTGGATGAATGGAAAAAAATTAATAAATGAAGCAAAGAAAAGACTGATAAAGAGATAACAATGTTTTTTTCATATAATAAATATGATGTAGCAAGAATTGTATGGAAAGGAGTGGCAGTAGTGAGGTTAATGTATGGCAATGATGTGTTATGTGTTAGCAAAGGGATATTAGATTACTTTAAAAACAAAAAACAAAGAAGGAATACATGCATTAGATGCAGATGTGTGGATGACAAAGGAAGCAATTCAATAAAAAATGGGATGGTCAAGTTTTTATTAGAGATGCAAAAAATAAAATAAAGATGTTTGTTAAATTGCAATTTATGAATAGTAAGAGAATAGCCAAAATAGTATTTAATTGGATTACAAATAAAGGGCAGGCAGCAAGATGGGTAAGGTAATAAGATATGCAAAAGATTTGGATAAAGACTTTATGACAGTATACTTATACAAAGCATGGGATGATTGTGTTAGGAGGATTGTTAAGTGTTATAATGACAAAGACTGCAATAGAAGAATAGATGTATTAATAAAAAAATAGGAAGCTGGAAAGATAGAAAACTAGTATGGAGAGTAAAAAGAGCTTAAATATATATATAGAGAAGTAAACAGAATATTGGATGTGAGTTAATTTATGATAATAGTAGGGAAAGTAGTTTACTATTTAAGGTTCAAACAGGATTGCTAACAACAAGTCAGTATACAAGTAAATGGAGAAATGTAGGTGATTTAGTCTGCAGTTTATGTAAGGAAGGCATGGAAAATATTAGGCATTATGTAAATGCTTACAAGCAGAAAGAGTACAAATAATAAAGTTGTGGGAGAATAAATATAGACCAAATGATTATACAGAAAGTAATTGGTCTTTATGTTGGAGTTGGAAAAAGATAAAGGGGGGATCTAGATACAAAGACCATGGAGTGGACAAAGATAATATTGTGGAAATGGGGTAGAGCAGGATATGGGAAAAACTTAAGGTGGGGAATGGAAAGGTAAGATGGCTAACAGGTTTTTCTTGGACATATTGGCTGTGAGATTCCTGACTTTGATAAAGGATAGCCACATCACATCCAATATCAGCCTGTAGTCTTAACCTGTAATTTAAGTTATTTACTGAAACAAAAAATAATTCTAAGACTATGAATCAAAGTCAGTTCATTTATTTAGTTATATGTCTAACAGAAAATATTAATAATGTTCTTCTGAACTGAGTTATAAGTTCATTTCAAGCACCTTAGATGTTTTAAAAAAAGAACAACAAGAAAAAGCAATGCGCTTCATTATATTAGTTAAATAATAGTGACATCTTTCTTTCAACTGCAGAAGTAACAACAATTATAGAGGACATTTTGAAGTTTTCCAAATTACTATTAGATCTATATGGTTTTATAAGCAAATTTGCTTGGATTCAAAACTTACAATGCTTGGAAATTTGAATGGCCAGATAATAAAAAACAATTGCCTTTGAATGAAAAAAAAAAAATCAAATCACTTTTCTAGAATAGTTTTTGTATAATCTAATATCCATTGATTTTACTTAATACTTATTTATAGCTTCTAAGTTGGAGAAACAAAAGTCACTGATTAGGGTGCACCAATAAGCAAAATGGTCAATTACAATTAATCGGCCATGCATTATTGGCCAATTATTAAATACAACTAAATTCCCAGTGGCATTTTTGTGGGGTCTCTCTTGCACCAACAACAGTGCTGTTAAATTCTGGGAGCCTAAAAAGATTAAAGTCTTTAGACAGATTCTCGGTGCGGCGAGAATCGAATACAAACATTTTTATAAACATATATTTATACATAATAAAAGTATTTATAAAATTAAGGCTATTTTAATTTATTTTTTCCATTTTTATATGCATAAACAAATAAAACATAAATATATATTCTGAGCACCAGAACAAATTAATACTATATACATTTAATTCAATGGAGAAAATTGATTTGAGATGTGAGCTGTTGCTAGAAATGAATTAAGTTCATAAGCCTATTGGTATCATTGTATTTAAGATTGCCAGATTTTTACCCAGGATACAAAAAAATATCAGGATGCTTCATATATTTTTTTAATAATTCTACATATATGTTTGAGGACGCAGGACAAAATCATGAAAAATCAGAACGTCTTCCTAAATCAGGATGTCTGGCAATCCTAATTGCATTATTAAATATGTATTTAATAATCTTTATATGTATCTGAGCCTAAAACATCCTTATCTATAATGATCTATAGATAAATTATTAAAAGATTGTGCTGTTTTCATACTTATATTTATTTTATTGTAATAATAATTGGTTGGAAGATGTATTAGCTACAGTTTTTAGATCTTTAAAAAGCATATGCATTGTTTATAAAACATATTTAAAATTTTTATATTTTAAAACACCTTACCAAGAACCTATAATCCTTTGTCGTTTCCAAATAAGCAAATATACTTATGATATAAACCCTTTTTTTCACCAATAGGGTACAACAATAGTTAAATAATATTATGAATGAAATTCTATAACAATAAAATTATTTTTAATATAAAGTTATTTTCTTTTTCCGATTCATTTATTATTTTTTTAACGCTTTTTCCAAATCCCAACATGTCAAGGCTTCCACTATTGTATGGAAATTTTTTAAGATAGACAAAAAGAAGAGCAATTTATATAATGCTTTAATATCGAGAGATGGAAAAAATGCTAAAACTTTTACAACCACAAATATAATAAATCATCTCAAAAAATATCATCATGAAGACTTTTTTAAAAAAACTGGAAAAATGAAAAGAGAAACCAAAAAAGATGGATGTTCAACAGTAACAATGGAAAGACATACACTTAAGACAGACTACTTTAATTCAAGTATTAGAGAAGAACAAATTGTGAGATATAAATGACTAACAATCCAAAGAAGTTCATTATTTGAATGGAGAAATGATCACTGTAGATATACAACCATACTCAGTTGGGTCTGATTTAGGATTTCAAAAATTACTAAAAAAAAAATTGCTCCTAATTACAATATTCGCAGCAGAAAATATTTTTCTGATAATATCATCCCTGATACATTTCAAAAAGTTCAGTCAAAAATTCAGAAATCTATTGATGATGCAAAATATATTTCTCTAACCATTGATATTTGGACAGCAACTACAAACAATTCTCCTTTTTAAAATTTAACAGACTACTGGTTGAATGATCAGTTTCAGCTAGAAAAAGTTGTTTTAAGAATTGTTCCCTTTGAAGGTTCCCACACAGCTAGAGGAAATAGTAAACAGATAAATAATGTTCTTGAACAATTTAACTTGACAACTGATAAGTTATTCTTAGTACTTAGAAATTCTGGAGCAAATATGGTAACTGGAATCAGGAATAGCAACTTATCATGCTGTATACATACACTGAAGCTGATACATAATGAATGCTATTTGCTCAATAAGTTGTGAAAACTATAATCACAGCTAATAGAAATATTGTCACACATTTTAATCATTCTGTTTTAGCTTTAAGCAATTGGAAGATTTGCAAGACAAATTAGGTTTATAGAAACACAAATTAATTCAAGATGTTCCTATTCATTGGAATTGTACATACTACATGTTGGAAAGAAACTTGGAACAGCAAAAAGCCCTTGTCATATATGCTATAGACAATAAAATTCCTATGTTGAGCCCTTATCAGTGGTTTCTCATTGATATAATTGTTTTACTTCTAAAACCATTTGAAAAAATTACTCTGGAAGGCAGCAAATGAGAAACCACTTCATCTTTAATAATTCCCATAATACTTTAAATTTATTCTTGTCAAAAACAAAGCCCATAGTTCCTTTAGTGAAATTTATACCACAGTAGAAGAACTACAAGTTTCAATGAAGAAAAGACTTTCAGAATATATAGAAAACATGTCTTTAGGCTTATCATCTTTATTTAGATTCAAAATAAAATATCAAAAAGAGGCTATAGTAGAGGAAATAAAAAGATGGACATTTGATAATTTAGATATTGATAATTCAAAATCTCAAGAAGAATTAAATTTTGAAGCTTCTACTTCTGAGCATGATCAAGATGCAGGAGAATCTCTAAGTTTTTCCAATTTATTTGATGAATTAGCTTCTGATGAATGAAAGAATGCAGAAGAGTATGTATTCCAAATGAAAGAAAAGAAGAAATGAACAAACATTTTGATCAAGAATCAGAAAACTATTTAAATTTACCTCTTATACCAAGACATAGTGATCTATTTTTGTGGTGGTGAAGTTCAAAAAAACTTTTTCCTAATTTGAGCAAAACCAGATATGAAATATCTAAGTGTTCTAGCATCTTCCATTGAAAGTGAAAGAATTTTCAGCATTGGAGTTAACATTTATGAACTGACAAGGAACAGACTATGCTTTGAAAATGGGGAAATTCTCATGTTTTTGCATTACAATTTAAGAATTTTAAATTTTGAATATTAAATTTTTAATTTTTTAATATGTTAAAATAAGATAAATAATTTTTAATGGATTAAAAAGGAAATAACTCTTTAAAAGGATACACTAAAACAAATAATTTTTCAATAGTTTTTAAACTATGTAAAAAAAATAATTTGAATTAAAATTTCTTTTTTGCCATTTTTCATGTAAGTAATAAATATATAACAGAAATCTTTGATTGCTAACCCAATACTGAACAACAATATTAAAATACAAAAATTGCTGATTATCAAAGCTGATTAATCAACCAAATGGCTGATACAGATTAATTGGGGAAATGACTGATTTCACTGATGACTATTTATCATAGGAGAGGCAAATCAATGATGCTTATTAATATTTCCAATTATTGTAAGTCCTTGCTTTTTATGAAACTATTCATCAAATAAAATGTTTCTCATATCTTTTTTAAAAATCTAATTTGAATAAATTCTAAAACAATATATTAATTTTAACGAGAGATCATTTAGCTATTAGTTTTCATTCTATCATCATTAAGTAATTTCCAGAGAATTTAAAACACTAATTTTCTCAATAACCACTTGTTTAAATATGATTTTTAATCTTTCACCAATTGCAACTAACTTGTGTTTCTATTTTAGTGGCATTAATTTTCATTCAATTTTGTTGATAACTTCCATTGTATGTAACATTTAGCATGTTTTCTGAATTCCTCCTCACAGTTTGCAAGCATATCACTAATTTCTGCTCCCAAGAAAACATTTGTAAAAATAGATAAGCAAAATTTTTTGCCTATAATTTCAATCCAAATTAAAAAAAACTATTCCATAGGGAATTTTACATCTATTCAGTGTGAATTCATTTAATCATATTATTTTGCTGAAATCAATTCAATGCAGTGAATGTGTTGCCTTGCATTCTGCTATCTATTGTTTATAAACAAGCTGTTTTATTAATAATAAAAACCTAACTAGATTGTTTATTCAAGACTTTTAACAATACTATTATAATAGCATGTGAGATTAAACTAGTCCTCATATTTCATAATATTAGGTCTTTTTAATAAAATAATAAAAGAAAATCTATTAACTACTCTCTTGAATCATAAATTTCATTCTATAAATCAACAAATTCTCTTAAACTTATTTCTCAAATAAAATTCAGTAATTTAAATCTTAATTCAAATATTAATTTTCTGTATTCTCAGTTTTCATTTCAGCTTTTTAATGAGCAACTTATTTTATCCCCCTTTTCGACAAGCTGTATAAAACCTTACAAAATATCTGATGGACAGTGTACAATCTTTTTTTTTTTTTTTGTTTAAAAGTTTGAGAATTTGAAATGAATACTGTATTATACATTTCAGTATTGGTGTGCAATCTTTCATGTAATTGTGAATAGATTTTCAGAGTTATCATGAATGCTAATAAATATAGCATTCAGAAGTTGTTAAATATTATATAGAATAGCACAAATGGCTTAAAATAAAGATGGAATATTTAAATTTTGTAATAAATTATTAAATGTCATATTTAAACTTTAAATTAAATATAGCTCAGTGTATATGGAAACAAAAAGAGTAAATCATTTTCTCCCAGCTTGTGAATTAAAAGGACTCTAAATGTTGAACAAAGGATCAACAATATGTAAACTTTAAATTGAACATAGTTCTATGTATACTCTCTTTGCTTTCATACACACTGAGTTATATTTAATTTAATGTTTACATATTAAATTTTATTTTGCCACTTCCAGCTAATATGGATTCTTTCTCTTCTTGATCTTTCATTCAACATTTAGAGCCCATCATGGCCTATGCAAGTGTGATTTATTCCTTTTTTAAATGTCATATTGTAAAATAATATTAAATAATATAATAGATTTGTTTAAAATGTTTAAATTTAAGACAAACTTGTAAATTATATTAAAACTGTTGCTCTTATCAAAGATTGAAAGAATGTACTGCTAAACAACTTGGCAAATATTTTCTTTCTACTTTTATACTACATCCACTTTTTCTACTAATAATTTAACTATTTCTAACTTTATTTTTGCTTCATTCTGTGATTCTGATTTTTCACTGAACTGTTTTTTTATTCTATAATATTTAATTAACTTTTCTTTGCAATACTTCTGTCTTGATTCTTTTTAACATTTTTGCTTGTTGCTGTTTTATAACTCAATTTAATGATACATTCTCTATACACACTTCTACTTTCTTTATTATTTGTATTTTTCTATTTTCTTTACCATTGTATTAATCATTTCACTACTCTCAATTCTGCAACATTCCTTAAATTTTCCTTGAATAATTCTTATATTTTAAAACCTTTTCACACAAATTTGTATTCATTTTTTCTTATCAAATTTGATACATTAATAGATATTGTACTATAAATAAAGAAAATCTCCAATCAATATAATATCAGAATAGCACATTTCAAGAAATTCTAATCTTTACAAAATTCAAATTTGAAATAGTGAAAAATAAAATCTGCATCTATGAAATATCATGTGTATATGGAAGACATATATCAATAAAACCATCTGCCCCATTGAAAAATAATTAAAAGAGCACAACCTAATGATTATAGAAGAAAATCTTCCAGATATATCTAAAGTATCACATCATCTATGCATCAATGTACATGAGTGCAAGTGAGAAAAGGTAAGAATATTCAACAAAGAGGTAAAAGTAAAAAAAAAAAAATTAAAGAAGCTGCTCACAAGACAATGGCAAAAACTCTATAAGTCACCCTAATGTGATAATTCATATTTGGAAAACATACATTAATCTTATCCTTAAGAAAAAATGGAGAAATCAGGAGGACCCTCACAGATTTGACAGAATAGTCAGTATCCATGAATTTAAGGGTTCCTGGATCAACTGTTTGATAGTATTGTCACTAGTAAGATCAATAATATCTGAAGGAGAATAAGATCACTTCATTGGATTATATACTAATCTATGTATTATTATTTGAATATATTTGAAAAATTATTAAAAAATTGAATTTTTTAAAATGCATTTAATAATTAAAAATAGATGATGTAAATAATCCAACATTCACAAACATTTCATAATAATAATAATTTGGTTAATGGAATAATACAAGTTTTAAAGGTATGATATAATATGTACTCTGCACTCACTTTTCATTTTAGTTTCTGCTTTTACATATTGTGCAAAGTTTCTGAAGCTATATTATAAATTAATTGATAAATTGAAGATTTATTATATTTTGTAATTGGAAAAATAGAAACTTGGCCCATAATGTTAAATAGTTTTTTAATTTTTATAGACCAATCTAAAAATAAAAATGTAAATAATGGAACATGGTTTATACATTTACATTTATCTGTATTTAAATAGAAGTTGAAAAATTTAATGTTTATGCATATTTCATAATTGAAAAATAGAACATTAATGTTAAAAGTTTTACTTAATTTTTAGTGTCCAAATATTGGGCAGTCAAAGGAGTCATTTTTATAAGTCTCAAAATATGTACAATTTAATGGAACATCCGTGAAAATATTATTATCCATTTATCAGAGAATGGGGAGAAAGACCACATTATCTAAAAAGGGGATAAACAAAACAAAAAAAAAAAGACAAAATAAAAAAGATCTTGTGTTTTTTAATTGGAAAAAAAAAAGATTGTGATCTTAAAATGCTAGCCATTTTTACAGGAAGTTCTCCAATTGGTTATTTCTATATTATTGTCTAGCGTTACTATGTTTTATAGGATTTTTGTGGGTAAGTAATTGCTAGTAAATATACTGGCATTTTTCCTGGACAAGTTTCAATGTTTCTTGCATGATTCAATCTTTCTTATTTTTTTCTTCTTTTGGTATAACTTCAAAATTTTCCCTGATGCTTTATTAAAATTTTCAATTCCAGAATCTAAATATTTTCTTTCTCAAAATTTTTGGTTTTTCTTCTTAAGTACTGCCTGACATTTTTCTATTTAGCTGTTATTTTAGATTTCTTTATTTCTAAAAATGAGTTTTATGTCAAGCATTGGTGGTCAAGAGGTCAGCGACAGCTGCTTTACAAGCAATTGTCGCGGGTTAGTGGGTTTGCTTCCCGGCTGATGCTATGACACATGAGAAAAAAAAAGTTTTATTTAACTTGAGCTTTAGCATGATATTTGCAATGAATCTATGTATAATTCTGGAAAAAGTGACACTATTATACCAATGTTTCTGTATTGATATCACCCAATTTTCATATTCATTTTCTATAATACATCTGCTGAAATTATTGAAAATTGTCATATCACATTATAAAACAAATTCTAGTAGTCTTTACTATGCTAATTTCTTTCTACGAAACTATATTTAATCATAATTTGTTATCATCCTCCATTACAATTTCCAATTTTAACATTTTAACCTTCTCCAATGATAAAAATCAAATTAGCTTCAGATTCCTATAATATTGTTCAGTATTATTTAATGTAAATTCATATACTTAAAAAATATTGTGTTTCAATTTAATTTATATCATTTATTGCATTGAGCTTATATTCTATCATTGAATCTCATGTTTTTTTTACTCAATAAAAATCCAGAATCAGTTTTCATTATTTCAGAAACCAAATGATTTTATAACCATTTAATTCAACCGGTATAATTTAGCTAATTCGAGAATGACATATCTTTTCATTTCTTTTTGAAGTAAATCTATGTTATCAGGTATCTGTAAAATTCTGACATTCTAAGTTCCCATAAACAATATGTAAATGATTTACCAATGAAAACTGTTTTTGACTGCTGAATTCAAGCTATTGATAGGTCATAAATTGACAAATAATAAAATAGCTTTTAGATATGAGGTTAACTGTGAGCACTAACAAGCTGTGACCAATAAGAATTGTTCTTGCTATTTTATAAAATATTAGTTTGCCAAAGCTGTAGAAACTGTTTCTAGAATAAACAAGTGTGAAAAGTGATCGATGACTATGAAGAAAGAAGATAACTTATAATTACAATGATAATGACCTAATTATTTTTAAGGATTGCTGTTGGATATAGCAAATAGTAATAAGTCAGCAAAGCATTTTTAATGTCCACAACCAAAAACTTTTTTTATTTTCTTCATGTGAATTAATCTCTTTTTCTTAAGGCACAGCTGAGTGCACTTTCAGTGTGGTACACCAGAATCATAGCTATCATTGACTGACTTGGTGTGCTGCCTTAATTAATGAGTAATAATTAGATAATTCTTTAAATTAGATTTTACATATTCCATTTGAATAGTTTTCTATCTTATTAATGACATAATTGTGGTTGATGATAACCCATGCCTCCTTACCTTTTCCTGTTTTCTCATTCCATGCAAACTAGATTGACATTCATTAGATCAAAGGTGTGACCAAATTGTTCGTTTCCAGAAGATGGATTTATATTTGGATTTTTTTGCATGCTTATATAGGTATTTATGTTGGGTCACTATTGTGGCAATATTGGCCCTCAATTCCCCATAGAATAAAGTTGTGCAGGCAGCATTGCTGTATTGGACTTTATATAACATCTGCAGCATGTTTTCTGATGGCAGTTTATCTTTGGTAGTATAAATGATATTAGTTTGCCACAACTGTAGATGTGAAAAGTGATCGATAGCTATGAAGGTAGAAGATAATTTATAATTACAATGGTAATAAACTAATTATTTTTAAAGATTGCTGTTGGATATAGTAAATAGTAGTAATAAATCAGCAAAACATTTTTAATGTCCACAACCAAAAAGGTTTTATTATTTTCTTTATGTGAATTAATCTCTTTGTCCTAAGATACAGCTGAGTGCACTTTCAGTGTGGTACACTAAAATCCGCTTTCACTGACTGGGTAGGTGCGCTGCCTTATTTATTGAGAAATAAGTGTGGTAATTATTTAAATTAGATTTTACATATTCCATTTGAATATTATTTTCTTTCAATAAATTATTAGTGATATAATTGTGGTTGGTGATAAACCATGCCTCCTTAACTTTTCTCTTCATGTTGTCTCATTCCATGCAAACTATATTGACATTTGTTGCATTGAAGATGTGACTGAACTGTTATTTATGTTCCAAGAAGATGGATTTATATTTGAGATTATTTTTCACATTCTTATAAATGTATTTGTGTTGGGCTACTATTGTGGTGATATTGGCTCTCAATTCTCTGTAATATACAGTTGTGCAGGCAGCATTGCTGGAATTAATTTTATATAACATCTGGAGTATGTTTTCTGATGGCAGTTTATCTTCGGCATTGTAAATTAATCTGTTAAGACTAGGGATGATTGCAAATTGACATTAGATGTTGGATCATATATCTTTTTTTATTTTATTTCTTATTTATGAATGTATGGAATGTTCATTTATGCTTTAGTTTCTTCCTATTATCTAGAAAAGTGATGACAACTTTCACAGATAATTCCACACTAGCTTAAAATATTATCTGCAAAATAAAGTTCACATACATAAATGAGCAATCAGACTTGAAATAAAAGTCAACTATGACATAAAACTAATTTCTCTGAACTTCCATAGCATTCGTATTACTCATTATCATTATACAATTATTTGTAATTTTTTTTTCAAATTTGATTATATGCTTTTTATTTCTCAATATAATATTTTCTAATTAGTATGTATACCAGAACAACCATTAGACCTCTTAGAAAAGCTTTTCATATTATATAAATTAATCTTAAAAAAATGTCATTCTTTTAAAAAACTTAATTATAAATAATTTACTAAATATTTTACCTGGAGAACAATATATTGTGTGATATTACTAGTAGACAAAAAGGCTTTGAATGTTTGAGTTGAAAAAAAAATTAGAAAGCATATAAATGTAAATTTATTAAGAAAGGAAAAAAAGATTACAAAAAAAAAAATAACATATAAGACAAACTGAAATCATATATACATTCATTTAAATATATTATATATAGTAATGGAATAATATATATTGTGCTGGAAATGATAATAGCTTATGATAGACTGCATGCAAGTATTCCATATTAATCTGACAAAAGGTAAAAGAATGTGAGATTTATATAATATAGTAATTCTAATGACAATTATATAAGCCCTAAATCAATCATATATAAATTTAATGAGAATTACTAACATAATTCTTTGACATCAAATAAAATTTCATACCTTTATGAGAAGATAGAATAAAAATTGACTACATTTTCTATAGATATATATTTGTTAGTCTTTATAATAAAGTAATTTCATCTCTCTATATATCTCATTTCTACCACACATAGTAAAGACAATACCACATTTATTTTCGATGAATTACAATTTATTCATACCATGGAGAATGTCATTTCCTAATCTAACAAGGTTATGGATATCATAACCATATTCTCATATAAGTTTATCAATCTATTTACTGCATAAATTCAAATTCCCCCAATGAATATGACTCTTTAATCAAACACATATGCTTATAAAATATGGAAACAATGATTGGGAGAATGAAGTTATTAAAAAAATCAAATTATAATAAAAATAATGTATTTTATAAATTAACAAGAAAAAAAAAATTACAAAATAAGCATTAATAATGTAGCAAACTAATATAAAATGTATCAGCATCATCATTTTCAAATCAGTTACTGCAAGATGAATGCCTCTCCAAGTTTTATCCAATTTCTCCAATCTGTAAATCTCTTTTCTCCACACCACACCAACAAACTTCCTTCTTTTATCCATCCCGCTCACACATGTCACCTTTCTAAGTCTTTGATAATCTCTTAAAATCCAATTTAAAATTGCAACTATTCATCTTTTATCATTTCTTTTAGCAATATGTCCAACTGAGTTCCATTTCAGTCTCTTAATTCATTCCATGATATAAGCAATACCTGTTTTGTTTTCTCACTCATGTAATTTATTTCTGATTTCTTGTTACTTCTAGAATGTATATCTCCACACTTTGTTGAGTGGTCTAAAGTCTCTGTATTTCTCTTCTGTTAAGTGCCCAACTCTCATATTTAAAAGTAAAAAGTGATAAAATTCTTCCTAAAAAATTTCATTTTCACACACATACAGTAGGCATATTTTCTTTTAATACTAAGTTATATCTAGAAAAAAACATTCCATCTAAGATTCATTCTATAATTATTTTCATCCATTATGTTTCAACTGTATATTAATAAACTGACCAGGGTATTTCTAATTATTAACTACTTCTAACTCATGATTATCAATCTTCATTTTTCTTCAGAGAAAATCATCAAACATTATTTTAGACTTTTTACATTTATTTTTTGTACTACTATTTTATCATTTGATAGTTTTTGAAATATTATTTGCAAAACAATCGGATTATTTATAAAATCTAAATGAGTTTTAAATAATCATTTATTTTTACACTCTTATCTAATCCTTTTAATCCACAAAATACTTTTTGTATAATTGCTGTAAAAAGTTTTGGAATTATAGAATCATCTTATTACACATCTGTCTCAATGTAATTACTGTTATTGATAAACATTCTTCAAAATATATCCTGGGTCTATATATTGATGACCTAATGCTTTAATCACCATGGAAATGCTTATAGCACACTGGTACTCATATTTATTTGTCCTTTCTACATTTTCTCTTAATAGTTGAATGTGATCCATTGTGCTAAAATCACTTTTAAATCTAGTTTGTTCTTTCAGTTGATTAAAATTAAAAGTTCACTGCTACAAGTATTGTAATTATCTTGATTACAGCCGATGAAACATTGACTGGTCTTTAATTTCAAATACTGTATATATATTTTTTTTTATCACTACTGCATTCTTCCAAACACCATTCAGACATTTGTTATGTAGCTTTGACAACATTTTTTCTATTTCTTCACTTGCTTCTTTTGGAATATTATTAATAATAATTCCTTCATTTTCTAAAGCTTTGGAGGTTTAATTGTGGGCATCTTTTCATTTAAAATACTTGGCAATTCAATAAATATAGTAAATAGAGGTGATACTTTGTTTCTTCTAATATATAAATCTTTATTGAATTCTTCTATACATTTTGTCAACTTCTTTTTAGTAATAGCCATTTTTTCTTCTTATTGTTGAAACAATTTTCCTTCCAATATCAAGATATTTTATATTTTTGAGACTTTATATTTTATTATATCATTATTAACTCTTTTTCATACTAGTTTAAAAAATTCTAGACATTAAATTTTTCTTAACTGATCATTTTTATGTATTTTCATATTCCCTTCTTTTTTCATACATTGTCTTGCCTTGGTACAAAATTTACTGGTAAATTGCTGCTTTTTTGTACCAGTTATTTTTCTTGCAGTTTTTAATAGATTATCAATTATTTCCTTATTGATTTCAATTATGTCTGAACTATCTACAAAATCAATATTTTAAAATGATTTGCAAATTCTAATTTAAATTCAGTGAAGGGTTTATTTCTGAAAGTGAGGAAATATTAACTATTAATACTTTCTTAATAATTTTCATCTTTCTAATTTTGCATTAATATATATTTTAAATTTTATTAATTGATAATTATTTCCAGTGTTGAATTTATTAAAACCTTTATTTTCTGTTAGTCAAAATATAATCCAATTCTACTGTACTTTCATTTAGATGAATTTATAATAAAGTTTTTTTTTTCCTTGTGAACTCCATAAGTCTGTGTTGTCTCACCATAACTAAATTTACCCACAACATTTACTTTCATCTTTCAATCATTTACTAATTCTAGCATTAAAGTCTTCCATAAAAATTTTAAAATGTTGTTTGTTCTGATCAAAAGTATTTTATACATCCATAAAGAAATCATCTTTTTCATCAGAATGAGAATTTGTTGGGGCATAAACTTGTATTATCTACATTTGATATCTTACAATAATTTGAATAACTAATCTTGTAACCCTGTCTGACATACCAATGATCACAAAAACCGTTCTTCTACATTTTATTTACAGTGAATTCCACCCTACTTGTGCTTTCAATATCGTGTCTTTATAATAAATTAATGTCTATTTTCTACATTAAGTATTTCTACATCTTTTATAAGTTTGCAAAGATCAATAACGTCTCATTTAATATTAGTTTTCCTTCCAATTTGTGCAATCTTCCTTCATTTGAAAGTTACTTGCTGTTGTAAGAAAAAGTTGTCATTGAATGGCAGCCTGGATCTACAATCAGGGAATTCTTATCACTCTCTGTATTGGCTGCCAACTGCTGCTACCTTGCTGACATTACAGCATCCTGAGAATAAGAGCCATAATATAGTTTTGTCTATCATAAGTAAAAAAATATATCTCACTGACTTAAATGCAAAAAATAAATAAAATACAATGGTACCCTGGGTTCAAAAACTCTTTTGTTACTTGACATTGACAAATTTATTTTTAAACTTTTAGTTTTATTTGTCTTTTCAATTTATTTTGTTTTGAGAAAAATATGGGGGGAGGGGTACAGTCAATTTTAAGTGATTTCTTTAAAAAAATTTTTTAAAGAAATTATAAACCAAATATAAATGAGCAACTCAAGTTTTAGGTTTAATCTCAAATAAAAATATTTTAACAATATAAATGAACACAAATTCTTTTTTTACATTAATTTATAAAAAATACAAAAAAAAAAAGAAAAAGGATTTATTTCAATGCATAAAAATGAAACATTTTAATCTTTTCTGTTGCATTTTTTAAAACTATTTACATACTTATATTTTACATATGTAAAGTAGGTTGGATATTAAATTTATCATTACTTATCCCAATATTGTTTTATAATGTCAACTGTCAATTTTTAAAGAATCAGTTAATGGAAAAATGTAATGTAGATACCCAAGTCTAACAGTATCATTTTTCTTTCCAGTCTGGTCCTGGGTACATGACTATCTTAAAATTATCTTTGTTAAAATGCCATTGGCAATGGGTCAATCTTAATATTAATAAAAAAATTAGTAGTGTTTGTTCATGGTTATACAAAAAAACAAAAAAAAAACAAAGAGAATACATGATTGTTTTAATTTTTATTATATTTTAAATAATAATAATGATAAATGAACAAATGAAAATTTTTAATATTGAATAATGTTTTATAATTAAATAATTCATATATTTATATAAATAAACAAAAAATTAATTTTGACTATCACATTATCAATTTAATTTTGAATAATGTAATTCTATCAACTTTGTACCTATTATATACTAAATCCATGTCAGCATTCACCAAGTATGAGAAAATAATTCTTTTTAATATACTGAAAGTAAATACATTTTCTACTAAAATACACTAACATTATCAATTCTCATTTGTGACCACCTTTGTGTACTAATATTTCATTCATTCCTTTTTCATATCTGTATTTTCCTTTCTTTTTTAAGAATGGAGCATAATACCAAAAATGGACATTTTCTCAGTCCTCGACCAGAATAATCAATCTTAACTTTATATAATAGAAATTTTAAAAAAGTATAAATATCATATTTGGTAGCCAATGCAAATAAAATAATTCAAATTAAAATGTAAAGTAAATGAAATGAAACTTTTTATAGTATATTACCTACAAAGATTCTACATTATACATATAGACACATACCTAATGTATTTTTAGAAAATATTTAATTTGTTATTTAAATTAATAGTTGCATCTTCCATGTTATAATTTAATTTACAGAATTTTTGTTTTACTATTATTAGAAAACTTACATAAATGTATTTTTTTTCTAACATATTTAATTCAATTATATAATCATTTTATTTGCATAATATTTTTAACAATTAAAATTACATAAAAGGTTGCTTTGAATTTAAATGAAGGAAAATACATTGTGTTGTGTGGCAGAAGGAATGCTATATTAGATACAAATAGAAAAAAAAAATCTTTAGTTATAAATTTTTTTATTTTTTATTAACAGTTAATTTTCATTAAAACTTTTGCAAAATAAACAAAATATATATACTCATTTATTCATTAGCATATGACCATTTTAATTCCTGGAGATAAAAAAAAGATTACCAAAAAAAAAAAAAAAAAATTAAAAGTGAGTTTTACAATGACTTTACAAAATAATCATGAATCACAAATGATTCATACAGACTATTTATTTGACAACTGTAATACTTCTTTTAACCTCCTCTAAAGCAACTTTTATTTCTAAAAAATAACTTAACTAATTGCATCTCATCCTCGAATAAAAGCAAATAGCACATAAAGAAGATCTAACTCTCACAGAAAAACTATGTCTAAACTAAGCATTAAAAATCTTTCATATGCTTTACAGGCTTAATTCAAAGAATTTATATTCTTATAATTGCAGATTTAATAAGACTACACCCGCAATCTCATGAACATACAATTTAGTTTTATGATCTTGCCATCATATTTTCATAATTCTTAAATGAAATTTCATCAAAAAATGTCCATGTCTCATTTGAAATAAGTAAATTTGGTAAAATAATAGATTTATACCTACTTAATTTAAAAATTATAATCACTATAATGAAATATCTTTTAACTTTTTAAATATAACAGCATAAGAGATCTATGCTTCATTTTAACATCCAAATCTAACCTACCTAAAAAATTTCCAAGATATTTAAAATAATTCACATTCTGAAACTGATAACTATGTAAAACAAAAGTTGCTTAAGATATTTCTTCAATCACTAACTAATAAAGCACATGAATTTTTTTATTGTCTTCAAACCATTAAAAATTTTTGCTTTTAAATTAGCAAGAATAGCGCAATCCTCACCATATTATAGATCTATAAGCTAAAAAGAGGAAGTGCTTGCTTTTGCTTTTAACTGGTTCAAATTTTTAAAAAAAATTATCATCAAACTTGACTAAACAAAACATCAATAAGACTTTTTCTAAAAAATTATTTAATCATTACAATTATTTATAGTTATATTTATTCAAATAAAGTTTCAGTGGGTATTTGGGAGTTATCAGAATTAAGACACTGCCTTCGTTCTTTGAACAGTTATATGATATGATTTCACATCATTTACGCTATATGTAAAAATCAAACTAATATATAGATTTGATTCTTTCATTTATAATAATATCAATAAACTAAGCTTAAATACCAACAAAGTTAAAAGAATAGATGGTATCATCTGATATTATTCTATTCTTTTCATAGTTTATTGATACTTAATTATTGGTTATCCATAGCTCATTGGAGTTGTAGTTACTTTATTTCAATTTTATATTATTAAGCTATGATTATTTAAAGTTAGAATATTCTAATTCATATATAGATTTTTTAGTAGTTATTTCTCAATCCAATCTATGCCTTTTCTCTTTAAAAAATTCAAACAATATCAACTATTCTATCTTTCTTTTTATATATTATACAAAAATTGTTCTCTTTATTCTAATTGTATCTCATCTTTCAAATTGTTCTTAGAAAAAAAAATAACAGAAATGCAGCTAATCAATATTCTCTACAATATGTAAAATCTTAGTTATAGAAAAGGTCTTTTCTTTAATGGAATAATTGATGAAAGAAAATCTGGCCATTCTTCTAAATCATAACTAATTCTCTCAACTCTTCTACTCCCACCTTCCATACCTTTTACAATTAAACTGCATTATAAACTATAATAAAAAAATACTGACTTAACATTACCTTCTTAGGGTTTTTTTCTAGGCATTAGACAAATAGATCATATTCTTTATTAAACTTATCAAAAAAATATTTGCATCAAAAGTTGATGAATAAAAAGTAGGTCATTTCCTATAATATACATTTCTTTTCTATTAAAACTCCAAAGAAGAATAGGTATTTTTCAATACTCAAGAATTTCAACTTTTAACACAATTGTTTTTATTTTTTTATTACAGTAGGAATAGCCAAGACATATTCCTCAATCTTTTGTTGCTTTTAAAACACTTTTTTTTTTTGTTTTATTTGCTTTTGACAAATTTGAGTGAAGAGGCAGTCTTCATTTCTTTAAAATTAATATTTTATTTTGGAATATAATCATTCTCATCAATCAGATCTATTTTTGTCTAAAACTAAGTTAAGTAAGTAATTTCTAATAAATTAGACATATGCTTAAATATAATTAAGTATTCATATATTCTAAATAAAGCAAATAATATACATGATTAGCCCTATAGATACTGCACTTTTTATAAATATATGAACTAATGGAGTCTCTTTTAATGATTTAAGAAGGATATTCAATTAAATAAATACCTATATTAAAGTAAAAATGATTGGAGTCAATAGGTCAGCACAATCCATTATGATGAATTAAATTGCAAAACAACAAAAACATATCAAAATCTAATACTGTTACAATCATTTATAATTTAAACCTTTTGATGTGACTGAATGTTGTAACAGTAGAGATTTATTTGCATAGTTTGCAATGCAAAAGCATAAACTGAATATATATATATATACACAAAAACACAGTCATAAAATGATTTTTTGAGAATAAAAAACATTGTTTTAGATCTATGGTTCCCAATGTGGGTGGTACCACCACCCAGTGGACACTGAAGCCTTCTAGATGGACGATAATAATTTCACAAGTATTTGGAGGGGAATTCAGGTGGTCTAATAATCGGTGGCTCCTTATAGAAGAAATTAATAATATATATTTAAAAATTAATTATTTTCATGATTTTGTGATTGGATAATCATTTAAAATTTAAATTCTGCATTTTAATTCATCTTATGCCCGTCTTACATGATCAATTTTTTCATCAATTTTCTATTTCAATTATTTGATCATTTGAAAGTTAACCATGTCTGATAGAAATAGATGTCAATTTTCTATCAATGAGAAAATAGAGCATATTCATTATATTTAATTCCAAAATATATATATAAATCACTTTTCTAATTGATTTGTACAAAAATAAAGCCAATTTTATATAATTTAATATTACAAGTAAAAATAATAATGGCAAGAATGAAATAAAATCATAAATTTGAGTTAGCTTAGTTAGTACCAACTTATATTACTAACTAGAAAGAAAAGACAAAGCAAATATTATTTGAAACTTATTATTTTTTCTATGGTTATGTTTTGAAGGTTTGGTGTTTATATATGGTGCAATTATTTTATTTACTAATTATTATTTATAATTATTCAGACAATGTTGTGGGCGGAGGAACAAAATGCACTTGCACACAAAATAAAAAATTGAAGGTATCATACAGGATATTTTAATTTCAATTTTTATATACTTAAAAAAATTATTAATTTCTTACTATTGTAAAAATTGATTGTGTCACACAGGCTTTAGTCTATCTGCACAGCAGACGAATCTTAACTAGTAATATGTCGGACTATTACATAGGTAATTCATGCAATTCAGCATGTTTCAACAGAAATATGGGTGCTTGCAGTGACTTGTTCACAACATGACTATGATGGAATTGCAAACAAGTCAGTGCATGCAAGTCGATTTGGACTGGATTTCAAGTCTATAAATACCAGTAATTTAGGAATAAGTTTCATTATTTTTTGTGTTGAAAGTATGATCAATAAATGGAGTCATACAAAGTGTAAATTAAATGTTTTATTTTTTAAATATTGTTGCAAATTTTAATACTTCATTATGTCTGAATCTAAGAAGAAATGCCGACAAAACATTATAGAGTATTTGAAATATGGCTTTATTCAGTCTCCTATAAAATCAATTATTACCTATGTGTTTGATTCACCAAAAAATATTTTCGAATGAAGCAATGAACCCTTCTAGGCTACAAGAGCATTTGACTAAAATGCATGCTGATAAAAAGTATAATGATTTGTCCTATTTTCAAGTACTAGAAGAAACATATTTTAAACGTCCAACTATATCAAAACTTTTTGTGTCGTCCACTAAACAAGATAATGACCTGATTACAAATTTTCATTGTGCAATTATTTGAAGATATGCCAATTTTCGATTCAACTCAAATCAACTCTCCTAAATAATAAAGCACTATTCTTATCATATGTACAATTCATAAAAAAAGTTTGTCAAGAATTATTATTTGCTAAAAATTTGGAAGTGAATACAAAAGGAGAATCTATATTTAATACCATGAATAAGTTTTTTCAAGAGACATTCCTATTTGTAATATTTCATTTGCTGCTACACGGGCTTCATAAAGCATTTGAAACAAGCAGTACCAAATGTACTCCTATACATTGTGCTCTTCATCATCAATATTTGATTGTGAAGAATTTAAATAAATGCCCGCATACATTGCTCCATTACATTATTAGAGCAGTTAACAAGATTAGAAACAATTCATTGAGTAACAGATTGTTTAACCAATTTTGTAGTGAAAACGATGAAGATTTCAATCATATACAGCTTCACAAAAAAGTTTGTTGGCTTTCAAAAGATATTTGTCTGAATCGATTTTAAAATTTGTTTGCTTCAGTACTAGAGTTCCTAGAAAACAGTGATGATAGATTGCAGGCCAATTTGATTACATCCAAAAATGACATTGCTTATTTTAGACATCTATAAAATATTTAATGAGATTAATTTATAATTACAAGGTGATGAATTCAATTTAATTAAAACAAAAAACATTATTGCTGCTTTCATGAAGAAACTTCTTCTGTTCAAGCAGAAACTATGCCGAGGGGAATATAAGCAATGTCTCTCAAAAAGAACAAGTTACTTACATACTACTAACACTTTGAGGTTCTCCATACTGATTTCAATGAGCGATTCAAGAATATTCTAAACATGAATATAGCAAATTGGGTTCTAGATTCTTTCTCATATGTAAACATAGCATGATCATCAAATTTAGAAGCAGACCTCATAGAATTCACAATAAATGAAGAACTAAAGAGTTCTGGCTTCAGAAACAGTACTGACACTGTACCCTGGATTAAGGAAAATAGCGCAGAAGCTTTTAATTGCATTTCCATCTTCTTATTTGGCTGAGCATGGGTTTAGTGCTGTAGCAAATTTACTATCTAAGGAACCGATTGCATATAACTGAGCATGGTGATTTACGACTGTTTTTAACGAAAGTTGAACCCAATATTAACAAACTTTTTAAAATGCATCAGACTCATTATTCACATTAATTTATTTTTTCTTTGTATTTTTATTTTCTAAGTTCGAAATAAACAATTTCCTAATACATTTGGTGGTGTTTTGATTATTACAATAAGATTCTTACTAATGTAATACAATCTCCTAATATGCATTCCGAATTTTCATATTTAAACCAATGAATAAAACTTCACATTAATTTATTTTTGCTTGTATTTTTACTTTATAAGTTCGAAATAAACAATTTTGTAGTATATTTGATGTTTTAATTATTACAATAAGATTTTTATTAAGGTAATGCAATCTCTGAATATACATTCTGAATTTTCATATTTAAACCATTGTATTTATTCAAGCATGCAGTTTATAATCTTGACATATGGGCTATGTTTCATGAAAATCGGTATAGCAATAACTGTGTTCGAGATGAAGCACATATTGGGCACTACTT
Organism: Epiperipatus broadwayi; assembly: GCA_028023455.1. Classification (NCBI taxonomy): domain Eukaryota; kingdom Metazoa; phylum Onychophora; class Udeonychophora; order Euonychophora; family Peripatidae; genus Epiperipatus; species Epiperipatus broadwayi. Next base: position 463,510 of record JAQFVV010012573.1, on the reverse strand, counting down.
TTTCAGTAATTTAACAGTATAAGCAGTAATGTATCATTACTTGCTATTTACGTCGAAAATATCAAATGGATTGAAAGCAAAAAAACTGTTATAATGGGGGGGGGGGATTTACAAAATGTATGTCTTGCAAAGTGGGCAGTGGTCTGAAAAAGTTTGAGAACTTATGTTTTAGATGGAAGCATCCATTCATTGGTATTGTTAAAAAGTATTATACACTTTAAACAAGCAGTATTAACTTGATCTTAACATTTTTATCCATATTAACAATCTAGTTAATCAAATATAACACATAATTAATAGATAAATAAACTTTATGAATTAATCAACTGTACATGGACAAACTTGGTACATTACTAAGAGGCATATAATTTGCTCATTAGCCTACTATATCATATAAATAGTTAAAACAATATAAAAAATAAATGTCAACATCAGCAGTTCTTATTCAGAACAGATCAAATGTAATGGTTTCTATTCAAGAGAATTTTGCAAAAAGATTCATAAAGTGAAACAAACTGTTAACAACAATCATAATTTTAAATTTACATCTTAATATGATAACCAACTTAACATTAAAGATAAAAATGTTTAACTATTCAGCAATGAATATACCCAGGTTTTTAACATAATGAATTAATATTATATAATATTCAGCAATGCATTACACTGATGTAAAAAAATCATTAAAAATTCTGAAGCAGCTCTAAGTACTAAAATATTTAAATAAATTATGCTGAAAGAATGGTAAGTAATATACTTTATTGCCTAATTGGTATAATTAATATAAGTATTAACACTTGATTATAAAATATTATTGCCTAATTATCTTACCTGCCTTCTGCAAAGGAATAACATAAAATTTTGATTTACTAATATAACTAAATAATAAACAATAAACACATACTTATAAAAAAAAAATATTTGTATCTTGAAAAAATAAAAATACTTCATGTATCATACAAAACTAAACTAATAACATGGTTAACACATCAATTGCTAATTGTCCATATATTTACAGGATGTCAAATGATTAGTATACATGTCAATATGTATTTCACTTAATCCATTTTGATGTTAAGAAAAAAGTACTTACAAATCCTTATGGTAGTAAATGTGTTAATCTGATTGTAACTTTGTCTTAAATTTCAAAAATTAAAGACGTTATTTTGCACTTGAGAATGTTGAAAAAGATTCCATTCAAATAACTAAAAAAAAAAAAAACTGTAAACATGTGAGAGGGAAAGGGTCATTACATAAGCACTAAGAGCAGATAGGGCTCATTCCAATAAAAAAAAAGTGTCTAATTCTGTTTAAATATTTTTTAAGTCTGATTATAAATAAAATTCTTGATTTTAATGAAGCAATTTACATTAAAGTATTACATACGATTTATTTTATGATCAAAAATATCATAGTGATTCTGAGACAGCTTTCATAATAATAGATATAATTTTAATTAGAAGTATTATGGTCCACAACATTTCTAAAGACAACAACTGATATATTTCAACTACAAAATCATTTTCAAAAATTTGTAAATTGAGCTAAGCAAAAAAACATCATGTTATTCACATCAAAACTTGGCAATTACTTTTAGAAATTAAAATTTCAAAAATGATACAAAATGAGACATTCTAAAGTTTACTAGTCAATATAATGTTTCGTGCATGATTAACACGAGACAAATATAATCGTGTCTTGGCATCAGTGAAAGACTTTGAATGTGAATAGACAATATTAACACAGACAATAGCAGGGTAAATGAAATGATATTATGCCTTGACATGTGTTATTATGCAATGGGCATTTATATCTTCTATAATAATCACATAAATGAAATTATGCTATTCATTGAGACAATTATTTGCAATTGTCGAATTAATAGTAACTTGCAATTTCGCTTAAATATCATTCATCAATATACTTTAAATTATCAAATTTCAATGTTAAAATCTGTCCACAATGTTGATTTTTATATATAAACTTTAAAATAATCAATTTAAAACAAAAGATTCTCTATAAATAAAAAAATTATTTTATACATCAACCTGGCTTTCATTTCTGAATAAGGTTCCAATAAGGTTTAAAAGCCAAATTGATGTATTAAATTTTTTATTTATAGTGAGTTGTCTGTTTCAATTTTGTTTTAAATTGATAATTATTATAAAGTTTATCAATATACTTTACAGTTTGGACTGTTTTCAATAAAATAGGCAATTTATAAATCAGTAAATGATTTATCAAATTTAAGTCTGAAATTAAACAGTCAAGTCAACCATGAAATATTTTTACATATGGAAAGCATACAGTTCTACATCAAAGTAATAAAACAGTAATCCAAAAAAATGATAGATACATAGCAACTCATTAGTCTATACATTTGATGATGTTGGAAGTCAAAAGTTAATTGGTCAAAGAGAAAGAATGAAAAGCCAAATAATGTAAAGGAACTATCAGTCAATACGTGTCAATATCAAGTCTTCATTTCTACAAAATTATGAAAATTCATTAGTCACCCGGGCAAAGAAAATGATATGGTTAATTGATCTAAGTCATTGTAACAGTGTTCAATAAATAACTAATAACAATTTTAAATATCTGAGCAAATATATCACTGCCAGATAGAATAAACAGTTTGCTAAGTAGAATTATATCTAATAAAAATACCAAATGCTCCATACAGTAATTTTACCACGTGCATAAAATCCCTATCTAGTGCCTATTTAACCAACATTCTTAGACTAGATTCTAGCTTGTGATTTTATCAGTGAGGAGCTTTAGATTTGAGAACACTACTAGATTTTAGGATCTAATGCTACCCTCCAGCAGTTATTTTTCACCTATTTGGTTAACTATATAGCTAGGAGCTCAAAATGAAAATATCATAATGCTTCCAACCAAAGTTCATTCACTTATATAGTCATATAGATCTGAACTCAATTCAGCACTTGTACATTTTGGTGTCTGTTTTTTCAAAAACCACAGATACCATTATCCTATGGGCAGTATAGGTATAAACGCATCAAAACTTTACATGATTACCATTTCATATGCTTACACATACTATTAATAAGAATACTAAACTCTCCATACATTAGTGCCACCAAGCGCAAGCCTTCGTAATCAATGGATGGAGTTTGGTACTCTTATTAACAGCATGTGTAAGCATATAAAATGATGATTATGTGATGTTTTGATGGTTTTATACCTATCCTGTCCATAGGATAATGATGACTGTGGTTTTTGAAAAACTAAAGATACCAAAATGTATAGATGCTGAACTGAGTTCAGATCTATATGATTATACAAGCAAATGAACTTGGGTTGGAAATATTATGATGTTTTCATCTTGGGTTCATAGCTTTATAGTTAACCAAATAGATAAAAGGTAGCTGCTGGAAGGTTGATTAGATCCTAAAATCTAAGTGCAGTGCTCTCAAATCCAAGGCTCCTCATTAATGAAAACCATAAGCTAGAAACTAGTCTGGAAATGTTGAATGAAGAGGCACTAGATAGGGATTTTATGCACAAACCTTCCTGCATCCATAGATTATGAAGCCTTGCACTTGATGGCACTAATATATGGAGAATTTGGAACTCTTATTAATAGCAAGTGTAAACATATGAAATAGTGATCATGTGATGATAGAATTATCTATCAACAGATATCATTAAAGAAATATGATTATTAACATGAATTGATAAGACAAATTAATATAATAAGCAGCTGAACACAGTTGTAGAATGATAGACTCAAAATTTAAAAGTTCATGATTGATTTCTAGCTGAATTAATAAGAAAAAATATGATCAGTTAGGTATAATGTCATGCTCGATCAATTATTCTGATGATCAAATTTCATGATTCTGGAAACAATAGACTATTTCTATAATTATTTTATATGTGATAAATTATATGATAAATTGTTAATAATATAAAGATCGTATCTAAAGTGCAATTTAATCTGTTAAACTAAATATGATGTTACAATCAGTAAGACTATTCAATTTACATATTCTGTTATAAAAATTTCTTGATATTATATATAAAAAGATAGAAAGACTTTACAATTGACCTGAGAATATGTTTGATCCAGATTATTATCTATTCAATTTTAGAAAATCTTCTATTAGACCTAATAGATATCAGTTCAGTCTCAGAAAAGAATTTTCATAAAACATGCTAAGCATATTCTTTTTAGTAAGCCCCCCCCTCCCAAAAAAAAAAAGAATAAAATTCACTGGCATCACTTTTACAGTTTAAAATGACCCCCCAAATTAGCTTTCTCAATATTCCATGTTTGTATTATTAAGTCCTTAGCTAAACTGATTGATTGCAAACTTTTTCATTGCCATTTATTATAATAAAAAAAATGTTTCAAAACATGTTAGGCAAAAATTGATATAGCAAATGCTTGCTCATCAGTCTTATTATCAAATCATCTAATATTCATTAATATCCACCTACGAAATGAGTCCAAGTTTCCATCTGGAACCATATCTTGGGTAAATCTTAAAGTTTTGGATGGTTTTATATATATCACAATTGCAGTCAGGATTAAATGTCCATAATAATTACATTTGTGACATATTAAAAGTGCGTATATATGATAATTCTAGAAACATCTCTCATTACCATGTGAGATACATAATCAGTGAATATGTCTTTGCTGAATGTTATTAAAAACTCTCAATAGTAAAACATTTTGAATAAATTTTCAGAAAGTATTTAATGTCAAAGATCTACCAATAATAATTTCACTATAGAATGAAAATCTTCAAAGTGAAAAAAAAGGGTGATATAAATAATCTTATTATCAAAAACTTTATAGCTTTCTCCACTTTTAATCTAATTAAACAATTTTATACTTTAGCACACAAAAATTTTCAAATATTAAAAAACCTGTTTTATTATTAGTGAAAGATGGTAAGTGCATTTTTTTTTTTTAGTTTTTAACAAAGAGAATATAGCTTCAAAAATTATTTTAAAAAATCTCATAACTATCTACTATTTAAAAAAATAAATAGATTTTAAAATATAAAGAAACAAAATTAAAATCATTCTATCTTCTAAATTCATAAATTAAAATATATTAAAGTTAATATATAGTTTTTGTTTTTAAAATTTAGTTTTAGTTACATCTGCAAAATTCTATAATTCCAAAGTGCATTCACATTGAATATATAAATAATTTTGTTTTGACATTCCTTTTTAACACTATTTTGTTTGTTCAATTCATGATGTAATGAAGATGAATCACAGTAATATAAATGATTAATTATTATCAATAAAAACTATTGCCCGTGACTTTTTTTTAATTTTTATATATGTATGTATAATTTTCTTAATTTGGATGCTTATGGCTTTGTATAAATGAATGCAATAAAGCAACCCACTTGAGAGTTAAAGATTCAAGCAGAACAACTCAATTGTTATTTCTAATGCTTGAACATCATATGATCTCCAGAGCAACAAACTATTAGACTTTTAAAAAAAATTACTTATCTATTGTTTTAGAAAAAAAAAACTTTTAAAATGAAATATTAACATAATAGCAGATCTCACACAACCACTCCTTAAATTAATAAATAAAATGAAAAAAAATTATAAAATTTTAAATTCAAACTTTTTTTTTTTTTAGTTGCTATAGAACACAAATATAATTTGTAGTTTAAACTCTGTAAATAAATAATAAAACACTTCATTTACAATAATCGAAGAATATTTTAATTTTTTAATAAATTGTACAATAGCAAAAAACATTTCATTAAAATAATTATTCACAGCCAACTCTTTTCTAAAATAATAAATAATAGTATTTCATGATTTTTTTAAAAAAAATAAAAACAAATTATAAATTTATCTTCAAGACAAAATAATCCATTTGGAAACAGCAGTATTAAAAATTAATATCTATATGATAGAATATTTACTTTCACATAAATAAAAGAACTTGAATGTTTTTCAATTTATAAATATTAAGCAAATCATTTTGAAACAAATAATAAATTCAACAAGATTAATTCAACTATATTTCTTGACAATAAAACATTAGCTATTTAAATTAAGAATAATAATAATGAAATATACAGTACATCAATTTTCCCCAGCTCTTTCAATATGTTTGGAAAAAAAAAAAAAGCAGAAGAAAAAATAATAATACAAATTGAACTTTTTGCTACAATAAATCATATACAGTATATTACAAATTGATTATTTTTAAAACTGCCTGGTATTTTAAATGAACTTTTATTGCAACAAAAGATAACATATATAAAAATTAAACTACTATAATATATATCTTTAAAGTTCCGAAGTTTCTGAACCTTGACAAACAAAATGCCATGGAAATCGTTACCTTTAAATGCAATACCTATATCTAGTTGAATTTTAAGCTAAATACAATAAATAAATAACTTAATTTTATTATTCAAATAGAGTTTTTGATCTAACATTTAATATTTAAAATTTAGGGCAACTTGGATGCACAATTATTTTTGTATTTTTAATATTATAATTATAAAATTCAATTAAATAGAAAATCAAGGCATTAAAATTATTTATATAAATATTCACTTCTTTAAATTCTACAAAAAAATTAAAGATAAAATTCAAATTTATGAAAAGTACCATTTCTATAACACTGTACATAAAAATATAACTTTTGATAGTTTACTAATGATTATTACATCAGTTTCTATTATTGCTAGATTGTCAATTTTATGAAGAAAAATAGTGTCCCAAAATCTCTTTTGTAAAAGATTTTATCCTTTTAGTGAATTGGATTTATAGAAGTATGTATTGGCTTTTTTTAAAATTCACTCTACATTCCCATCTTAATTTGATACAAAAGATTCCAATTTGCAGAATATATCTTCTGTTCTAATTTAAGCATACTTTTTTTAATTACTAGGAATAATATCATGACACACATTACTGATAAATTACTTTCTTCAACTTAGGATATGAAAAATGCTCCTTTAAACATTGATTTCTATCAAAGGTAATCATCATTAGCTATTTCATAGAATTTAAAATGAGAATAAAATTATCTGCTATTTCTATGTCATAAATATTTTCACCAGTAGTAATAATAATTTATATGTTGTATCATCATATAAAAATTGCATAATATGATTAAATTCGAGTGGACATGACTAAACATTGCCACAACTCTTCAATTAAATGAGTAAATTGACCAATCAATAAAGGTATTATATTAATCATCATGTACTCCCATTACTCTGTGTAGTTAAATTGGCAATAAAAATCATGTTTGTCTTTTTAGTGCTTCTTGATTCTGCAAACAAATACCGAGTCTCTAATAATCACTTGTGCATAACAGAGCAATCTGTTTAATAAATTTTTGAAAATTCTTTGGCTGAACTCAATACATTATTTACAGCAGAATTTTCTATCTTAGTTTTATAATTTGCAATGATCAGGTAAAATTACTATGGATTCATATATTCATAAAAAATTATAATAACATTGAAGCTAACATCAGAACTTATAATTGTTCCATTTTTAAGATTATCACATAATATTAAATCATCCATGCACTTTACTACTGTTACACAATGCTTTATTTACCACCTCTTTTACAGTTTAGTTTCGATTGCCCCTGCAATCTTCTTCAAAACTTTTATATCTCACAACTTCTACTTATTGCAGGGGCAATCAAAACTGTAAAAGTGGATGGTAAATAAAGCATTGTATAACAGTAGTAAATGCATGGATGATTTAATATTATATGGTATACATTTGGCAATGTAATAAGAAAGAGTAGTTATTATTCATATCTTTGACCAAAATCTAAATAATTAGATAAGAATGATATTTTCTATAAGAAATCATATGAATGTGTTACAACAATTCAAAAAGTGATCAGAATACTTTTCCATCTGCTCAAAACTATATCATTATCATATAAAAAATGTCTGGAATTTAATACGAATATAATTTTCTGATCAATATTTTATTCTCAATGCCACAAAAAAATAATAACCAAAGTGATCACGATATATAAATAATTAAAGCTCTTTTGCAGTTTTAATTTGCTAATTATTTTTAAATTCTCTTATCAGTCACCAAATTTCTATTTTTAAATTTATAATCAAAGTAATCATGATATACAAATGACTAAAGCTCCTTTGCAATTTTAATCTACTAAGTTTTTTTTTTTTCAATCATTCAATTTCTATGTTTAAATTTATATATTACATATAAATATTAACAGCAAATTTGATGCATTAAATTCTACAAGAAAATTTGTTCTTTTAATGGTATATTAATACAATGATAGCCAATAAGAAATAAAATCTTTATTTCTTGGGAATTTCTGAATCTAATATTAGAGCAAAAGCATTAATAAAATTGACATAAGTAATATTATGCAAAACAATTTTCAATATTATTAGCTTTTCAAGGATACATCAAATCAGACAATCCAACACAATACTTTTTCCTCTCATTCAAGGATTTATCTTTATAAAACATCTTAAAAGCTAAACACTTATTTAATTAAAACCATTTCCTAAAGATGAAATTCACTACGGGAAGCTATATTAATCTTATACTTCTTTAGATACAAGAACTGTTTTTAGTTCAGTCTTTATCAGTTCACATCAAGCAAAGTTTGCACATTCAATGTATATTTAAAAAAAAAAGAATCTCACATTTATTATTATCATTATCTTTGCTTAACTATCATTATCAACATTACAGTTGTTTCTACCATTTTAATGACAAATCTATCAAATATAGTTTGATTTTGCTAGGAATCACTAAACAGAATTATCCAAATATATAATCATTTGTCTAGTAAACCTTCTATCCCAAATCCAGTTTCAAAGTTACTTATTATTGGTAGTAGTGTTTTTTGCAAGATTACATATTTAGGATTCCAATTCTGGTATATTTCTCATTACTGCTCTCTCAATGGCAATGATTTTTCATACAGAAACAAAAAAAAAAAAAAGGAATCACAATTGTTGTGCATTTCCAAATATCATAGTTAATGTAGAAATGACTGATGGCAGGACAGGCTTAAAATAATTGGACTTTGCATTAATTTGGTTTTTGGAAATAGGATTATAAAGTTGTAAGTATTTAGTAATGTAATAAAAAGGTAATTTATAATGTAAAAAAGTTAATAGTTAAATATATAATAAAAATAAACAAAGTTTAGAAGTAATTAAGAAAATATAATTAAAATGATAAAAATAAAATGATAGATTAAGTAGTAGAGTTTAAAGATTAAAGTTTTAAAATGATAATAAAATTGTTTTAGAATAATTTAATAATAAAATATTATAAATAAGAAAATAAAATTAGTTAAGAATAGAATAATAAAATGGAAAATGATTATTTATAATAATCAGGCTAAGATATATGTTATTGATTATGTATATAAATATAATGTATTAATTGTATGAGTATATATTTGGATATTGTAGCTCTGATGATGACTACAGGACAGTCGAAACTGCAAGAGTAAAGTTTTGGTGTAAAAAATAGTATTGTTAAGTGTATAAGAAACTTGGAAGTGGTATCATATTATAAGTATATATATATATGGAAAATATTTATTTAGAGTATAAGAAATATAAACATAGATTTATTCATACTTTATTATAGATAAATTAATAGTTATATTATCCTTTATAATATTTAGTTATTGAATGTAGTTAGGATTCAATAAAACACCAAATTACATTAACAATAGGTGTTCTCCATATTTATTTCATTTATTTATTTACATTAGTGATTGTGTTAAAGAATTCTCTTTTTTTATTATATAGTTATAATTTGACATCCAAAATGTGAGAGTTCGATAAATATATTTGTATGATTATAATTTAATATTTTTTTAATGAGACCTGATAAGTTATTCATATAACCTTAATGCTAACATATTTGCAATATGTAATTGTATTTTGATTTAACCATAATAATTTTTTTTTTCTTTTTTTTCCTCAAACATTTAGTGTAATGTATATTCCAGTTGATAATATTTTAAAAAAACTTATGTTAAAGGTACATGTATTTATATATATATGTTTTGTTGGATAATTTTTTTTAAAGTAACAATGAAAGATATGATGAACTTTATGCATATATTGGGAAATATATTTTGTGTAATATTTTAAAATTTTTTTTATGTATTAGGTATTTATTTAATTACACTAACTTATAGTTTTAAATAGTATTATGGATGATACTAACAGAAATATGTTGGGTGATCTGAAGGTATTAATCCAGAAAAGTTGACTCAGAATATGTTGATGATAGCATTAGGTGGTAATTCTAAAAAATTAGAGGCTAAGATGGATGCTGAATTAAAAGCTAAATTCAAAGAATCTAGAATTGAAGCCATAAAACTAAGAGAGGAATCTAAAATTGAAGCCCAAGCATTAAAGACTAAATTTGAAGAATCTAGAGAGAAAGCTACAATTGAAGCTGTAGAGTTGAAGGCTAAAATTGAGGAATCAAGGAATGAAACTAGAGTTGAAGTTAGAGCATTAAATTTTAAATTTGAGAAATCTCGAGCTCACATTAATGATAGGCTTGATAAGATAGAGAAAAATAATTAAAAATCAAGGGATGAAGCTAGAGTTGAAGCCAGAGCATTAAGTGTTACATTTGAGGAATCTAGAGCTTAAGTTAATGATAGGCTTGATAAGATAGAGAAAAATAATAAAGTATTCCCAACTAAATCAGAAGTTAGGTTTGATCACTTTGAGCATGAGTTTGCTGATTTTTGGAATGAATTGAAGGGGAATTTATAAAATGTAGAAATGTGAAAACGAAAACAGATTAAAGAAGCTAGAAGTTGAATTCAAAGAATTAAAGTCAGAATGCCAAAATTTTCAGAAATAATTGTTAATAGATCATAAACCTTGCATGATAAGCTTGTACATTTTAAGCAGGAGATGGAAAGTTTGCATCAAACTTTTGAGGTAGAAATTAGACAGGAAATGGAAGTAATGAATCACAAACAAAAGGAAGATGTTATGAAGGAGATGGAAAAACAGTGCCAACATGTATTTGATAAATTTAAATCTGACAACAGTAGTTTGCAGAAAGACTTTCAAGACCATCTTGAAACATACTAATTTTACTTCTTCATGGATAGATGAGATTGAAATGAAGATTAAAAATATATAAAGGAGAAAATAAAGGTAAAGAAATAGAAGATAATATTATGAATTTTTGTAATACTGAGGAATTTAAACAGGTTATAAGATCATCAATAGATAATCTTAAGTGAAATTAATGCTAATTTAGTTAATATGAATGAACATTATCATTTGGGAATTGATTAAGATATAGAAAATATAAATGGCCAACTTATGGGATTGTAAAAAAAAATTAGTAGTAAAGATGAGTAAATGTTATTGATAGAAAATAAATTGATAGAGCTACATATATAGAATGTTCAGGTAAACAGAATCTAAATAATGAGGTAGGATATAATTATAAAGATATAGAAAGTAATCTAAAGGAAAATTATATGAAATATAATTCAAATGAGAATATGTCACATTTTCTTAAAAACAATTTAGAAGGTTTAAATAAAGGTGAATACTTGTATTGAACAAACTCAAATGCTTCTCAATTTATACTCATTAAGATTTTCAGAGGCTAATTTAACAATAATCCAATAGAATATCTGAATAGCCTAGAAGAGTTATTTGCATTAGGTAGATTAGATGAGAAAGTAATCATTTATTTTCTTCAGCAAAGGATTGATGACGATCATTGTGGGACAATAATGTGTAATTTTTGGAATGAGATAAGCAATATTGTGAATGTTATCAGATCACACAGTATAGATAGTGTACAAACAAAAAAAGTTATATTCTGTTCTTTAGAAATCAAGCAGCTAAATTAAAAATGCTCACAGCATTTCCACTGTTTGAAACACAAATTATATGTATCATTGGAAAGAAAATGCTGTGTTATATTAACAAATTCTTATAGCATCATCAGATCAATGTTTTGTGGAAGAAATGGCTGAAATTTTGAGACCAGTGGAAGTCAGCATAAGTTTGCCAGCTAATGTATATAAGCCAAGAAGAGCAGCATCAAATCATACTATAGCTAATATAAAATTTTCAAGAACCTATCGAAGAAAATACAAATCATCATTTTAAAAAAAAGTCACCATATGTCAATAACCGAAATAGTAATTGTTTAAAGGAATCATATTAACAAAAATTTGCCAATAGTTGAAAGCTATTATCTACAGAACAAACTAGATTTAGGCCAGGAATAACCTGCTGTGAATAAGTTTTATTATAGCGAATTAACAATGAAAAGGCTTTCAATTAATTAACAACTGTGTTACTTTACTGAACTAAATGCAACTTATAATTCTGTTTGGAAAATTATTAAAGTTTCTAAAATCATTAAATGAGGGAAAACCAATAATTTACTGACAGAATGATTTCCAATAAAAAGATTCAAATGACACTAAAGGATAATTGTAGTTGATACAAAATATCACAAATTTTTTTTACAAAATTTACAGTAGTGTTCAGTCTTTGTTTAATATATTCATCAATGATCTTGAAGAAACAAAATCAAGAAATTCATCTATGCTGACGACATTACTTTGATCTTCCACACACAAAAAAAATCCTTTTCTGCACTACAAAAATTTCTCTATAAATATATGAAAAGATCGGAAATCTATTTCAAAGACAGAGGACATTTCTAATCCAATAACTTTTCATCTAAACTATAGGGAAACTTCTCATAATCCGAATATCATCTTTTGTAATAATAGATAGAAATACAAATTTACCTCATGCTATAGTAATCTTATGTTATAATCTAACATATTTTCTTCATTAAGGTTAGACCTAAATTAATTTCAAAAAATAATCTTTTAGGAAAGCTGGATGGTACTATTTGAGATTGTGATGCAAATACTGTATGGGCAGCTTCATTAGCACCAGCAAATTCTATTGATGAATACTATGCCCATGTTTTGAGAAAAAAAAAATCCTAGATTGAACTTATAAAATATTAAAATGAAAAATATTGACTGGCATCCCTGCAATGGTTTCTGTTCTTTCACATTCTTTTACTAGATATCAAAAGAAATGTCGTCTTACAAAAAATTGTATATTCACTTATAGTTTCACTATCTAAAATTCATCTCAAATTAAGATTCCCTTTCTGGATGTTCAACCAAGAATCTACAACTAAAAAATTATGGCATAAAAAATTAAATTCTTATAAGGTTCCATACAAATTTTATTTTTTTCAGATACAACAGTAAACCAGCTTGATTTGATCTTTCTAGATACAACTTGTCTTTTATCAACAGACTCAGAACCATCAATTTTTTATAGCATTCATCTGCTGCATAAATAGAATCTAATAGTGGATAAACATAAATTGTGAACCACATAGTAAATGATTGGAAAAATTATGGCTACAATGGGAGAACTGAAGGACTTAATAAAGTCAATAGTAAATCTCTTTAGGTTTTGTTATTAGTATAGCTGTCATAAAAAAAGGCCATAAGTAATTCTTGAGGTATTTCTTGGTAATAAAATATTAATAAAACTTAACATTTAGATATCTTTAATGACATAGATATAGGAATAATAGTGTCATATTGACTAGCAAAAATATAGAATAAAATATCTTAAGAAAAGTATTTAATAAAATAAAATATGAAAATCAATGATAATATCTCAGGGCAAAAAAAGATTTAAAAATAAAATATAGACTTAGTTAAAGAAATGCGGTAATAGCATATTTCCAACAACTAAGACAATATATTAAAGAGAAATTATAAATAAAAAAAAGTTAAAATAAAATAAAATTAATATTAGTTAAAAAGAGGAAGATGCATTTGCAAGATCTATTATTGCATTCATACCAAAGGTGAATTAATTAAAATATTGTACATTGAAATTAATATATAAAATATAACATACATCCTTTATAAATTAGCCTTAGGGACATATATCTAGTAATAAAGTTTGGTGTATAATGTAGTTATATCAGTATTTAATAATTCAGCACATTTTGATTCTATGTTAAATCAAAGGGAAAGAGTGGGGACGTATGTAGTTATTAAAACTATTCATTGCTGAATATAAAATATTCTTTAATATATTTATTGCTAAAAATTCTTATTCATAATTGTGTGTGTGTGTGTACACAAAGAATGCTGAATAAGTAATAGGAAAAAGTAATATTTTTTGTATGTAAACATAGTTTCATTAAATAGTAATTAATTTAGTTTATTAATGATATAATTGCCAAAAATATGATTTAAATTGTTTAAATCAGGAGTTACCAAACTTTTTTTGGCCATAGACTCCTTTACCAAAAACTTTTAAATCCATCGATCCCCTAGTCATTTACTTGACTTACTCAAATTAATAAATTTTTACAGTACTCGATATTAAATATTTAACTAGATAACAAACTTTTCATTTTAATCACTTGTAATTAATGATTGAAAAAGATAAAAGTACTACAGAATTTGGGAGTATCTTATGCAACATTTAATATTGAAACTTGCACTAATGAAAATTAAAGCAAAAAAATATGAACAAAGTGTTTTTAATTTTTGACATTTATGAAATAAATATGTAAATTCAAAATGAATACAAATAAGAAATCACTTTATTAAACATAAAAATGAAATGAAAAAAATCAACATATTCAGACAGAATTAATAATCAACAAAATTACATATTATCTATCATAGCTCTCTTCAGAATCTTTTCTTTTTTGTGAGGGTGAATTCTGTTCAAGTGATCTGCTAGTTCTGAAGGTTTCATTGCATTGTTGTTAAAGACTTTTTTTTACATATGAGGCCCATTGGTAAGACAGGCCAAATCCTAGTTTCAAATAGTCCAAGATATATTGTCTGCATTTCTTTTTTGGTTCAATCATATTATTATTGTAAGAAATAAAATTTTTTATTAACAAGCAATTTCGACAGCCTCTGTGATAAAAAAAAACAATAAAGTACAGTATATACTTACTTGAAACAGAAGAACTCGAATAAATAAACTGTCCTCTGATTTTCTTTTTCATACTACTGCTCCTCAATAAATAATTATATTCAAAGATCAAATCACAAATAAATATGTCACACCAAACGAATCAATTTATGGTGTTTTATGAAAGCATAACCATACAAGACTGATAGATTCTGCTAATATTGAATATTGTCTCATCCCACTGCAAGCAAGTGCGGATACACAATGATTTTTCATGTCCGCATTTGCTTTGATATGTGATAAGACATGCGCAGACATGTTTGTGCTACATGTATTTTTGTGCATTCTTATGTGTGACTTTTAATGACATATTTTACCTCTACCATTTGCAATTTTGGTATGTAATGTGTTTTTATCAAAAAAGTGTTTTTTTGAATTATTTTACTTCTTAATTCAGTATCTATTGGAATCATAGATATTTTGAAGTAACAAACAAATAGCAATAATAAGGAGGTCTATTTTTGCTGTTGTCGACCCCCAAATTTTATTGAAACTATCAACTCTTAGGAAGTTCAAATTGACCCCAGGGGGTCGATATCAACCAATTTGGGAATTCTTGATTTACATAGAATAATTTTGGAAACAATAATCATGGCTGAAATTAATTATATTGTAATATTATTCAAATTATACAGTTATAAAAAAAAAAAAAACTAATAATAACATAAAATTAACTTGGTGTAAATTTAAAAAGCAGAATAACTGATTCCTATAAATTTTAATCATGGAAACCTTGCCAATGTTAATTTGATTCAAATTATGATTGAAAAACACCTCATTACATTTGAACATTAAAGGAAAATACTTCACAGTTTGAAAAACAAACTATTGATTTATAAGGAGAAATGAATTGGTTGTGCCACTAGCAGAAAGATAATATTTAAAAAAGACTAAAAGGCTAGCATAATTATTTATTAAGCCATTATTCCCAGACCTTTGTCTAAATAAAAACCCTATGCACTGCTATGAAGTTGTTGGGTACTGTGCTCAGGCTATGCGCTTCATAAATAGTGGATAATGGAATGATTTTCAAATATGAAGATCAACTGTGAATAATAAAGAATATCTGACCAAATAGCATGATGATCATCAAAAGCTAAATATTGTTTCTGATAGTCTTTTCCATCTCTCTTTTTTAATTCCTCAATCATTTAAGTTAGATTTAGTGCCCGATAGTCATAAACCTTTCATTCACTTGTCATCTCTATTAAATATAACAATGGGATTATGTGTTTGTGAAATTACATTTCTATCCTTTAAATCAGCATCTCTGACTCAGACACCCATTTTCATTCTTTTTTTTTTTTTAGCTCAAACCCCCAAGAATTAAGTAAGTAATAAAGGGGACAGCCTTCATATGCTGGCAGTCCTTAGTTGTACTCTTTACTTGAGGCAGTACAATCATTAATGAATCAGTTTGCAACTGGATTTGAGACAGGAGTTCCAGTAGACAAAGATTATATGTTTAGGCAACCCTATTTATGAATCCCCTTATCTATCATGAAAGTGAAACAATCTAGAAAAGGTCTTAAAAAAATCTATCTCACAGAGTCTGGCTAGGTTATAGCATCTAGCAGATTACTCACTGGAGAAATAATATCAGTAATAGTCGGAAAGCAGGGGCAGTAGTAATATTAAAGGTAATTGTTATAAATTTAATTTCTGTCTAAATACAAGTACATGAAATGTGCAAACTTTACTTGGTATAAAGCCTTCAAGACTAGAACGGAGGACTGCATTAGTGGTAAGGAACTATTAAGATCTTAAAAGTGATATATACTTAGTGAATTTAATTTGCGAGAGGACAGAAGTTTAATACAACAGGTGGATGACTACAAGTTTTTTTTTTGGAAGGGCAGTAGAATGAAGAGAAAATGCATGGTATTAATAAAAGGCTACTGGTCTTAAAACTAGCCTTGCACAATGGTATGAGTGCTCATTTTATTAGTGCCTTTGTTCCATTCCTTGATTTAGAAAAAACATTTATTTCTTGCTGGTTAGTCTTTAAAAAATCAATTTTTTTTCTTAGAGATTTTAATGCATGTGTTGGTACAAATAATAGACTTTGCCCAAAAGTTATTGGAAATAATGGTACTGTTAATGTACATTCAAATGAGTGTCATTATCGAATGTGTACAACACATAGACTGAGCATTACCAATACTTTTTTAGACAGAAAAAACATTATAAAAAACATGGATCTATCCACATTTAGAATAATGGCATTTAATAGATTACATATTAGTTAGGAGTCAGAATCAAGAAAAATTCATACTACAGGAGCATTTACAAGTGCAGATTATTGGATGGATCAAACAGTAATATGCTCCAAAATTAAAATAATAGGTATATTAAAAAGGATCTCCAAGACTATCATATTATTAAAGCATAGAATTCTCTTAAGGAGTGTGTTATGGATACAAGTAAATCCAATCTTAAGTTCATAAAAAAAAAAGAACCATTACTAGTTTTCTGACAAAAATCTCAATATTACTAATCTGATTTTTAAAAAAACATGGTTGCTTGGCAGAATAACAAATTAAATGTGGAATTTCTTAAAAAATATTGAAATCTGAAGGTAGAAGTTCAATAACTGATAAAAAGAATTGAAAAATATCTGATGGATTAAAACTGCAAAAATTATAACCATTCACTGATTATGGTCCTCTAGATCTATTTTAAAATGCTGAAAGCAACATATGGACTTGACAAATAGTATACAATCCTATTAAATTCAGCAACGGTATTCTCTTATATGATGACAATGATATTTTTAATGGAAGGAATATTTTGATCATCTTTTGACTAACATAAGAATTAAGATGACAACTTTTTATGAAATATTCATTTTATTTATTTATTTAGATTTGAACAAAGATATCCAGCTTAATGAAGTCAAAATAGTTTTTGTATTTTTAAAAATGGAAAGATTATAGGTCAATAATCTAATACCTGAAGAAATTTAAAATAGGATGGTCATATATTAGACTAAAAAATTTTGGAATTTCTTAAAAATATATGGACCCATGAAGTTATTTTGACTGATCTTAAGGATGCTTCTCTTGTTCCAATTTTTAAAAATAGACCGAACAGAAAAGATTGCAATAAGTACTGTGGAATATGATTATTATCCATTATGACAAAGGTACTTTAAAGGATTTTGAATAGATTACTTTTAGTCAGAAGAATAGTTTATACAAGAGAATAAATGTGATTTTAAAGAATTAAGAAATATTACTTGGGATTGCTAAGCAAATATGAGAAAAGTTTCAAGAACAAAAGAGTGATGTATATAACACTTTTATTTATTTAGGCAAGGCATTTGATTCAGTTAATTTATTTGTATTTTACAGAATGAGAGGAAATGTTATTACTACAAGTGGAAAATCTAATACATTTGAAATAAAAAACAGATGTTACCAAAGATCTGTACTTGTTCCAATATTGATTTAAATTCTTATTGTAGTCTTTGGATCTTAAGATGTGATACAGGTTTGATGGTAGAATTTGTAAAGTGAATTAACTGAAAGCAAAAAAAAAACTACTTCTTGGAGTCTTGATTTGCAGTATGCTGATGATAATTGGATTATTTTTACAATTCAAAATATGATTTATTAAATGTACTTATTTGAAGATTTTCGTCTAACAATTAATGTTCAAAAACTCAAGTTCTTTATCAGACAGTGATGAAACAAAAATCCTCAGCAAATGTAATCCAATTTAAATATCTTGCTAGTTTTATAAGGAGAAGGGTGAATTTAAATGTTGAAATACAATATAGACTTTGATGTGCTATTGCTGCTTTTAGCAAGTTAAAAGCTAGAATACTTCATCATATGGAAATAACTACTACAACGAAGATGTATATAGAGCTTTATTGTATGGAAGTGAGATTTGGATACTTTACTAATATAATATAAAGACATTAGAAAAGTTTCATTTAAGCATGCTCCGTAAAAGTTTAAAAATACAATGGAAAGATCATAAAATCAATGATGTTCTTCAATTTAATGGATATATTAGAATCCATTACTGTAAAATCACACCTTCATTGGATTGGATTTATAAAACAAATGAACAATGCAATACTTCTTAAAAAAAATGTTTTATGGTGAATTTGAGCATGATTTTCATGAGAGAGATACTCTATTTATGTTATAAAAAATATCTTAAAGACATTTTAAAGAAATACAACATTCATTGTTTCTATTAGGAAGATATGGCAAAGAATAGAATACATTGGAAAGCTAAAAGTTGAAGTATTTCAGAAAGAAAAATTTCCAGTTGAAAAAATTAAGACAGCATCACAAAATATCGAATTATCAGCCAGAAATAGTCCATAAGTGGATGTATTTGTGTTTCAATGATTGGTTTGTATAGTCATTTTAAAACTCATTTTCCAGCAGTTTTTTTTTTCTTCTTTCCATCCTTTGGAATGTCTATACTCATTTACAAATGGTTGCTATAGCTATATTAAAAGCATATAAGAAAATGTACATAACTACTAATAAGTCCGAACATGGAAATACTAGTTCAACATTGGAAAGCATTAATTTTCATTATACTTCTCCAACAGCTATGAATAAAAATATCTACAACTGTGGTGTCTTTAGGATTAAATGTTGAGGGGAAAATACTGGGTATATAATGAAATTACAAAGTGCAAGCAAAAATAAAAAATATTATTATTTGGAAAGGTTACACTGAATGATTTAATATAGGTGCATTAAAATAAAAAAAAAGTAAACTAGCAAGAAGTATTTTAGGATAAAAAATAAGTCTACAACATATTTTGAATTGTGAAAAAAGTATACATATAGTATTTTTTTCATTAGAGATTTTTTTCTATTGACAAAGTACTCTGGTAATCTATATTTTAACAAGTTTTGTTCATTTTATTTAATAATACATGTGTCAGTACTTATTTATTTTAATGAAAAAATTATAGATTTTTTTAAAATAATATAAATTACTGAATTTTATGATGTTTAAAACTTGAAGTCTTACATGATTTAGATTGTGTTTTTGTGAAAGTACTTATGGTTGTTACATTTTTTTAATGGAAGACTCCCTAATAATTGTGCGTACATAATTTGTAGATATAGCATTATGGGATTATTATTGCTTTCTCATGCTATTAATTATTATTAAACTTTAAAATTAATTACTGTGACATCCTTTGTATTTATGTTGTTTTATATTCCATGTTAAGATCTGTATTTATTATATATATAAAATTAAATAAAAACTTATAAGTAAAGTTTTAATAAAGAAGTAATAAATAATTATAATACAAATAGGTTTTACTTATAAGTTTTTATTTATATATAACAAGAAGTAAACTATTTTATTATATATAAAATTGCATGTTTGACAAATGTCTGAATCCAAGCATGAGCCAAAATATGAGGTTATGATTATTAGTAGGCTATCAAATGTAAAAACAAAGTGACATTAGTACTTTTAGACGATTTTCAAATTATCTAAAAAACAAAATAAACCCAAATCATTAAATAAATTTTCTTAGGAGATTAATCAAAGAATGGTCTAACAATTTTGATGATGATAACACATCTTAAATTTACCTTTGACAGTTCAATATAGAATATAATCAACATCAGTTAACCCTGACTCCCTGTTAATTACAATATATATACACAACAAAAATATGGTATAGCTGAAACTGCCATTCTATGAAATCTTTTGCTATCCCTATTTACAGATATTATTGACATAAATAACTAATGATGTTAACTGAACTTGATATTAAAATGATAATTTAATATTCATTTATTTGTGATAGTTTAATGAATGGCTTGTATTCTTAAAATCATTTTTAATAGTTGTTGGGTTATAATCTGCTTTGAAATTATTATCAAACTGATCACAATTTACAATGATTGTGTATCTTGTCAAATGTGTGAATTAAATCATACAAAAGTTTATTAAAAGTTAACAATAGAAAAAGTGCTGGTAATATTCATAAGTAGTTACAGATAAAATTCTTTTTAATGGTGAATAAATATTAGTTGACTATTTATATGCTATATACATTTTGCAAATTTTTTCCTATTAATAGACCACAGATAATAAATACACATCAAAACTACTAGCTAAACAAACTGATGAGAAGCAGTGTTAATATTTTAGGCTTATCTTTAATACATTTCTTAGTCATATAGAAGCACTGCAAAAGTACATAAAAATTAAAATAACTGAAATACTATATTTGTTAATTTATGACAGTAAAAAAAAGAAAAAAAAAGTGATTTTAAATTAAATATAAGATTAAACAACCTTTAAATACCACATACTAATAGCATGGCAAAGGCAACATGAATAATTTCTCATAGAATAATATTGAAGAAGAAAGAATTATCAGTTTCATGAAATGCTAAAAGAGTTTGAACAACTTTCCATATTTGTTTTATCTTCTACCTAAGAATAACTAGATACCTAATTACAATCAATATCTAAGTTGATTGTGAGTCATCTATTTTTTAAAAAAAAAATCTTAAATAAGTTTGGAATATGAAAACATTATAGTCTCACCCAATTGAGTTCTAAATATAGTAAACTAATTATTACCCATAAGGCCACACATTTATAAAAAAATATATATCAAATTATGCTTTTTTTTTTGATTATATATTGTAAGGCTCAGTTGAGTGTAGTCAACATTTATCATCAGTGGATTTACTCCTATTTATAACTGTTAAAATTTAAGCATCAGCCTTCACTATGTGTTTAGTTGCTAATATTTGCATAGGAAATTGAACATTTACTGGTGAGAGGACATTCAACCATAGAGTTCTAAAAATTTCTCAACCACTATTAGTAATTTAATCTATGTCATGACAAACCCTACAGACTTCTTGGAACATTCAGTTGGCCTTACTATAAAATAATATGATAACAATAATGATTAATAAAAGGAGGTCTATTACAATAAATAAATAAAAAAATTTATTATAAATAAATATTCTTAGTTACTGTTTTATAATTAACTTGGATAATTTAAAATCTATTCAATCTATTTATAATAGAGAATTATATCGATGGATCATAATTCAAAAGCCTTATGTCATTTCTCTATATATCTTTCTGAATACCATTATATTGTAACAGTCAGAATCGTCTATCTCGCTAACACACTGCAGAATTCAAATCCCAGACACGAAACTGAACATTCTAGGAGGGGTTGCCTTCTAGATATACTAAGTTCAAATCTAAAGCCCAAATTTCACAGCGCCATCTACGTGACAACGCATCTGATGCCACTACTAGTATGACCTTTGACCGGTGCCTGGTGGTTAGGGAGAAACAAAAGACTATACTAAAAGAAGTTTGGGTGGCTAATTAACGTCTATGGATTTACAAAAGAAATGCAGAAAATATATATATAGACCGAGACAGTGATAGGAATCAAATAAAATAAGAGATCAAATTTAGTTTTAAATAATTTCACAAAATTTATTCATATAAATTATATATATAACGCCACTGTCTGCTTATATGAGACAGGGACGCGTATTAAATAATTGTTGGCATTATATTCCCACAACTGACAAAAAGACTTTAAAAACAAAATGATATATTCTATTCCTCGGGCTAATAGCATTACGGTAATGTGCTTGACGAGATAGGAACATGTGCGAGGTGCATTGAGTAATTATACAAGTTTAAGAAAATATTTGAAAATTAAGTGTTTTAAAATATTTATTGATTTCGAGAATAGCACGGACTAAAGCTTACTAAGCAACAAAGTAGGAATGTGATCAAAGCATTTATTTGAGAATAATAATAATAGAGTTGCATTGGGAGGTCAGTATTGCTGATAATAAATTTATTAAAGTTGGAGGGTGTGACACGTTTAAGTCACGGATGCTTTGTAAAATAAATATAAAATAAAACAATAATGGAATATTTGGAATGATTACAGAGGGCATATCGCCGCTAACCCGTAGGAAAGTATTTTATGAACAGCCGAAACTTAGCGACTGTGTGACGATTGTGTTTAATTCACAGGTGTGTCATTTGGGGACACACTCTGCCTGGAAATCGCAAAAAGGTGAAGAGAACGGCCTTAGCCGTGTAAAGAATCCTTGGAAAAATAAAACAAAGCGGTCTCAACAACCAATTCATTTAGCAGCAATACGAGACGAGTGTATACAAAACATACTGAATGGGTTTTACTTGGATTAAGAGAAATGCCCAATCAAATTCCCAGAAATTCATTTAAAAGGGTCCGCACATTCTCGACGTCAATGATGAACTTTGTAATTAAAGTAGAACACGGTAATTAAAATAGGAAAATGCATGCTTGCGGGTTTAAAAAGTAAGTATAGATTTATATACGCAATCATGCATTAAGGGACACATTTAACCATTGACCTCGCACATACTCTTATATTAGATTAAAATTAATAACATGTAGATTTTAAACTATGTGATTATATTATATTAAAGAAAAGAATCGCCCTCGAACGAGTGATTTGCAAGATAATAAAATTGGAAAATTATAAATTTAAAATATGCCTTAATAGCGGCGTCTTACTTTCAATAAAGGGAATAGTTCACTCGGTCAAAGACGATTCTCACACATTATCATAATAAAATAAAAGAAAGCTTTAGATATAAAAAATATTAACCCAAGGATAGAGCAAAACTGTTGATTATATTTGAACACTTTAAAGAAGTACATAATAAAGTTATGTGAAATTTCAGAAAACAATTTAGAATAGCTATAGCATGTTAGTTAGGAATCACAAGAACTCTTGGGTTAATTTAGGTTACCTCTGGAGACGCATTTGCAGGTAGATGTATGGCAGGTTTTATAATTCAGCAGCAAAATCTGGAATGTTCATATTTTTGCAGCAGCAGCAGTTCCGGGGTTCCTTATGCGATAGCTTCTGATGATCTGGAGCAGCGGCCGGCTATTCCGAGGGGACATAGCCATCTTAATGCCTCTACTCTATCATGTCAAGGTTAGCAAATTATTAGAATAGAACTCAGAATGATTTCTCTTAGAAACATTAGAACCCTTCTTTTATAGTAGACTTTAACAATAGAACTGCCCTGGAGCATTACAAAAATATATCGGACTTATCAGCTGTAATTAAATCTATCCGAATGTCTAAAGGAATTCAACATTAATTAATTTCTTTTGTTAATTTCCCTGTCGACATTCGAATTACAAACTAGATTTAATTAAAATTACTTTTATTAATTAATATATATATATATTGCACAGATGAGAAAAATTATTTAATATTAACTAATTAAACCATTGTCCCTCATTTATTTTAAAGAAATATTTGGAATGACTTTTATTAAATTAAACGAAAATGATTTTACTTTTTAAATTGCAATATTTGAATCTATTTACTTTGCTGAATATTTACTAAATGAATATTATTTTAAATCAAAATATATTACGACAGTAATATATTTGTAAATAGATTCAAACAAAATAACTTTAACAATTTATAATTTTGATATGTTTTAAAATGCATATCATAGTGTGTGCGCAATTACAACTTATATAACCTACTTTTAAATAAATGTAAATTATGTGAACAAATACATAATTCATAATATTTTATTTTATTTGGGAATGACTTATATATATAATAAGAGCATTGTACTCGTGGTTTAAAATTAGACGGGATTTTCGGTATATAAGCGTATTGCAGACACACTATGATGGATTGGGGTTCAAACTAAGGTATGAGGTAGGAAATAGGTGAGAAAAGGTGAAACGAAGATCTGCAAAGCAGACCTTACTGTTTCAATATATCAGATTTATATAGCCAATCAATAATATCAATTTATTCATATATATTGCTTATAAAAACTCTTCTCATATACACTTTAATGCAAAATTTTTTTTTTAAAACTTTATTTTCCTGACAGTTTAAAAGGTAGAGGAAAAGACTGCTGGGCAGTTGAAATTCAGGAAAATAAAGAAGTTTTAAAAAATTTTTTTGCATTAAAGTGTAAATAAGAACAGTTATTATAAGCAATATAGGTGAATATAGGAAGAAATGCAAAGAAAGTAAAGGGGAAGAATAAGAATATCAATCATTTTATTCATAAATCAATTGATTTTACACATTAAAACTAAATTCATGATGTGCACACATATATATTGATTGGAATTTAGTAGAGATTCCAGTCAAGCAAGCTTGTAATAATCATTTGTATAAATTTTACATATTTTTAATCCTTCTAACAATAATATATATTCAATACGTTGCCAGGTGATCATTGTCGTATAAATCAATAATTAATCTCATACCTAATTCGGAAAGACTTGAAATATATATAAAAATATAGTCATGCAAATAATTACTAACTCTAATAAAATTTTACTTCAAAATTTAAAGATTAGGCCAGTGAATCATCAGTAAATTGTAGTATGCTTCAAAATATATTTATAAAACTAGGACACAAAATTTTGAAAATGTATTACTAACTTCCTATAACTATGTCATTTATCTTCTTTATTACATAATTGCATCTGCAACACATACTTATTGTACTATAACTAAAATTTCTTGAAAACTTTTAATTAACAAAACAAGCCTACTTTAACAAATCAGTAACGTAAACACACATTCTAGCATCAACAGGTTATAGATAAATTCCTTAGCTTTCTTATCTCCCTTTTAATATAAGTCCTAATAAAATATTTAAAATTGAATAGCATTCATAGAAATCAATTTTGAATAATAATTCCTATTGATATATACATTTCAATTTATTATTTATCCAATTTGATATATTCCAGCTTGTCTTTCAAAAACTAACCATTTACATTAAAACTAAATTTAAAATTACAAGATTTTTCATGATCGAAAAATACTGAGGCAATATTTAATTGATTATTTATCGGGTTTTTTTACATGATTATATAATAATTGATGCTCTTTTATCCTTTTTTCCAGAACACATCTTTTGACCACTACATATAATTTAATAAATTATATTACTTCTTTGCATTTTAGGTATAACACGCTTAGAATTATTAATTAGTCTATTTACATTTAGAGGAACACAAAAGGAAATATTGTATTTTTCTTTAAATATATCTTTAATTAATTTAGAGGGAACATTATTTACAAATGGCATAGATATCCATTTTTTATTATCTTTTGTATTATGATTATTATTTTTATTATTAAACCAATTTAATGTACATAAAATTTGTTTTCTATCATATCCTACTTTCATAAGTTCACTTTTATGTTTAAATAATTTATCATTATAATGTAAAAAAAATTTCAAACTTGCCATTTTATGCATCATTGGCATGTAATTTAAAATGAATATATTCCTCTTTCTTGTTTAGGTTTAATAATTAATTTATAATTTAAATTAGCTGTATCTCTATATAATTGTAAATCCGAAAATTTGATTTTTCTATTTTGTTCTTTATCAATAGTCCATTTTAACAACATCAGGACCACAAACAAACACATCATCAACATATCTAGCATAAATTTTAATACAATCAAAATCATAAAAAATATATCTTCACATTTTGACAATGTAAAATTACAAACTTACAAATTATAAATTTGTATTACTTTATAGTTGATAAGGTTACTATATAATTGAAAGCACTAATGATTTAATTAAGATATATATTTTATTATTTTTACCGTTAAAATTATTTGGACTTATATATATGCATTACTTAAAAAGAATATGTGAATTTCTAACATAACAAGTCTTTTGGAATAGTTTATAAGAGGATTTGTGTTAAAAACAAGTTTTAAAAAAATAAATTCATTTATTTAAATTTGTAGCCATACTAATAATTAAAGATTAAAATATTTCAATTAAAATAAAATACCAGCTTTCATTATACTTTTGTTCTGCTTTAAATCACAATCTTTTGCCACTTTTTTGTTGTTGTTATAAATAATACAATTATTTCTTGTAATATTTAATTTTTTTTTCAATATAGATAAAATTTACAACAACTAAATATGTACATGTAAGACACAAATATTAAACTCTCTACATAAAGGCAGATGGAGTCATCATCAGCAGCAACTACTTCTAAGCAAGTATGGTCATTCCAACATTAAGAATAAAAAAAAAAAAACATAACTACTTTAGAAATGAGTTTTGTGATAATTATAAAGAGTAATCTGAACCACAAATACACCCAAATATGGAAAATGCTGGTTCATTTTTCTGTGACATTTTGTGATGCTGTCTTAACTTCTGCAGTAAACTTTTTTTTAGAAAATATATCAATATCATGACTAATTATAGTTCTCCAGTATGTTTGATTCTCTGCCATATCTTCTCAATGAAAACAATTAACACTGTCTATTTCTTTAGATCTTTGAAATAATTCTTATAACATAAACAAGATCTACTTCTCCCATATCAAGTTTACCATGAAACATTCTTTAAAGAAGTGTCATTCGTTTTACATATCCAATCCAACAAAAGAGTAACTTTTACAATAATGAATTCTATTGTATCATATCAAGTAACTTGAAAAATTATATTGATAGGTTTTATAATCTTGCCATTGAATTTTTAACATTTTATGGAGCATTCTTAAATGAAACTTTTCTAATGTTTTTAGGGTACATCAATAAGATGTTCAAATATCACTTCCATTCAATAAGTTAAATAAAATAACAGCTCCATAAACAACTAGTATAGGTGTAATAGTTATTTCTCTATGATGAAATATTCTTTCTTTTAACTTGTTAAAAACAGCACCAACAAATTGGAGTCTGTGTTGTAGCCCAAAATATAGATTCACCTTTCTACTTATAAAACTATCAAGATATTTTAATTGATAACTATACAAGCTAAAAAAGAATATTTTTCTTCCATCATTGATTGTCAAATAACAAGTTTTTTTAACATTAATTATAAAAGTTTATGTATATTGTATTCAAAACATTAAGTACATTACAACTTTTCAATTGGCAAAAGCAGCACAATCATCGGCATATTACAAATTCAGAATATAAGAAGATGAAATTCTTGCTTTTAGTTTTAATTAATCCAAATTAAAAATTCCATCATTAAATCAAACTATTGATGTAAAAATCAAAAACAATGTTGGAACAAGTACATATCATTGTAAAACACTAGATTCATTTCAAATGCCTACATTTTCCATTTGTAGTAAAACACTTCCTCTCATTCTATCCATATAAAAACTGTATAATATGAATAAACTTTATGACAACTTTATAGGTTCAAATAATGCTATAGATTTGTTAATTAACCAAATCAATAAAAAGCAATATGTAAACCAATCATTTGTTCCCAACATTTTTCTTGCACTTGCTTGGCAATAAAGACCATGTCTATAATATTGTTTGATTCTTTAAAACCACACTGAGCTGATAATTTATCACCTATGACTAAGAAACCAAATTATTAACAAAATTCTTCAAGTACCATTGATATAGTGGATAACAGTGATATTCTATAATAATTACTGCAATTCTATTTATTCCTTTTACTTTTTAAAATTAGAATAGAAGTATCCTTAACATCAAGCGACACAACTTTAAGAGCCCATATATTTCTAAAAAAAATTTTTGAAGCTAATATATCATCACTATATTTTAAAATTTCTTCATTATTATATCAGGATTTGCAGCCTTTCTGTTTTAAACATTACAAAAGCTACTTTGACTCTACTAAACTAGATATTTTTACTCAAAACTAAATGACTAAAATGAATATATCATTAAAAGTCATCATTTCAATTCTTGTATCAATATTTAAAAGAATGTCAAAATACACCTTCTGCCAATTGAAAATATTGCTATTATATAAGATGCCAATGCTGCATTTAATAGGATTATGATACCATTTCCCAATTCCATATGTTATTTTCAGTAAATAAAAAAAAAGGTATAGAATGATCACAAACAATGAAGATCTGTATTTCCTTTGCACTTTTAATCCACTAGTCAGTTTTAAGATTTATTGTCAGTCATTGAACTTTTGGCTTTAAATCTCTAAGATCTAATTTGAAGCTCCACATTTAATTTATTGTTCTTCCAAAAAGAAAATGTCATGTTTCCTTATGTTTACATTACTAATAAGATCATTGTTCAGTCGTAATTTTCTTTTTTTTTTTAGTGAACCAAATTATAGATTTACTTGTACTCATAATATATTCCATAGAAGAATTGCATATCTCAATAATATGACAATTCTGAAGGTCCAAATTAAGAATTTTATTGTTTAATAGTTATTGAAATTTAATAAGTATAGTAGATATTTCTAAACAATACATTTTTTCTTATGAATATGATTGGAATTAGAGCTATTTTTAATGCAACTATCATTTAAATCTATGATCCATCCAACAATATGCATTTGTAAATGCTCATATCTTACATTGTGACTCCTAACTATAATGAACTATTAAATGCCATTGATTTAAGCATAGTCATATTCATGTTCCTTTATAATGATTTTGCTGCTTAAATAGTATTTGTTGAGTTAATCCATGTGCTGTTGTAAAAATTAAATAACAGAACTTTTGAATACATAGTACCAATACTGTAATTTCCAATAAATTTTTGGCAAAGGCTATTATTTATATCAATATGTGTATACTAAAGAGAAAAATCTGATTAATGTTAATGCTATTATAATGCTATCCAATAAGAAATATAAACTTTCTCTGAGTTCTCTAATATAATATTGGAGAATATAAACTAATAAAATTACCATTGTGCAAATCAAGTTTTAATATCATTAGCCTTTCATTGATATAGTGAGGAATTCATACTAAATTAAAATTACAGTAAATTCAACTCCACATATTCTCCCTTTCACAAAGTCATCTGATTCTCCAAACATACTTGTAGTAGCATCTATCTATTTATTAAACTTCTCTGGAAGCAAGATTTAAGAGTGGCTAAATCAATCTTAAATCTTAGTTCTTTAGTTATCAGTTCTATCCTCTGCTCTGGTCTAGAAGAGTTTGTATCAAGTAAAGTTCAAACATTTCATGTTTTTACAAAGAAATCAAGACATTAAAACAGGCAAAAGTCACTATACATATTGCCACACACAGCAAGCTAGAGTAATCAATGGATGCCAGAAGGCTTGTGCATAAAATCCTCATCTAAGGCCTACTCATCCAATATCCCCAGACTAGTTTCTGGCTTGTGGCCTTCATCAGTGAGGAGCCTTGGAGCTGAGAGCACAGCACCTAGATTTTAGGATCTAATGCAACCTCCAGCAGCCACTTTTTATTTCCACTTAACTACAAAACTATGAGTCTTAAACTGAAAACATATTAATGTTTTCAATCCAAGCCCATTAGCATATATAGGATAGTGGTGGCTATGGTTATTAAAAAACCAAAGATATACAAAATGTATGGGTACTGAACTAAGTTCAGACCCATATGACTATATAGGCTAATGGGCTTGGATTGAAAACATTAAAGTGTTTTCAGTTTAAGACTCATAGGTTTGTAGTTAAGTGGAGATAAAAGGTAGCTGCTGGAGGGTTGCATTAGATCCTAAGATCTAGGTACAGTGCTCTCAGATCCAAGGCTCTTCACTGACAAAGGCCACAAGCCAGAAACTAGTCTGGGATATTGGATGAGTAG
Organism: Epiperipatus broadwayi; assembly: GCA_028023455.1. Lineage (NCBI taxonomy): Eukaryota > Metazoa > Onychophora > Udeonychophora > Euonychophora > Peripatidae > Epiperipatus > Epiperipatus broadwayi. The sequence continues at coordinate 432,847 of JAQFVV010012573.1, read as the reverse complement.
GCACTAGATGGGGATTTTATGCATAAGCCTTCTGTCATCCATTGATTACTCATGCTTGTGTGTGGCAATAAGTATAATGAGTTTTGCCTGTTTTAACAAGTTATACACAAGCATGAGAAGTGGTGGTCATGTGATGTTTATTGACTTAAAACCAATCCTGCCTAATAGGATAGTGGTGGCTATGGTTATTAAAGAACCAAAGACACCAAAATGTATGGTACTGAACTGACTTCAGACCCATATAACTATATAAGCTAGTGGGCTTGGATTGAAAACATTAAGGTGTTTTCAGTTTAAGACTCATAGGTTTGTAGTTAAGTGGAGATAAAAGGTAGTTGCTGGAGGGTTGCATTAGATCCTAAGATTTAGGTGCAGTGCTGTCAGATCCAAGGCTTCTCAATGATGAAGGTCACAAGCCAGAAACTAGTCTGGGGATATTGGATGAGTAGGCACTATATGGGGATTTTATGCACAAGCCTTCTGGCATCCATTGATTACTCTAGCTTGCTGTGTATAGCAATATGTGTAGTGAGTTTTGCCTGTTTTAACAACAGTTATACACAAGCATAAGAAGTGGTGGTCATGTGATGTTTATTGGCTTAAAATAAAATCATATGTCACATGACCCAATTTACCAGGCTTGTACTACAAATATTATATATAGAGCTCGCAAATAAGCTCTTAAGAAGCTTTGCAGAATATCCCCAGACCGGTTTCTGCTACTGGCTTCCTCATTGAGGTGCTAGGATATTCAAGCATTAGGTAGCCTGATTGGAAGACATATAAATGTCTGAAAATTTAAGATTTTCTACTTAATAGTTATCCATTAGTTAAAGTGCTGGGCTTGTCCTGGTATTTTTAATCTAATGTTTGAATATCCTGGCACCTCAACGAGGAAGCCAGTAGCAGAAACTGGTCTGGGCTTGGAGATATTCTGAAAAGCTTATTAAGAGCTTATTTGCGAGTTCTATATATAACATTTCATGTTTTTGTATTTAGAAAAAAATAAATTATAATACTTAACTTTAATACCACTGCTGCCTTCTATTTAACTATTACTATTGATATTATTTCTATTACTGGTAGATTCAACGACTTAGCCAAACTGTGTGAAACAGGCTATTTTTAAATCACATTTTCCAGGTCCCTTCTATTTCCAAGGTAAAAAGGTATCCCTAAATAGGCTGCTTAAACATAATTTTTACCAAATGAAATTTCTGTTTCAAACCCAGGTCCAAATCAACTCTTTATTAATTGTATTGCTTTGAGCAAAGCTCATAATAAAGGATTGCTGATCTATTAAGTTTATACCTGTCATTGCTTTCTTAATTATCGAGGGCTTGAACAAAAAAAAAAAAAGAAAAAAAGGAATTGTAGTCAGAAATTCTATGCATCTATTTAAGGAATGGAAACATTGCATGCTGCATGAGAAATTGATGATGATTGGTTATACACTAATTTAAGAGACTGAAAAAAGAAAAGATTGTTTGTATGAGAAATAGTACCTAGTCTTTGATAAAGCAATATCCTATGCTATAAAGCCATAGAAAAAATTCTTGGTTGGGCAGTGTTTATTGTCTCCCACAGTTAATTTTCATATGTAAAAATCACTCCATTATTTGCAACTTATGGAACCCATTGTCATCCTGAGCACAATAGTTGACAACAAAAAAGTGCTCGATCAAGGATTTGAACTTTGTACTGTTAGCTTAAAAGCCTGACCCTCAAGCAAGTTATTCTCTTATTATAGTTTATTTAACATTTCATTACTTAATAGTTTGAATCTATAAACATCAAAAAATTTGTTACTTAGAAAACTTCATCTAGCTCTGAACAATAATAAAATATAGTAAGCCCTGAAATCAATATGATAGTTTCTGATAAAACATTTCATTTTCACGGTTGCTCTTTTTTCTCTTAAAACAAATGCTAATAGGCAGATAGTTGTTATAAATATTTAAATTAATAATAACAAATCAGTTCATACATTAGTATACAAAAATATTCAGAATTGGAAAGCATTGTTGAAAGTATTTTTTTAAACAAAAAAGACGTTTGACTCATATCACTATTAGATATGAGACAAACATATTTATTTCACATTTTTTAATGTTTATTTAGAAAATATGATAAACACTATCTAAAATTAGCATTGGAAAAAAAAAAAGATTTTTAATATTAATTTCCAAATATGTAAACAATTACATGTGATAAAGATGGATTAACAAAATAATTAACAAAACAGATAATAAAATTCTTTTTATTTCCTAAAGTATCAATATAAATTTGGATAAAAATAAGTGGTAATAGGTGTAAAAACAATGCAGACGAATATATATCAAGTCTAGAAAAGATGTATAGAAAAGTTTAACACTTAAAAATTGTTGTAGTTGTTAAAAAGTGCACTAGTTAAATGGGATTATAATAACAATGATTTGTAGACCATTGAATGAATGGGGGGGGGGGAAGTATTGTATTTGTAAAATGTTTTGTGTGAAGTGTAAATTTATATGAGGCAAACATTTGCTTCAAATTATGGATTTGAAAGAAAATGGAAAAGAGATTAATAATAATAAGATATTAATGAAGATGATGACCTTAAAAAACTCAAACACAAAGCAAGAAACAAAAACAGTGAAAATTTGAATGGATAATTTGTCAACCTCCTAATGGCAGATAATCAACGACGATGTTCGGTTTAAGAACTTGCTAATTAAGTGATTAATTTATACCTTCCATTATAATTTTTTAAGCAAGAGCGTGTATGTTTTAGAAGTTGTTTTTTTTTTTAAATAACCCATCAAGAACCCAAAATGTCTGATCACTGTACAGAATATGATGCACAAACACGTAAAAAAAAAAATGCACCAAACAATAAAATTTAATGTTATTTTTTAAATTTTCTCACTTTCTTTTTCAGAAAATATAAAAGTGTTAATAATAAATACAGTTTGAAATATCTTATCCAAGACACAACTTTTAGAAGAAAAAACAGTTTAATTTTTAAAAAAAGAAAATAACCTTTCTTTCAAATTACCGGAAATTATATATTAACAAAATTTAATAATAAATTTTAATGACACAACAAAACATGGTTATAAATAATGAGAATACAACGTTTAATATATTGCTGTCATGGAAACAATAAACTGAACAACTATTTTTTAACGGTACCGAAAAGACATATAACATAGACATTTCTAATATAAAAATTTATATTAAAACATTTATTTAAAGAAATAAAAATCTAATGGATTAACTTGAATACAACACACATTTTATGCATACTAAACATTAACTTAAAATATAACCATTAATTAATTAATACAACGTTAATATTTTAACTATAAATTTTATTCAAATATAGAGGATTTCTAAATGTATAGAATACTACTAATTAACAACAACAACAACAACAAAAAAACAACCCTAAAGTAAAAAACTGAATAAAGTATATACAAAGGATACAATTTAAAACCTTTAAGAATATCTTCCGCTCTCGACGGCATTATAGAAAGTGTCAGTACAAAAAAAAAAAAAAAAATGTAAACGTTAATCCAAATATTAAAGATAAAATGTAATGTTTTCAAGATTTGCGACCGCAATTCAAATATAGAAAAATAGACTCTTTCCGTATATATTTGTAAATCATTTAGAAATCACATTTAGTGAATAAATACCACTAATCCAGGCATACAGCCAGCACAAAAAAATCCTAAAAATTAAGAAAACAGCAAACAAATAACAATGATTGCAATAAAAATCGATTATTTACTATTTTGTCGGTACTATATTTTACAGCGTAACGTACATTTGTGAAAAGTGTTTAGGTGCGGGACTGCGCACAAGAGAGACCGGAACAACATGGCCGCCTCCAAAATACCTAATGGTAGGCCTATCTAAAAAAAAAAACGCATACTTTTGTTTTTCTTTTTCGTTATCACATTTAAAGAACAGCCTCTAATATTTTATTTAAAGGTATACTTTTATTTTGAATTTAGTGTTAAAAATATATTATATTATAACAGCTTTCTTTAAATTTTGTGAGTCTGAACTCTATAGTATGAACGTTAACTTTAACGGGTGTTTCTAAATTTTTGATTCTTAATTATGATTAATATTATTATTTTTTAAATAGATGTCAATAATTTTATAATTGATTATAATTTTTTGCATTTTAATAATTTATTAAAGATAATTATATGGAAAAATATAGCTTTAATGCATACTGGCATCACGAGCTAATTCGAAATAGTAAACAAAATATCACATTTGTTACAGCCTACTTGTTTACGAGTTAAACTTTACGTTAATTTTTCATTTGTTTATAATGTCAATTTTTAATATTTATTTTGTTTCGATTTTTTTTTTAAGATAATTCGTTATAGATATTTATAATTTAAATATTTGTATTTATTATTTTTTTTTTTTTAAAAAAAAGCAGCCTTCGATATAAATTCATAAGCTCTCGTGCTCTATGTTACATCATTGAAATATATTGCCGAAATTATTTTTTTTATTTTATCATGCAGAAATTGATATTAGCATCAATAATTCATTTTGTAAGAGATATCTCAATTTTTGAAAGTTTACTCGAACTATGCTTTGGGCTTTAAATTAAAAGTAATATTAAGATTTGACCTCGATCCCGAAGAATATGTAAGGTTAGTTTCTACGTATTACAGGGTTATTTGTGATATTTTTCAATCTAATTAATGTTACAAAAATGGTAATATTTAATATTAAATAAAATAATTTAGTTTTGAAAGTTATTCAAATACGACTTATATATTTTTAATTCTTGCTACTGTTACGTAATTACAAATTTTTTATATTAATAGTAAATCACAATTATAGATTAATAACTTAAACAATTATCAGCTGCACTCTGAAATTGGAAAAAAAAGAGAGAAAATAATCAAGATTAAATTTAAAGTGAGAACACGTGGATTTTTTTTTTTTTTAATGATAGATATTTGTTCATTTAAATGATTTAAGTATATCTTCCTCGTAATCAAAAATTAATATGATAGATAAAAATTTAAAAGTTTAATTTTAGACTAATCTTAGAAATAAATATATATAATGAATTTAGATTGAAAAATTAATACGAAAAAAAAAAGTGTGAATGTTTTTTATTTTCCTATCAAGCTACAAAATTTATACTAGCGGTGTGATTTTTTTAAACCATATTTTTTCACATTAGAGGTTGATGTATGAGCAGAATGTTGATGTATTACTAAAATATAAAATAAAAAGACAAATTGGAAATATAGTAAAATGAAGTGTATTTTTATTTGCAGATTTTAACAATTTTGAAGTTATAATTTGTCATGAAGATTAATATTAAAAAGTTTAAGACAGTGATAATGTCCTGAATTCATAAAGATATCTATATTAATATAGGAAATAATTTAGTAGAAAAAAGTATTTTGAATATCTAGGTCAAATACTGAAAATAAACTATAAGAAAGAAATACGAAAAAAAAAAAAAACAAAGCCTATTGCAAAGCAAATTTTTCACTATAAGCAATAACTTTTGACATCAGAGATATTGGATCTTTACTTATGCAAGAAATTGCATCTTACATTTAGCCAATTTATCTATATGAGGCAAAAATTAGAACTGTTATTACTTAGAAATATTAAGAGATTGGGCTTTTGAAATGTGGAGATGGAGTAGATTAGATGGCTAAAGAAAAAAAATAAATGATAAGTTTATGTGGTTGATAAGAGAGGTAAGATTGTTTATCTGTCAGAACTATGGGGTTGAATTGCATGGGTCGTATACAGAAACACTGAGTTACTCAGAGAAGAAGTAAAAGTGAAGATACTGGGATGTCATTAGAAATTAAAACCAGTTTTTGGACTGAAGACCTAATAATAATGATGAATGAAAAAAACTTCATTAGTAATAAATATAATTATTTTTTAATGTCATGTTTTTGTTTAAACTTAAAAGATCAGTGTTGTAGACTTGATGATACAGCCTTATTACTGTTTCTTCGTATAAATCTTGAAGAGGTCTGAAATCCAAAGTTAATTATTGCAAATAGGGAAGATTGGTACTTAAAATAAAAAAGCAAAACATATATACAAAATTATAAGTTCACTATAACAATTGAATATTTTATTGGATCATATTTGCACTATGAAGTCAAGCACATAGAATTTTTTTAAACAAATTTTATTTAGGAATGGTTAGTCTTTTATTTAATGTTATACATGCATTAAACATTTGCCTAATCAAAACATTGATTATATTAATCATTTATATTATTGAAGAAAGTGTTTTAGACATTTGTGATAATGATTTGCTATTTCATTCATTTTCTAATTATTCATTAATTTTCCAGTTACAGTTCATCTTGTTCTTATGATTGAAAAAATATATTTAGCTGCCTATTCTTTTATTTTACATTATAGAAATTGTATATACTGTGATGATTCCATCATTTATTTTTTTTATATTTGTATTTGCATTTATGCTAATGTAGTTTTTATGTTGAAACTTAAAAATTTGGTTAGTTAATATCAGTTATTATAATGTCTTCACTATGGACTTGCATTTTGCTTAAGTTCTAGTGCGTAAAATAAATCCTAAAGCCATAGAACTTATTCATAATTTCTATAAAATCAGATTTATATTAAAGTATTTAATTTTTTGTGGTTTTTATTATATATAAAATTTTGTTTAATTTGTTACGACAGGATACCTATATATTGTAGTATGCACATATCTTCATTTGTCATTTTTCTATAGTTTATAAATAACTAAATAAAGAAAACAATTTAAGGTTATATATTTAATAAAAGTATGTTTATTTTGTTTTGAATAAATCTGGAATAAATGAATCATTTATTTATTAAAATTAAAAAATATTTTGATAAATTATATCAGTTGACAACAATGCTTTATTAAAATTGAAAGAAAGAAATCACATGTTCAAAGGTAATGGTTAAAAATATAGACTGCATTGTTTGTGTTACTATAGCGACAGAAAATGATTTCAAAAGGGAGAACATTCTTTCCTTAAAAAATTTTTGTTTTAATCTTACCTTATTCTATAAAAAATTCTGGACTTGCAATTAAGAAAATGTATTGTGAGTAGAGAACCTTTGGAGGGAAGGAACAGGAGTTCTGTCCATTTAATGTCTAATTTAAATGAAATAATTAATTACCAAACGCTGACCGCCATAAATCTAAGACATTGAAGCTACTTGGATTGGAATATCAATGAAGGAAAAATAATTGGATAACATTTAAGGATTAAAAATGTCTACGGATCTGTACATATGTGTGTGCTAGCACAAAAATGCCAAAGGAGATGCTGCAAGATAAAGTACAATTGAAGTTTTATATATGCTAATAGTAACAGACACTCATAGAAAAATCTTACTTATTAACAGCAGTTGAAATTATAATGGTAATATTTATAAATTTCTATAAAATCTTTAAATTAATAGTGCTAATTATAATGCAGTCTGATTCGACATCCATTAACTTAAATCATAAAAATCAAGTCAAGTAAAAGATCAATTAAAACAAATAATATTGCATAACTTAGTTTGAATCATAAATAAATTTATGAAAAGATGATAATTGATTTTTATTTTTTTCAAAGATAATATAATTTTTCTGTATATATTTATTTTTTATTTGTGTGAAAGAAAATCTATAGTTAACTCTTATTTGATTTTCTTATCTAATTATATTATAGCAAGGATGAACGATAAATGTACATTATATGATGTTAATTGCTGTTATAAATTATTATTTATTTTAATCACCACAAATAAAATAAATTTATATTGTTGCTATTAACTTGGGTGTTTTGATTTACTACTTCATGAATCATTATAAAACTTTTATCTCATCCTATAATACATTCCATGTTATATCTCATTATCAAGTAAAACATTATTTAATAAATTTTATCTTTGCCAAGCAAGAATATTCATATGGACCCATTGGTGCTCTTTACAAATGTGTGAAGCCATTATACATGTAGATATTAATCATTACAAAGTCATTTGTGATCAACTCATTTATTTATTAGTGATATTTAAAGTGCCTGAATACAACATTTACTCAGTATATTTAGATTGTCCAAATATGTATTACATAAATAAAAAAAAGCTTTGTGATTATTATATTTATTACATGTAGTTGCTCAGATATGTGATGCATTTTCAGAGCAACTAGTCCTACTCAGTTATATTTTCACTACATTTGTGATTATCTAATCTGAGGGCATTTGCTGATAGTCAGTTTTATTTATGATAATAGTTGTCGAATTATGATGAGCAGTCTATTATTTTATATTATCCATTAATCCTTAATAATGGTCAAACATAAATTTGTTCATAATGTTGTTTTCAATAATTAATAATAGTTCAACACAATTGAAATAAAACAACTATAGAAAAATATTTATTTTTCTATAGTTGTTTTATTTCAATTGTGTTGAACTATTATTATTATTATTATTATATATATATTATCCATTATAAATTTTGGCTTGTCAAAAAGATCAGATTATTTATGAAATAGCATCAAAATTGTAAACTATTCAGTGAGTACCACTTATTTTAGCTTTACATTTGACAGTCTTTATATTCAGAGCAGTATTTACATCTTTCATTTTACTTTATTCAATATTAGAATATATATATATTCCTTTACATTTGGATCTTACAACAAGGAAATATTGCTATTCATGAAACAATGTTGCTTCATTAGCATTGTTCATAGGTTTCATTAGGATGATTTTCCTTTACATTTGGCTTCCCAGCAAGGTCCTGAGCATTTATCCATAATCCATGTGAGAGGTTTAGAGTCTTAAAGTAATAAATAGATAAAATTAAAATATTTGATTAATGATCACAATATCAGGTTTTTTTATATATATATTTGTGTAGGATTAAAGTCATTAAATAATTTTAAATTTGTACTTGTGCTTTGTTAAGGATTTGAATTCAGAGTGAGTTATCAATTTGTTTTCTGAAAATTAAGTTTAATAGTACATGAGTTGAGAAATGATGAAACTAAAGTGCTTTATAACTTAAATGTTTATAAATATGCCAAAAGGCAGCATGTGAAGACAAAGTACCAGATGATGCTTGAATTTGCTATATAATAATAAAATAAGAATTTATGTTTGTGACTTTAAAAGAACCATATGTGTGCTCTATGTTAATAAAAATGCCAAAAAAGTGTGGGCTCATTACTAATAAATATTACTAAGTTCTCCTCATGAAGTAACTATAAGATAAATAATGAAAATTATTTAAAGCTAGCTTATTTAATGAGGTATTGTATTTTAAATTATTTTGGAAAATAGAAAGCATTAGTATTCACTGTTTGAATCTGTTGATAATAGCATAATGTGAAGTCTTCTGAACATGGTCATGAAATCTACAATATGTTGTACATAACATAATTTAAAATATATGTTAGTTAGGTTTAATAATGTGTAGTAGGTAAATCAATCACTATTAAAAATGATGTTATTGTAGTATTTATATTAAAGACGTGTTACATGTGTTAAAATGTGCATTAGTAGAGGTTTAATTGTATTAGGGTTTAGCATATAAAGTATAGTAGAGGAAACAAGTTATTTATTTCGTTTGGTCTAAGATATTAAATTTAGAGGAAATTCTTTCCTTTTTAAAATAGTAATTATAAATAAGAATAAATTATAGACAAGAGTTAGATATGTTAGAACAGGGAAGAGAAGTTAGTGAAGTCTGTATCATACCAAAAACTGATCAAAAGAGACCTATAATGCCCATGTTAAAAAGTTTAATGTGTGAAATGAAGGAAGAAATTAAAGTCAAAAAAAATTATTAAAAGATTTAATGAATAAGTGATGAAAACCAATGAGTATTTAAACAAGAAATGAGGCAAAGCCAAGCAGAATTTAAACTAGAAACGAAGCAAAGCCAAGAAATGTTAGTAATGAAGATAGAAGAGGTTAAAATGGGTTAGAAGAGGGGTTAGAATACCAGAATAAGGATAAAGCTTTAGAAGCTGAATTAAATAAATATCAACAACTTAATGGTAAAGAATTAGAGAAGGCATGGAATAGACAGTTTGGAAAATCAGAGTAAACATGATTATTCATATGATATTAATTTAAATGTAGTACGGTTTTATATAAGTGACCAGGTTTCTTTCAAAGGGAGTTCTATCACAAGCTTAAATAATGATAGTGCATATAAAATTTTATTTTCATGAATAAAACCTTTTAAGTCTAAATGGTTTTATTACCATGAGGTACAGAGCTGTGAATATGAGCATTTTTCTCAATCACAAAGTAAGATCACTAATAAGTGTTGGATTTATGAAGTTAGTGATTTAGAAAATATAGTTTATTGTAAGGCTATGATGAAATGCATGAATTATTATGGATATAGTGATGAATATTTAATTTATCATAATGACTATTCATGATTTTATTTGGTATAGAGATTCCATATTCATTAGAAATAAAGAGGTTACTCTTGTCAATCAACTGTCATATGACATGATATCATGAATTTGTTTTCAAAGTATACAATTAGGGTGAAATGTAAAGATGCCAATGAATATAATTATTGTAGAATATTTGTCATTAATTTTAATATGTTTGGATATATATTTTTTACAAAAGATATGATGCATGCTTATACATAAGCATTAATTTCATTAGTGTGGGTGTATAGTTTTGATTAACCATGATTTATTGATGGAATATTTATTTTATAATGATGACCTTATTTTAATTATTTCCAAATTTTCTTTATTTTATTAAAGATGGGAATATATGCTATGCACATATCTTTATTTGTCATTTTCTATAGTTATAAATACCTAAATAAAGAAAACAATCCAAAGTCATATATTTAATAAAAGTATATATATATTTTTTTGAACAAATCTTGAATAAGTGAATCATTTATTAAAATTAAAAAAATATTTTGTTAAATTATATTGGATGACAACAATGCTATATTAAAATCACATGTTCAAAGCTAGTATGTAAAGATATAGACAATGTTATTTGTATTATTATAGAGACAGAAAACGATTTCAGAAGAGAATACACATTGTCTTTCCTTTAAAAAAAAATTGTTTTAACCTTAACGTATTTTATAAGTAAATTCTAGATTTGCAATAAAGAAAATATATTGTGAGTAAAGAACTTTGGAATGGAAAGAGCAAGAGTGTTTTGTCCATTCAATGTCTATGATTTAAATGGAATGATTAACAGCAAAATTCTATGCTGACCACCATAAATCTAAGGCATTGAAGCTACTTGGTTTGTAGTATCGACAAAGAAAAAATAGTTGGATAATATTTAAGAATTAAAAATATCTATGGATCTCTACACATATGTGTGCTAGTATGAAGGTGCCAAAGAATATGCTGCAAGATAAGAAACCACAATTGAAGTTTTATATATATTGATAATAATAAATTCTCATAGAAAAATCTTATTTATTAACAACAGTTGAAATTATAATGGTAATATTTATAAATATCTATAAAATCGTTCTTCTAAATTAACAGTTAATTATAATGCAATCTGGTTCATCATCGATAATTTAAATATGAACAAGTAAAGTAAAAGATAAATTAAAACCTAAATAGTATTTGCATAACTTAGTTTGAATTATGAGTTTATGAGATGTTATTTGATTAAGATTTATTTTAATGATAATAATATTATAATTTTTCCGTATATGTTTATTTTTATATTTGTGTGAAAGAAAATCTATAGTTACCCTTTCTTAACAATATGTATTTATAATTTTAATTATAAATTAATATATATTATAGCGAGGATGAAATATAAATGTACATTATATCACATTAATTACTGGTATAAATTATTTTTTATTTTAATCACCACAAATAAATTAATGTCTATTTTAATAAATTTATATTGTTGATAATAACCTAGATATTTTGATTTACTACTGCATGAATCATTATAAAATAATTTTATCTTATCCTATAATACAATCCTTGTTATATCTCATTATCAAGTAAAACATTTAATAAATTGTATTTTTGGACTCATTGGTGCTCTTGACCTATGTATGAGTTCATTGTACATGTAGATATAAACTATTACAGAGTCATTTGTAATCAACTCATTTATTTATTAGTGATAATTTAAAATGCCTAAATACGGCATTTATTCAATATATTTAAATTGTCCAAATATGTACTACATAAATTTAAAAAAAAACTTCATTAATAATTATATTTATTAGATATATATGATATATGATGCATTTGCACCGAAATCTGCAAGCTATTCAATGAACAACAGCACTTACTTTTGCTTTACATTTTGGCAGTCTTTATATTCAGAACAATATTTTCATCTTTTCTTTTACTTTATTCATTATTAGAATATATATTTTCTTTTACATTTGGCTCATCCAACAAGGAAATATTGCTATTCATGTGACAATGTTGCTTCATTAGCATTATTCTTATGTTTTATTAGAAGAAATTTTTTTACAATATATATTTTGTATGTTAAAGCTTTGAAAAAGCCTATTAGATAGTTGAAACTGTCAACTATTTTTGGAAATATGGAATAAATAGAAAATTTTAATTGCATTGCATAAAAAAGTTCATAGAAGAGGGTGCTAGTATTATTTGTTTATATTAGGTTACTTTTATTACAATTCTTTGATGATTTTTGTTGTTGTTGATTTCTTTAATTGATTATAATACTATTCACTTGGATTTGATATTTAAATTAATTGATTCTTAATGTACTATTTTTTCTTATGTTTTTTATGTTCAAGTAGTAATAATAAATTCTTCTGATCAAATGAATCTATCAATAATTTATGTTTTCAATAGAAAAAATTGGGAGGTTCTTGAATATTGCTTTCATTTTTGATGTAAAGTTAAAAAATAGATTTAAAATATCACTTCATATTTAAAATATGTTTGAATTTTCATATTTTTTTTAGCCACTAATCATTTTGACTAAATCCTTACATGAATAATTTTATTTTCACAGTTCACAAGCTGATTTTAATTGGTTTATTATCAATCAGCACTCTGGTTTTTAGACACAAAGCATGTAACTTAATTAATCAGAATTTGTCTGAGACGCTACTGAAATGATAGATTGTTAATTTTTCCAGAAGTTGGTTTAAGTCTAATTTTATAATTATTGGTTGTATCTCTGTTGATATTTTGTGTTTAAATTCTGCAGTATTTTTTAGTGTTCAAAAAAATCTGCAAGTTGAATTTCATGGTAGTATGGATTATATCCTCAATTTAAGGTTTTAGAAGTTTAATGTATTTTCTCTCTACTTAAAATCTTATTTCTTTGCTTGCATTTCACAGCTAAAAACTCTTGCCAGTATTTGGGTGAGAGATTGATGTAACCATGTCCAGTGAACAACAGGCCTCATATATATTAAATTAATATATTAAAGTAGTAGTAATAAAATATAATGGACTATCAGAAATGTTCATTGTCAAGAAATCATAAATTAGTCTAAGGGTTGATGTTATTTGTTATACTAAAATTTGTCAAGATTAGGAGACAAGAAGGACAAAGCCAGATTCAAATAATAAAATAATGATTATTAAGCTTGTATTTTGTGTTTTCATTTTCAAGAAATGTTATTCATATATTTAAATATTCTGAACATTGATTGTATTTTTTCCTTGTGAACTACCAAGTTGAATAAAGCTAAGATTCAAATATATATTTTCTGTAAAATTTCCAATAATATCACATCCTCTGCATGAAATACAATTCTATTTGAATATATTTTGTTATAGTGTTTATTTCCATATTAACATTGATAAAAAGCTGTAAATTGTTTGCATGTGATTGAATGTTAATGAACTAGGAGGAAAAATTATTTCTTAAGTAACTTATCATGCTTTCAAATATTTTGACTTTTTTTTTTTTATCTCTTGGAATTAAGGGAAGTGAGCATAGTTTGATTTTATAAGTCATAATTTTGTCAAAGCAATGATACAACTATTTTTTTTTTTTCTGAAGCTATGAATTTAAATTGATTATATGTGATGTTAAATTCACAAGAAATGTCAGAATAGATGTCATTAAATTTTGAAATATTCATATTTTTACCTTCAAGAAAAGTAATTGTTTTTATCTGCAATGATTATACTTCTTGTAACATAGCATCTTATTTGAATCAGAGAATCGAGTGTCATTGATTTTTGCTTTTGACAAAAATTATTGAATCTCATGATGCTTCAGTTCCTATTGTAAAATCAAATTAACTATCCTTATCAGCATATTATACACATTGATTTCTAGTGGATTGTGCAATACGTTTTATTGATATTAGTTAAACCAATTCTTTAACATTGTTAAAAGTTGAGTTTACTATATGTATCTATTGTTAAAAGTTGAGTTTACTATATGTATCTATATGGTATCTGAATATTAATGATAAGAATTAGCAATTTAATTTTTTTGTGTGTGTATTCATTGATATTTCTTTTATTTGTTTTTAAAACTATTTTTGCAGAAAAACTAGCATTTGAAAATATTTTATTTTTATTTTTGAAAGAGCAGATTATTGGCAATTACCATTACACAGTTTAATCTATTAGGAAAGAGTATGTATATTCTGCTACATCCATTTATCTGATTTATATGTCAGATTTTTAAAATTACAAACTTTGATTCTCTGGATTTAAAGTTTATGAATTTCATTCTTGTATGCTTGACTGTACAATTTAAAATATTTTCAATTATTTATTTCATAGTACCTTTTTGTGTTGAACTTTTTTTTTTTTTTTTGGTATATTTCCATGACAAATTAAAAATGTTGATTTGCCAAACTATTGATTTGTTGAAAAGTACAATAATTTCATTTAAATGCAAAATTTAAAATTTTATGTTGTGGTTAAAGTTACATGGTATCAAACATTAAGGAAAAACAATAAATCAATGCATGTATAAAATGCTTCCTGATAAAAACTGTCTTTTCTCACAAGCTACGTTATTGTCTTTTTAATTTTTCTTCTGACGAAATGATAGAGATTGAAACATCTTGTGCATATTTTGCATCATCATCATTTTCAATCTTTATTCCGCTGGAGGATGAAGTTCTCGGCAAGTTCAATCCATCTTCTCCAATTTCTAGCCTCTTCTCATCACTTCAGCACACTTCCTTCTCTTCTAGGTCTTTTACAATCTCTTGATATCCAGTTTAAGATTTCAACTATCCGTCTATTATCATCTCTTCTAGAAATATGCTCAACCCAATTCCACTTCTCTCTTTTAATTCTTTAAATGACATCAGTAACACCACTTTGTTCTTTCACCCATATATTTCATTTTCGATCTCTACTTGTTACCTCTAACATGCATCTCTCCCCACTTCGTTGAGCGGTCTGAAGTTTCTGTTTTGATCTTCTACTGTGCGTCCAAGTCTCAGATACATATGTAAAAACTGGTAAAACACACTTATTAAAACCTTTTTCCAAACACGAAAACATATTTCCTTTTAATATTATTTTTACTAAAAGCACTCCAACCAAGTTTAATTGTATGATTAATTTCATCCATTGTGTTTCCATCCATAGTAATAATCTGACTAAGACATTTGTAGTTGTTAACTTCCTTCTAACTCATCATTATCAATCCTTGTTTTCTTTTGAGAAAATCCATTGAATATTTAGTCTTTTTAACATTTATCTTTAGTCCTACTTTATTATTTTTATCTGAATTCTTGCAATATTTCCTAAAGCTTTAAAGCATTATTTGCTAAAACAATTATATCTGCAAAATATTGTAACGGTCAGAAAACGTGTGACTCGTAAACATAGTGCAGAATTCGACCACCATACAGAACAGCAGCACCATGGAGTAGCGAAGCCACCCGTTGTACTGAGTTCAAACATAGTTGATCGGTTCCACAATACAATCCACAAAACAACGCATCTGATGCCACATTAGTAAATATTTCCTTAGGCACGGTGGTCAGGGATATGCAAGAGACTCATGATTTTATTTTTGAGTTAGCCAATAATCAAACTAATATTAATTAAACATTCATATTTACATAATCGAGGAAATATATAGAATGGGTATCGAATAAGTGAAACGTAACTGCAGACGTATAGTTTAAAATTATTTATTAACACATTTTAATAAGATCATTTACTAACAATATTTATGGATTAAAAGCTTCAGTAGCAGGATTTGCGACATGATTATATTTTAAAGAATACATTTATTTATTTGTTTACAAAAGGAATTCATTTATTTGAGGGTGTAATCTAGCTACCTAAAATTCTTGAGTAAGTATTTCTAATGCATGCCTGGAGGGATTTATTCCTTTGCAACGCAAGAGTCTAAAGTATGGGTTATAAGAGTAATGGCAGACATATATTTATTTAATTAAAATATTTATTTATAACTAAGGGCAAACATTTATTTGAGGGTGATTTATGAAGATAATGCAGAGGCGGAGTGACATATACAATAATAAAATTAAGTAAAGGAACACGTACGCTTTAGAAAGGCGATATGTAATGGCAGTATATCGAAACTGCAATGCCTTGAATGGGTTTATAAGAATGTCGAGCTGGTCTCTGCCATCGGCCCGACGAAGTAAGGTGTCATATAAGCATAACCAGGGACAAGCGGTCCTTGTCGCAGTTTTGCCGGCTGGCTGCATGACATTGTCAAGTCCTACGGGAGCACCCATTATGCCCGCTTGTGTAGGACGACTGGGGTTAATTTCAACCCTGAAGAATCCGGAAATTTCACGGCAGAATGGGTCATCGCGTCTCTAAAACGTAGTGCATGTATACTGTATAAACGATTATGATGAGATTTAAAATAGATTTCTAACTAGGCCCTACATTATCAACATTTACTAAAGAACGTTGGCGACTCTCAAAGAAATGTAATTTGATGGAATTATTCATTAAGATTTAATATATACAAAACATATCTAAACTGGGAGTTATTACAACTAATATGCCAGCCATTTGCGAAGTTGTAGACCCCTGCATCACAATAAATGAAGCATTGAATGCGTGCCGATTTATATGAAAGTTAAGTTAGTTATGAAAGCAAATATTAATGCAAATTTGACACGCATTCACCGTTCCAAGCGATCATAGATTTAAACTTTGAAAATTGAGACAGTTATGAGCAGGCAATAATTAAATAATAACTATAGATAAAATGTAGATTTGAGAAATACGCACCCAAGAAAGATAGAGTGAGGTAAGCTAGATTATTAGAGAAATTTACACATTAAATTAATTATTCAATTTTAGTTATACAAATGATAGTTTTTGCATTTTATAATTTAGATAAGTATTATGAAGAAGAGCTATAGCATATTATTAGAGTACTCTAGAGTTTGAACACAGACAGGTACCTGTTTTATAAGAAGTTTTCTTATTCCATGAGTTTAGCAGCAAAAAGTTCACGAGTGGCAAGTCTTTCTTGTATTTAGATATTTCATTTAATTTCACAGCAGCAGCAGCCTTTTCATTTATTTCAGGCAGCAGATCTTCATGGTGAATTTATGACGGGCAATGGAAAGTTCAGCATCCGATAGGCCATCTCCCGATGGAGAATAATCTAGGTGCTTTACTCGGTCATACCTTGGCAGGAACAAATTATTTTTATTATTTTTGGAGACTCTCAGTGATCGAGAGCAAAGCTAAAGTTTTAGTGAATGTCTCCAGCAAGTCTAAGATGGCCTCTTTTTTTATCTTGATCTTTCACATTTTTGTCAAGATATTTTTAGGTTCTACTTAATCTGCCCTGAGGATAATCAATGCATTTTGTTGGCTTTTAATTAAAGAAAGCTGCTGTTCTATTGTTTACATTTTACATTTACTAATTATACTTTGGGGAATTTTTCTTTAATTAATCTATTATCTATCACTGACCGATGCTTTTCAATTTCAAAGACAAAAAGGGAACGTAAGATTATTTTAACTTTTAATTAAATATTACATCAGATTATTTTAGAATTATTATTAAATGAAATTTAAACAAAGCAATAAATACGAACTTTATAATCCAAAATAAATGATTAAAATTATACAAAATCATATAACTAAAAGAAATCTAAATTATATTATTTTATCCCTATTTATTGCGTTTAATTTGAGATCGAAATGTGTGCGTGTTTATGCCGAATTCTACATATATTTATACATTTTTAATATTGTTACACACACAATTCGATACCAAAAAGTTTAAATTTGGGCGGGATAGACCGGTCAGTGAGAGACGACAGAAAAAGGTGAAACTTAAGATTCGAATACGAATCTTACTGTTTCAATATGGAATCGGCTTTATCTATTGTTAAAGTATTTACAGATACAGCCATCTTACAGAATCTTAAAAAAAAAGTTTGGAATTCAACAAAATCATTTAGACGAATATTGCAAAATATTAATAAAGATTGAAATATTACAAATCAAAGTTTTTTATTTAGAAATTCTAGCAAGCAATTATTTTAATCATTTTTCAATCCACTGGATTTAATCTAATTTCTTTGGACAATAGCTTTTCTTTCCACATTATCTCAGCAAATTTACATTTTTAATCTATCCATTTCACACAACTTTTTTTTAGACTTTTTGCAATATATTGGAGTCTAGATCATGTTTTCACTTGTTCATCTGTTATCATCTCTTCTAATAATTTGTTTAACTTATTCTTTCAATCACATCATAATACATTGTCTTTTATCTATGTATTTTGTTTTCAGTTTTTATTAATCTATATCTCTTCATACTGTATTCTGTGGTTTCTATAATTACTTAACTATTATGTGTTTACTCACAGTATTGAAACAGTAATCATTGTTGTCACTAAATGTTGCCTAGATAATATCATTACTTTTTTATCTTTTAGAAGATATTGTACATTTAACATTTTGTCGTGAATTAGGAATTATTAGTTTTTCTACCTTTTGGAAAATATATTATTGAACACAGCTCAAAATACTGAGATGGACTGTGCAGCATTGATAAATTATGTATCTTTTCTATGGCTATTTTTTGTAAATGATAGTGACAATATTTGTATCATCTTTAGTAATAATGTGAGTAATTTAAACTGATCAGATCTTTTCTTAGTTCTATTTTGTAATAAATATGCTGTCATTTATTTTGTTTTGAAGATCCATCTAATCAGAAAGCATTAATCTGGTTTATGAAAAGAAATACTATAGTTAAAAGCAATTATTAACTAGATGCAACATAGTGAATCAAATTAATTATAGAAGAACATTTAGTTTTAATATTATTTCTGTAGAAAGAATATTAAAAGAAAATATGTTGGGGAACCAGAAAAAAAAAGTTTTACATAAATATGATTAATAGAAGTATTTTATAAATCTGGGTCTTGGTTATTTGATTTTTTTAAAAAAAGCACTATAAAGAATCTATACCACATAGCAAAATATAAAGAAATATATATATCTATTAGATTAATAAGAAATATAGAAAATGAGAAATAAATGAGAAAACAAACTGATGTCACTGACATCCTTAGGATAATTATTATGCCAAAATGGAGCTGCACTGACATAAGACAATCTACCACTTAAATGTGAATGTTGAGAAATTTTAGACTTATAAATATAGTGATTTTTTTTTCCCAGTTGGCTAATTTTAATCAAAATATATCTTTTAATCATATATCTATTCCATCTATAAAGTTATCCAGTTTAATGAAGTTAAAATAGTTTTTTTTTTAATTTTAAAAGTGGAAAAATTATTAATCCTATATGGGGGAAATTTTAAAATACGATGGTGATATGTTAGTTTTAAAATTATGGCATATTTGAAAATAGTTCTTTATTCATGGTATATAAATGCTACATAATTAGTATGAAAGTGTACATTATAATGATAAAAAACTGGTGTTAAACTGGTATCTTCCGTTTTTATGACAGATTTTTGCAACAGTTTATATATAGTTGCATAAATCAGGCATGAAAATGCAATTTAGATTTGATGGTGAAATTTTTAATTTAAATCTAAAAGAAAAATGTTTTAAATATGTTCATGACTACTACTTAAGTTATTGTATGCAAAGAAAACAAGGATCTCCTATTGAAATAATATAAAGGCACTGGAAAAATTTCATTAAAGAATATTCCATAAGATTAATGAAAATACATTGACAAGTTTATAAGATAATCAGTTCTTTAACTTACTGGATGTGATAAATGTCTTTTTGTAAGGGCACATTTTTATTGAATTGGGAATTGACTAAATAGTAGAGCATTTACATTATAAAGATTATCTCAGAGATACTCTAAAAAGATTCAGTATTGATTGCTGTCAAAATGAGGATTGAATATAATGAAGAGCTACAATTAGGCACAATGTCTATATTTTTTTAGAAATAAAAGTTGCAGTGAAAATATAAAAGATAGCTTTGCAAATTCTTAAATTGAACTAAAGGATTAGCTTGTTATAAATATGGACATATTTGAGAATCACAAATTTTTATCATTAAATACTCTGTCTTTTTTCTGTCTAAAATAGTTAAAGAATGACTGCAAATAATGATAATAATTGTATGCTTGTAATAATTTTTAAAAATTTTTTTACTAAGAAGATTGAAGAGAGTTTTTTGCATTACTTATTGCCATTGCAGTGAATTGTTTACAGATTATTTGATACAGATTTTTAAAAAATAATTACATATAGATGTATTTAATTTTATTTTTGTTTGTATTCTAGTTTCATTAAGGGCCATCATGATGACAGGATTTTGGTTTATATTAAAAGCTATTTTTTGAAGACTTCCATTTGATAGGAAGAAGTAGAGTAAGTTTTCTTTTTCACAGTAAATTTATTTATTATTTTCTTATGCATTAATGTATATATCTTTATCTAATAATATTAAAATATATATTAATAATTAATATATATCTATTTAAACTTTAGTTATTTTTAACAATTTTAAACATTGCAACTTCTAAAATAATTTACAAATATTTTCAATGTCTATTGTTTTAGGAAAATGTTATTCTCTTTCCTTCATAATTATCATTTTGCGTTTTATCAATTTATTAGAGTACTTAACTAAATATAGGGGATTTGAACTCAGACTTTTAAGCATCCACCAACTATCCACACTGTCTTATACAATTGATACACATGTTCACACACATGTAGAAAAGATAAATAATCACCAAAATGACATATTTCATGCTAAACCAGCATTCATCAGTTGGTCCAGATTATCATCTCCCACACATATATATAATCAGTGCTCAGTTTATATTAAGATAGCAAACCCTCACACTATAATGGACAGGCTTCAATCTACTCCAACTTTTCAGCCATCCATATTGATAATCTGATGATGGAAAGCCCAAATTTCATGCTGATGCCAACATTATTGCCACACCCATGTTGACCTGAAGTCACTCTGACCCCTCATGTATAGGACCTTATCCATTTAAATACATAGAAGAGGGATGGGCAGAATACAAGCTTCATACGTAAATATTTGAAAACCAGGCACTCTTCACAAACCTGGAGCTTAATTGTAAATATAGGGGATTTGAACTCAAGATTTTCAAGCACCCACCAACTATTCACACTATTTCATACCTGGAGCTTAATTGTAAATATAGGAGATTTGAACTCAGACCTTCAAGCAACCATCAACTATCCACACTATCTCATACAACTGATACACATGACCACACATATGTAGAAAAAAGATAAATAATCACCAATATATGTATTTCATACTAAACCAGCATACATCAGTTGGTCCATATTAACTAAGTAAACTTCTAGATGTTATACAAATGTAAACAAATAGGAGACAAATCTTTAATTTTGTTTCAATTATCATTTAAGTGATATATAGTATATTTTGATAAATATTTTACATTTATGTTTTACTACATTAAATTTTTTTAATCTTTTCATATAGTTCAAACATATGAATAATAACCTGAAAATAGCACATGATCCTAAATTGCATAAATGAATAATATGCATGTTAGAATTTATTAATCAATACATTAATCTTTATTTAAGTTTAAAGTGTATATCTGGGCTGAAAAATTAAATAATCTATAGTCTAATAAAAATAATTATTTATCTAAGACAATATAATCAAATGATGAACTTGAAAAATTGAATTATATTAATATATTTTATAACTGTATCAGTAATATTAACAAAAAAAAAAAGTTTTTTTTCCAATTTATATTTTGAAATTGTAAGAAAATGCTTTTAGATATTATTAGTTATTTTTTGAAAGAAAAATTGATTATATATTCAAATCAATTTAAATCTGATTCTTTTATTAAGATTATAAAAATTAACTGTATCATTGTCATCAACTTATATGACTTATACAATAGTTACAAATTTTAATGGCATATTGTAATTTTATTTATTTTATCTGATGAGATCACATTAAATTGCTTTAATTTAATTGTCTCTTTAATAGTATGCTATCAGGTAGCTGTTTAATATTTGAACCTCTGATTTTTTTTATAACTCATGTAAATAATTATGAAATAAATTATTAACAAAAAAACTTTCCATATAATGATTCAGTTCGTTGGAGTTTATTTACAATTGAAGTAAAATATTTACAGAGAATCTTCAATTCTTACGATATTAATAGATGTTCTAAATTAGTCACTAATAATCATTTGGAAAAAAGTTTTTTTTTTAAAATTAAATAATAAGATAAATGATAGCAAAATATAAAATTAAGTAATGGGGAAATGTTCTTTTGAAAATAATTATTTATCACTATTATGAGACTTAGGATGGAATAAGTCTGCTATGAAAAACTCTTAAGATTGAAGGGAAAAAGTGATGTAACTGATGGTAATTTAGATTACTATATTTTCCGCTTAAAAATTTTCATCTTCATATTGCCATAATTAAATTTTGATTACTATGATTTGTGTTGAAATTATCTGCAGTTTTTTTTTTTTCTTATGCATATGTTTTACTAGCCAATTTTATGGTTTAGATATTTTTAATTATTGATAATGATAAAAAATTTTAAATTTGTTTTCATTTTCCCGCTGAAGCAATATTGATTTATATAAGATCCCTTTTCTAAGAAAGATGTTTTATTTTTAAGATAGCTTATGAAAGATTTAACATTATTATTAGAAAGTATTAAATTAATTAATAGTTTTATATTCTACAAATGATTCCTAATACAGTTTAATTGCTGATTAGATACTTATCTATTGTGATTGCTACATTTGAACATGATTTTAGTTTTTTGATAAATCATTTTTAATATATATATAATGTAAATTGTGTTTCCTTTTCTGATATTGTTAAGATTAGAATTTTAATGTAAATGATGCATTATTTAGTTTAAACCACATAAATATATATATACTAAACAAATTAAAACAATTCATAATGTAAAAACCAGTTAAAATTAAAATTTCGCAACTTCTGATTTCCCTATTAAAGCAGACTTTTCAAGTGTAAAGTGAAACAAACCAACACAAATATATAGTACCCTAATTTACCATAATTCTCACATTCTATTTACTTTTAATATCAAAAAAATCTTAAATAAGTTAATAGCTTCAGAATCATAAATTTTTAATAGTAGAGATTCTTTAATTCTTCTCTTTATTTCATTCTTTTCAAAGAAAACAATCTCAGCTTGCGCAAACATAATTTTATGGTGTGTTGTCTTAATATTTAAGTCTATCTTGGCAGTGAAATCAATGGTTATGAAATTTTAAATTGTAGCTAATTTTTTAATTCTGAATTGGTGTAATTTATGTTTTGATTAGTTTAGCTTTTGGCTTTTGATAATTTATATATATATATATGTAACATCACATGATCACCATTTCTTATGCTAGCACATAACTGTTATTAACACAGGCAAAACCCTCCATACAGTAGTGCCACTCAGTGCCAACAAGAGTAATCAATGGATGCCAGAAGGCTTGTGCATAAAATCCTCATCTAGTGCCTACTCATCCAATATCCTCAGACTAGTTTCTGGCTTGTGGCACTGAGTGGCATTACTATATGGAGAGTTTTGCCTGTGTTAATAACAGTTATGTGCTAGCATAAGATATGGTGATCATGTGATGTTTAGTGGTTTAACACCAATCCTGCCTAATAAGATAGTGGTGGGTATAGTTGTTAAAGAGCCAAAGACACCAAAATGTATGGGTGCTGAACTGAGTTCAGACCCATATGACTATATAAGCTGTTGAGCTTAGTTTGAAAATATTATTGTGTTTTCAATTTTATTCTCATAGTTTTGTAGTTAAGTAGAGATAAAAGGTGGCTGCTGGAGGGTTGCATAGATCCTAAGATCTAGATGCAGTGCTCTCTGATCCAAAACTCCTCACTGACGAAGGCCACATGCCAGAAACTAGTCTGGGGATATCGGATGAGTAGGCACTAGATGGGGATTTTATGCACAAGCCTTCTGGCATCTATTGATTACTCTTGTTGGCACTACTGTATGGAGAGTTTTGCCTGTGTATATATATGTACATAGTTTATACTGTACATTCTTCTCAGAAGTTTATAATGTATAGAAATGTTCAAATCAATTCTTTTTCTTTACTTAGCAACCATTGTTTATGAATATTATATATTTTCTTATTTAGAAATGTAAGCAGTAATTTTTTTTTTTTTTAGACAATTACTGAGAAAAAAAGAAATGCCATTATATACAATAATTGTTTAAAATTTATTATATGTTTAGAGAAATATGTTACAATTCTTAAAGTGTTAATTGGTTACAGGTATTTATCATATGTATTTGTTCATTCTTTACTTTGTTTATTATGTTACAGTTATAATGATATTCTTACAAACTGCAGAATTAAAAATTATATAATTGTATATAGCCTTTATAATTTAAACAAAAGTGTAAGTATATCATTATCATAAATAATAAAAATCATATATAACATCTATATAAATATATAAATGTTAATAATAATTATACATAAGTTTTTTTTTTTGGAACATAATTTTGTGCCCTTTTCACATTAATCATCTATTGTAATGTTAACCAGTAATTGCAATAGAATACCATCTAGTATTCTATAATTGGAGGAATATAACAACAATAACAAAATAAAACATCAGTATAATATAATAAAATTTTCATATAGAGATCCAATATAACTTCAAAGAATTGTATATATAATATAACAATATACATAAATAATACATACATATTATTTTATATAATTTTTCATTCATTTTTAATTGACCAATTGTTAACTAAATCTATTGAAATTTTGTAAATATTCATACAATTATTTACGATGTTTAATGTAATATGTTTCATATATTTGTCTTTTTTTTTTTTGGATTTTTAATGTAATTTAAAGATTAATATTTTTTGTAGCATCTATTTTATGTTCATATTGTAACCTTATAAATTATGAAAGAGGCTTCATTACACTCCACAAATTGAAGCATCAAATTGTAACAATAAGAATCATGAATAAGAAGTTTTATATGCCTTATGGTACTGGGAAAGCTAACTTCAAATGCCCCAGGTGACAAATTGTAACCATGTGAGTGGTTGCCGTTAATTGAGATAGCCAAAATGGAACGGTAAATATTGGGAAGTAGGCTAACTCTTACATATAATACCGCACAATTGGATAAGCCAAAATTTTGATGATGTAGAATGGAATAAATTCAAGCTTCTTATTTCTAAATTAGAAAACTTTAACTTCAAAATTAATTAATGAGATCAAAATTGTTAAATATAATTTAGAAACAAAGGGGACATTTTATTCTATCTGGATTATATTTTGAATAATAAATAAATATAAATAATTTATTATGTCTTAATTTTTTAACATTTAGTAATGTAACTGTACATTAAATTTCAAACAAGTAATCAAAATATTGTTCCAATATTCTCAGGATCAAACAAATAAATTAATAAAAATTAAACTTTAACATAATTCACAAATGTAGATATGTGATGTAGTTCTTAAAAGAAAAATAAATGAAGTCAATCTTTTAAATCAAATTGTTAATTCACATTTTATTTAGGCATATCATGTGAGAATGACAGTCAAATAAAACAATAACAATAATAGCCATTTTATCACACATGCTTTTTACTTAATATATCATCATCATCATCAACCATTATCAATCCACTGCAGGATGAAGGTCTTTCCAAGTTCACTTTCTTATTTCATCCATCCATCTCACATGTGGTCTCTTTCTGTGTCTTTTACAATCTCTTGGAATCCAGTTTAAAATTTCAATTGTCCATCTATTATCATCTTTTCTAGCAATATGTCCAGCCCAACACCACTTCAATCTTTTAATTTTTTCAATGAGGTCAGTAATACCTGTTTGTTCTCTTACCCATATATTGCGTTTTCGATCTCTTCTTGTTACTCCCAACATGCATCTCTCCATACTTCTTTGAGTGGTCTGAAGTCTCTGTATTGCTCTTCTATTAAGTGTCCAAGTCTCAGATCCATAAGTCAGAACTGGTAAAACACATTTGTTAAAAACTTTCCTTTTCAAACACATAGGCATATTTCCTTTTAGTATCAAGTTATTTCTACCAAAAGCACTCCAACCAAGTTTAATTCTATGATCAATTTCCTCCATTATGCCTCCATCTGTATTAATAATCTGACCAAGGTATTTGTAATTGTTAACTTCTTCTAATTCATCATAATCAATCTTTACTTTCATATTTTGAGCAAATCAATTAAACATTACTTTAGTCTTTTTAACATTTATCTTTAGTCCTACTTTCATCTGATAACTCCTACAATATTTTCTGCAGCTCTGAAGCATTATTTGCAAAAACAACTACATCATCTGCGAAATCTAAATGACTTCAATAATCTCCATTTACCTTCACTTCTTTAGTTTCCAATTTTAATCCACAAAATACTTCTTGCAGCATTGCTGTAAAAAGTTTTGGAGATATGGAGTCACCTTGTCTTACACCTTTCTCAATGTTGACTTTCCCAGTATCATTATGTAATCTAATTGTTGCTGTTGCATTTCTATAAATATTCTTTAAAATATGACAATATCCTGGATCTATACCTTGATGAGCCAATGCTTTAATCACTGAAGAAATGTTTATAGAATCAAATACCTTTTCATAATCTACAAATCCAAAACCTAATGACAACTCATATTCATTTGTTCTTTATATAACTTCTCTCAATACTTGGATATAATCTACTGTACTAAAACCACTTTTAAATCCAGCTTGTTCTCTTGGTTGGTGGAAATCCAATGTTCTCTGTAGACGAGTTGTAATTATCTTGGTAAAAATTTTATATATAACTGATAAAAGGTTGATCGGTCTGTAATTTTTAATAGCTTCTTTTCACCTTTTTTAAATATTAATATTATTACTGCATTCATCCAATCATCCGGTACATCTTTATCATTTAGACATTTGGTATATAACTTTGCTAAAATTTTTTCTATTTCTTCACCTGCTTTTAATATATCAATTATAATTCCATCATTACCTGGAGCCTTTCCTTTCTTCATACATTTAATTGCATGTCTCACTTCTTCATTTAAAATTCTGGGCAATTCGGAAGAAGTAATAGATATAGGAGGTACTTGTTTTTTATTACTATATAATTCTTGATAAAAATCTTCTACCAGTTTCATGATGTCATCTCTCTTTTTAGTAATAATTCCATCTTTTTTTCTTATTGCAGATATAAATTTCCTACCAATACCACAATGTTGTTTTACATTCTTAAGACTTTTATTTTCTTCTACAGCTTTCCTTGCTAGTTCACAGTTATACTTTCTTATATCATTTTCAACTCTTTTCACACCATTTTACAAAATTCGAGATATTCAATTCTTTTTAATGCATCATTTTTGTATAAATTCTGTAGTCTCAGTAGAAATTTTATTGGTCATTTGCTGCTTTTTTCTACCAGTTATCTTTGTTGCAGTTTTTAAAAGTGTATCAGTTATTTTCATATTAATTTCATTCAAATCTGAATCTTGTTCAAAATCTACTAATACTTGAAACCGATTTGTAACTTTTAATTTAAATTCATTAGAATTTTTCTGAAGATTAGGAATATCAACTGTAAATATTGTTTTTCTTAATAATTTATGTCTCTCTAGTTTTACATTACACTTTACTAATCGATGATCACTTCCTATGTTAAATTTATTAAGAACATTACAATCTTGAAATATGTATTCCCTGTTAGTCAAAATATAATCCAATTCTGCTGTACCTTTATTTGGATGCTTCCATGTCCATTTCCTTTTAACATTTTTCTCAAAAAAAACACTTCATAATATAAAGTTTTTTTTTTTCTGCAAACTCCACAAGTCTATGTCCTCTCTCATTTCTATTTCCACAACCAAAATTACCTACAGCACTTTCATCTTTCATTTGTTTACCAATTCTAGCATTAAAGTCTCCCATAACAATTTTAAAATGTTTACTCTGATCAAAAGCCTTTTGTACATCCATATAAAAACCTTCTACTACTTCATCACTATGAGAACTTGTTGGGGCATAAACCTGAATTATCTGCATTTGGTATCTGCTATTAAGTTGTATAACTAATCTTGCCACTCTGTCCGATACACCATCAATCTCCACAATATTGTTTTTCCACTTTTTATTTATAATGAATCCTACTCCACTTGTATTTTTAATATTTGTGTCTTTATAATAGAGTATATGTCCACTTTTTAAATCAATTGTCTCTTCACCTTTTTTTCTAACTTCACAATATAAGACAGTTCTTCTAATTCTTGCAATCTTCTTTCACTTGAAAGTGAACTGCAGTTGTAAGTACCTAAATAAAAGTCATCATCAAATGGCAGCCTGGATCCACAATCGGGATTCTTAGTACCCTCCACCTTCGGCCACCAACCGTTGCCTTGGTTGGTGGCTTTATAACTTTCTGGGAATAAGGGCCATGCTTTATTTTTGTCTGTCATAATTGTATATATGTATTGGAAAAATATTTATCATTTACACAAACATTCATTCTGCCTTATCAGGCACTGAGAAGAAAGGCCATGGTGTTTTTTGATCTTAAACTCAGAGGTAAAAAGCCAATAAACTCACCACGCTGGCTAATGTGTGTTGGTGAGCAGTCCATCTATGTTCATATACTATATGAATAATCACATAGTAATAACACATAATAATAATAATAATTTAGCTTATTAATGATGAAGTAATTCAAATTAAAATGTATGTGTTTTCTTGAACTACATTTTTACGAACTATGCCTCATGGTAATCCCTTTTATTCAGATATAAAATATTTTTAAAAACATGTGCACCATTATATATTGTCACCCTCCCAACACCTCTTCTGCCTTTTCTATCAACAAATACCCGGGACGCCAATTCTATTAGTCGGCTTTAAATTATTAATGAGACTCTTATAATATTGTCCTACCTTAGCTTAGCTCAGAGATCTATAAGGTGTAAAATGCATACTAAATATAGGAGGAAACATTATGATTAACAGGAATAAAACATCTATTAAGTTTTAAAACAAATAAATAATAGAATTTCGTAAAGTTCTACCATTTAAATTTACAAGTTATAGTTTAACCTCATCTTCTTCCATCATCCAAATGCACTGAACAACCTCTACTGTGTAATAAAATTAATAAAATAAAGATGTAATACTGATTAACTCTACTGTATGGTAAGCTAAAATTAAATATAAAATAAAATATAACATTACTTAACTTTTAATTGTACCGTAATTTAAAATAACTAAATCAATGTCTAATCTAAAATAATAAGGGAATATCTCAGGGAATTAATTTATTGTATGGTTTAATTTTAAATCTACACTCTACAACAACTACTGATTACTATCATAAAAGTAATGAGATAAATTAAGCATTATTCTAATAAAATAGTAGTAGTTAGATAATGAAAGAAATAGGGTGCATTTTGATTT
This sequence comes from Epiperipatus broadwayi, assembly GCA_028023455.1. Lineage (NCBI taxonomy): Eukaryota > Metazoa > Onychophora > Udeonychophora > Euonychophora > Peripatidae > Epiperipatus > Epiperipatus broadwayi. The sequence continues at coordinate 402,887 of JAQFVV010012573.1, read as the reverse complement.
CAATTCATCATCCAAATAATAACTGAGTAATAAAATTTTCAGAGAATCATTAATTAGTCAAACATTAATTCCATATAGTGTCTGGATCAAGAAAAACATCACCAGATTGAACATGTTCATCATTAAATTATGGAATAGTGCAATCATATCATATTGGATATGTAAATATGTATGTATGTGTGGAAACATAGAACACGAATGCATGCCAAAGAGAATTCTGAACAAAGCTTTTAAATAAATAAAACATTTATTACAAGATAACTAAATAAACATTTGGTTATCTAATTTACGCATATACATATTTTGGATAATTCCACCATCAATGATTGAATAGTCTTCATGAGAACAAATAACATTAAAAGAAACTTTCTGGTTTTTATTTCAACATATGCCAGCTATCAGTCCATTCTGATAAATTTATGAAAAGAAACATTATAATACTAGCACTAAAATAATAAAATGTGAAACTAAACTTCTTGTTATTTTATTTACAAAATATACTCAAGCTGTCAATCAATTCTGATATGCTTATGAAAAGAAAACTATTAAATAATGGCACTAAAATAGTAAATATGAAACGAAATTTTGGTCATTTTTACTTCAAATGCATATCAAAATAATACAAGAGGGGTTTAAGTCTATGAGTAAGAGGTCAAGCTATCCTTCATAAATCAAATGAATAATTTTATTAAATGGCTATACTTTCTTTTCTTTTGCTTGCTCATTCAAAATAAGGTTGAAACATGAGAGTTGATGGTATAAACCTAAAATTATTAATATGATCTGATTCGAAACAACGATTACAGAATCACAAATCAATGATGGATTTTTTCCATACCTTCTGAATTAATAATATTTCATGCATGCATCTGAATTATGCTACCTGTTATAAAATAATTATCATAGCTAAATCCAATAGGTCTACTTATGAAATCAAGAAATATAATGTCATAATACAGATGATGTCATGGCCAACCAAGCTTTAACACTTCTACCTTTATTTTTTTTTCTTATCAGCAAATTATCTTACACTTGGCTATGCATAAATGATGGGAAAGCATTCCACCTGAATACATGAGGCATAAGAAGACTTTCTTAACTCTAATCATTTAAATAACAAAACACCGTGATTCCCTGGCATCATCTCATCACCGAAAACAAGGGAAATACCCTCCTTGACTTCACATACTATAATTATCATAAAATATCACTACTTAATCTGGAAAATATAATCCACTCATGACAAATATTCAAATAAATTAAGGGAGAGTTCTCTCAATCCCAGACAGTACAATATATAATCCACTCATGACAAATATTCAACAATACAATATATAACATAAACAATTTTTTTCTGCACAGTCACTAAATACATTTCAATCTAAGCATTAAAAAAATAATGAATTCACTCTTAAATAAATCCTTAATCCTTCCACTTCTTTTTTGCACATTTCACCATCTGAAACCGATGGAAATTAAGTTATTTCTACTTTCAACTCAACAATTATGTAACTGGATTAAATAACAGACAGGTATATAAGCATAATAACGCACAAAACAATTTCAAATCACATTCCATAAGGAAATACTGTAACGACATTAATTAATAAGTTATAAAAAAGAATGAAAATGTATCTCTCATTTCTGACGAAGTATAATATTTTAACTTTGAAATATAATAATTATTACTAAATAATCCTCATTATTTGTAGTGATGCAAAGAAAAAATAACTCTTTAGTGTATTTAGCATTAGCCCATAAATTGAAATAAAAAGTCTGGTTTGGGACAAAGAAGCAAAATAATTATTGAGAAATAAACCTCATAACTTCTTAAAAACGCTAAGATAAAACAATAAATTTTAGGCAGTTACCCCTTCTCAAAACTAGCTATTAACTCTCAAATAGCAAACATATTTCTATCTCCAGCATTGCATATAGAAATACAAGTATACAATAAAAACTATATTAAAATAATAATTAATTAACCAGTATAATATTTCTTCATATTATACTTTTCTGAGACATTCTTAAAGAGAGAAATAATAATTAAATAATAATAAAAATATAAGACAAATAATTAGTCTACCTATCTCAAATGCTAACAAAAATAATAATACTCATTAACGTTTTTTTTTTTTAAGCTGGAACTTAAAGTTCATTTACAGTCTGTAGATGACATATCTTGGTCATGTACAAAAATGATCACTTGTATAACAATAAATATGGATAAACACAACAATTTCCTGCAGGGAGATAAATAATATTAATTGGATCCAATTGGAGAGCATTTCAAAGTTCTTAGCGATAGCTAATGAAATTTCTGGCAATATCACATGACATTTTTCATTATGGCAAATAAATATTTAATACTGCATAAGTTGAGCAATAATTTATTATTTAATTCATTAGACTTGTTTAAGCATTTCTTCCAAATTTTTAAAAGTCATTCACTAGGCAAATAACTACTTAGTTCATAAAATCCACTTAAATCTACATAAGTTTAATAAAAAAAAAATCAAATGTAAATGAGGAGCAATAATAAAATGCAAAAATATAAACATCTAGGTTCCATGCTGTGACAGTCAGATGATGTATCTTGGTTTAACCCAATTCGAATACGAGGCTAAAGTACTTCGAGGCCACCCATACGCGAGATATTCAATCAAGAATACTATGACCTCTGCCCTATTCGCCTATTCTCGAGGCTAACTACGAACCAATAACATCTGAGACACGCATAAATTATTTTCTCATCCGGCTACAAAGCTGAGCATCAGAGGGAGACATGGATGGGAACACCTACAGAGCTAAATAGTTAAATGTGCAAAAGTACTAAGAAATATGTGTTTTGCATGCCTGGATCATTGAAAAGTAAAATAAAGCATTACAATAAAATTAGAAAACTCAAGCTATTTTAGTTAAATAATATATTTAATTAATGACTTTAAAATATTAATAATGATTTAATGGCCTCTGCTATTCCCCTAAATGAATGGAAAACTAATTAGACAATAAAAACAGATAGTAACGATATATTTTTGCGGTCTAGGTCTTTTCATCCCAATTTAATAAAATTGTCAACTTGAATCTTCTTGATAAAGTGCAATAAAAAAGGATCTTCCGCAAAGCATTTTCTAATTGCTTTGCGCTAAAACAAACAATTTAAAAATTATTTAAGATGTATATAGCTAAATCAGATATACGCAATAAGCTAATGGCGGACAAAAGAAGCATTATCGAGGAGATCAAGTTGGCAAACAAAAGGAAACTTACTCGTATTGAATTTTACAAATATAAATGAAAATTGGAAAGAGATTTAAATGAAAAATTAACCTTTAAATTTAACCGCAATGGAATACTGAATATTTATAAATGTTAATAATGAAGAATAGCGAAGGAAAAAGGGTTAAATATATATAGATAGATGATCACGCAATATAGATATCTAATATTAATCTAATAAAAATGGTTACATTACAAATATAATTAAATACAACAATTCAAAAATATAATATAATAAAGCAATTTAAAAAGATATCAAAAAGGGTAGAAAGTAAATAGTTCAATGGAGAGAGATATGATTACCATCCTGGTTCCTTGGTCATGTTTTCTACGGCGTTCGTGGCTTGATCCGACCGTCAATAGGTATTTGTCCGGACAAGGAAAATGGAAATAAGTAGCATGCTTTTACAAAACGTCCTACAGACACGGCACAGAGTTCAGATTATATTGGTTGGATACTATGGCATTTTGATGGTATTTAGGAACCTCGGCGATAGGCAAAGCTATTTGCCTAGTCGAGAATAGTAGAATCCATCAAATTCATATGACCTTTAGCTTGTAGCATGTTCAAACTTCTCTGTGATTTTTAAAACGACAGTTGTATAACTTTTTGGAATAAAATCTCGACAAGCAAAATCTAAAAGCGTTCTCCAAAGAGAAATCTGACTGCAATCTCCCAAAGGGAAATCTGAATGCCAAGTCTTTTGTTCACTCTCCTATTTATACACTTTTTTGTAAGCTACCCTCTATTGTTTGTATGATCTTAGATCTTGATAAGTCCCCCCACGCTTCTTTGTTTCAAGGTAACATTTTCTAAAAATAACTTTTACTATTTTACTCTAAATTTCTTTCTTTAAACTTTGAATTTTATTAATTAAAAAAAGAAAGAGAAGGCCATCTTTAATTTGCCTTGAATGGGCTAATTAATTAAAAATATACATTCTTTTAGAAAATGTTGGTGGGCTTATCTCAAAATCAAATCATACTAAATATTTTAACAAGATTTAAAAAGAAAAGTACATTCTTATTTCTTTTAATAAATAAGCATTTTATTTCAGCAGAATTTTGCATTAACCCATATATACGCTTGACGTATATATATATATTTAACTAATAGGTTTTACAAGTAATTTTTATTAACGGAAATTTAATCTTGAAATGGAATTTATTTAACACAAAATATTTAAATGCAATACAAATTTAATAAGCATAATTAATTTTAGCTTTAATGCAAAACCCTGCTGATATTGGACTATAAACTTAATTCAGGCCTATATTATTTTTTTTTAACTTGATTAAACTTTATACTATTTATTTGAAATGACTTTTAGTTTGTCTGACTTAAATGTTAAAAGTTTTGTTCAAAATTATTTTTAATTATCAGATTTTAATTAAAATTATATAATTCACAAGAAATGTATATTTTCTTTCTTAATTTATAATAAAAACCCGCGCCAAACATTTTTTTTTCCCTTTTACTTGCCACTCTATATAATTCTCCCAACAATTTTAAATATAAAAACTGGCTAACAAATAAAATAAAAGTTAATGCGTACACTTTCTTGTTTATTACTGAGTTTGAAGTCGTATTTGTACAGACAATTAATTTCCAATATGGCTCTCATTTTCCCTTCTCCTCCAGTGTGAACCACAGGAATTTTAAATCAATGGAAAGTAGTGAAAAAATGCATACAAGGAATAAAATTTCTTATTGTATGTTTTTAAATATACACTATCTGGTAATTTTGTTCAATTAAATTCCAATGTTATATTTTTCAGCTCCTTCTTTCTTAAACCATTAAGCATCACATGATCACATTTCCTATACTAGCACATTAATTGTTGATAAACAGAGCAAAACTCTCCATACAGTATTGCCACCTGTGCTAAACAGAGTAATCAATGTAAAAGAGCCAAAGATACCAAAATGTATGGGTGCTGAACTGAGTTCAGACCCATATGACTATATAAGCTATTGAGCTTAGATTAAAACTATTTTTTGTGTTTTCAATTTCATTCTCATAGTTTTGTAGTTAAGTAGAGATAAAAGGTGATTGCTAGAGGGTTGTATTAGATCCTAAGATCAAGATGCAGTGCTCTCAAATCCAAAGCTCCTCACTGACGAAGGCCACAAGCCAGAAACTAGTCTGGGGATATTGGATGAGTAGGCATTGGATAGGGATTTTATGCACAAGCCTTCTGGCATCCAATGATTACTCTGTTTAGCACAGGTGGCAATACTCTATGGAGAGTTTTGCTCCTTCTTTCTTCTTTAATTTTGTAGGTGTTAGATGTTGAAGTCCTTTTTATTCTGATTTTTTTTTCTTGATAGCCCCCCCCCCCCTACTACGAACTCTGTTAAGTTATTTATACCTTGTATTACATTGAATTGTGGTACAGTTAAAAATAAATCAATTATAGATGAGTGTGAATATCATTAATATTATTCCATCTACCTTCATTTTTGATAACTGCCCAGAATATTCAATACTGTTTTAATTCACTATAAAAATATGCTTAAGGAATTGACTACAATTATTGATTTACAAGATTTATAAATTTAATCTTTACACTTATTATTCAATAATGACAAAATACCCAACATATTTATACCCCCAAATTAATAATAATACTGTTAAATTATCATTTTATATTATTGGAAGCTGACATTGCATAGGAAGTCTCTTCTACACTCAAGCAAATTTTCTAGTGCATCTTGAACAGTCTATATTTAAAGTTATTTATTAAACTTTTAATGCCAGATTTATAAATTTAATCTTTACAATTATTATTCAATAATGACTAAATACCCAACATATTTATATCCCCAAATTAATAATAATACTGTTAAATTATCATTTTATATTATTGGAAACTGACATTGCATAGGAAGTCTCTTCTACACTCAAGCAAATTTTCTAGTGCATCTTGAACAGTCTATATTTAAAGTTATTTATTAAGCTTTTAATGCCAGATATATCTTTAAGATTCAAAATTTTGGGACTATTTAATACAGTGGCCTAGATAAAAGGTCACTATATATATATATGTTCTTACTTAAAGAGTATATATAAAAGCAAATTAACCTTTTGAATGTATTTCATGATCAGAAGAATTATTATAAGATGTATGTAACTGAAAATACGTATATTACTAATAATGAAAGAATTTAACGACTTAAATAATCTTTATCTAGATATAAATTCCCATATAATTGTAACTTAATATATTTATGCAACATAATAAGTATATGTGTGTGTTATGAATCATATATGATTTAATCATAAAAATTTAATACCTGTTAATTCAACTCAGTCTTTCTAGGGATAAATGCTAAAGAAATAAAAAATATCTAGCAAAATATATATATATTTTATTAATTAACAACACAATAATTTCAAAAATCTGTTTCGTTCTTTATGCTTGAATAACCACAGTTATGGCAGTTAACTATAGTCTTACTTGAAGAACACGTTGATCTGGAATAGTTTCCTCTAGTCATGAAATATTTATTTTTGTGTGATGATAGACAAGATGGATCGGTAGAATTAATTAAAAGTTTTTTTTGTAATGTGCATTTAAGTCCTCTAAAATATTAGATATTATTTGCGTTATAAAATGTGGTAGGACATTCCCTGTATATAACTAAAAATTATTTTAATTATAACAATTGTATTTAAATTCTCTTAGAAGTGATGTTGATCTTTTTTTTTCACTGCACATTTTGAAGCTAAACAAAAATAATAAATTGTCTCAAGCTTTGTGATGATGGCGTTTTACTTATTGGATTATTTTCATCATTTAATTTGAATGAATTCTGAAATGTTTTTAGAAAAATTCATATTTCATATATATTAAATACATTTAATTTTTAGTAATGGTCATTTTTGTGTTACTATTTACAGGTGAATGTTAAAAAAAGTATAAATAAAGTATGAATTTCTCTAAAAACATTTAAAAAATTCAACTGGATGATGGAAATAGTCCAACATACATCTATAAAATAATAATAAATACAAATTATATTTTTTACTTAAAATACTTTATAGCAAAAAAAAGTTTTTTGAACATATACACATACAAACTTGACATTTTGTTTGTCCTGTAGCCTTTCTCAGAACTATGATATAATGACAAATAAAATATATATAAATAATATAATAAAAATATATTCAATAAAATAATAATACAAAGTATAATAAAATATAACAAAACATAATATAATTAAAATAAATTAAATACAATAAAATGAAATGAAATTACAACCAAATAAAATAAAATAATCCAGATAGTGTAAAATTAAATATGCAACATATAAAATAAATATAGATTTATACATGTATATAGCTGTCTGTACGTATATTCACAAACAAACATTAATTTAAATACATTATTTCTTTTATTTTTTAATAATTTCCTAATTATTATTATTCCTTATAAATTAAAACTGTAATTTTATTAACCCTAAATTAATAAAATACTTATGATTTATCTTTATATATTTCTCTGTTCAACATTAATTCCTTTACTAAAAATATTCTTTTTAATATATATAATATCTATATATGATTTAAAAATTAAAAATAATATTTTTAATAAAGGAATTAATGTTGAACAGAGAAATATATAAAGATAAAATTGTAAGAATTTTATTAATTTAGAGATAATAAAATTACAATTTTTATTTATAAGGAATGGTCATAATTAGGAGATTATTAAAAAATAATAAATAATGTATTTAAATTAATGGTTGTTCTTGAATATATACAGAAAGCAATATACATGATATTTATTTTATTTTTCAATTTAATGTTGTATATTTTATTTTATTTGGTTTTAATTCCATTTTATCATATTTAATTTATTTAGTTATATTATGTTTTGTTATATTTTATTATACCCTGTGTAATTATTTTAAATTTATTGAATACATTTTTATTATATCATTTATTTATTTTATTTTATTTGCCGTTATATCATAGCTCTGAGGAAGACTGCAGGGCAGTCAAATCTTCAGATTGTATTTATATATATACAAGAAATTTTTTTTTGCTATAAAGTATACAAATTGTATTTATATAAAATATTAAGCCAATAAGCATCACATGACCACCACTTCTTATGCTTGTGTATAACTGTTTTAAAACAGGCAAAACTCACTATATGTATTGCCACACACAACATTACAGCAAAATAAAGTAGTAGATTTAATGCCATTTGTGAATAATAATAATAGGAATTATGTAATGAATCTTTTATCTAATAAACCTGAAGACTACCTTTCATTGTTTGATATATAGTGAAGAATATATCTCATAGATTCATACATAGTTTGTGAATTTTTTATATTTGTGTTTATACTGCATCCATTTGTTCATAGAAATGGTATGTTGTTGGAATTTATTTCCTGAAAATTTCATAAAAAGTAGAATCTGAAGCCAGAAAGGAGATGAGTATCCAAATGCATGCATAAATAATAATTAAAAAGCAGAACTAAATAAATACTAATATAACACAAAGTTTAAATTTGTTGAGCTAGCTATATATTATAAAAACATACAAAACAGCTAGTTTGCTGAAAACGATAAAAATTGTTTCAAGATGATTCACAAAATTAAAGGATGATAATTCATTTTTTGTTCCAGAAACCAAAAATATATACCCAAGATTCAGAATATAAATATTGAATAACATGGAAAGAGATAATTGGTCATGAAAAATAAATAGAGATCATTTTAAGTTAGGAAATTAAGATTAAAAATAATAATGTATAATGAACTATGACAAATTTTAATTTTTATTTAATCAATATTTGTCATTAATAGTTTAAATGATACAAATTATTGGGAATTTTGATGTTGTCTTTATGAAAATCTTTTGCAATTAGATGACGAGCTAAATGAGATCAAATACAGAATGTTATTTAAATGGAATCAGTTTGGTACTTTTTACCTTTTTTTGTTTTTGAAGATTTTTAAGAAGTGTTGTTTGTACATAAAAATACTTCCAAATCTCAAAGCCATTTTTGATCTCTGAACCATTCTAAGTTTATATAACTTCTAGATTCAATATAATATTTTTTTGTAGATTTTTAATGTGATGATGATGACTTCTACTTGAAATTTTGGTCTTATTAGATTATTGTGCAATTACATTTTCTAAGATGTATTTAAACATTTATTGCCATTTTCCAGTCAGAGTATCAAAAAGCATGAAATCACTTAGGTGTAGATTAATTTCAATGTGAAACAGGTGGAAATTCATTTCTCAAATCATTGATTACAAATACTTTGATATTTATTGTCTATGACTTCAGTAAATTTAGGAAAATGACTTATGTTTCTCAATTTGATAATCCCTCATATATCAATTGTAATTTTAAGGTGTTAAATATGATTTGATGTTATCAAATTACAAAACTTTTTTTCTTCTAATTATTGTCTTTTTTGATAATAAATGCTTAGATTTAGTATGATAGAAGTACTATAAGTTCCTGTATATAGTTTCTGCTTTCTACAAAAATTGTTGCTCCTCGATGCTTTAATCCCAGAGACATCCAAGTTAACAGTTTTCATTAGGTTCATAATTTTTTTATATGTGAAGATTTAGTTTATAGAGTTTTTTTGATAGATTATCCAAAGATTATTTTGTGTTTATTTCCAGACTTTCCATGTAATTTTTCTCAAAACATGTTTACTATTTCCTTAATTATTATGTTCATTAGTTTTGATAAATCTGTTATTATATTAATAGTACACTTGAATATTATTTAGAAATAGTCTGCTTCTAACCAACTCTTGAACAAAGTCAAAAGTTGAGTTTTTTTTTACTTACATATGCTGCAGAATAGTACCATTTGGAATCTATACTGTCATCGAATGTTATTGAAAAAAATTGGATTTTTCAGCAATAGTTTATAGAATTTTTTTAAATCTTTTAACTTATTTTGTACTTATACTGTAAACAGTTCTTACAAAAAGACTAACATTAGAAAGTTGTGTTTTTATTTAGAAAAAAACATAGAATGTCTCTTGTAGATAATATACTCTTCTTCAAGAAATGTTTTATGTATTCTTTTATTATGGAATATGAAACAGTGCTTTTTATAGATCCAATTTAAGATAATGAACTTATATGCTTGAATAGATTTTATTTCCAATGTTTTGTCTCATAATTCTTCTCAACATACCTTGTTTACAGCAATATTTCCATGACAAATTAGGCATGGTGCACTTGGCTTCCTTCTTGCCTTGTTTTGTTGCTATTGAGTTTTTTTAGAAAATAAAATCATTCTAATTCAATCAAACATAGCATTCTAAATTTTATGTTGTAGTTCATAAATGTTATTAAAAATGCATAATTGGTTAAAAACATTTAATACTTTTTTTTTTTTCTATTGAGTTATAAATTTATATTGAATAACTATACCTTTACATTGAATCTTTATTCAATTAGTGATGCAATGTCTTGGATCCAGAAATATTTTGTTTTATAATTCTGAAAGACAAAATTTATTTAACTATTAGTCGTAATAAATTATATAAATTGTAAATTAAAACACAAATATAATTATTAAATTATCAAAATTTACAGATTCATTTTCTATTCTTGATTCTTTTGTTCAACATTTAGAGTGCTATTAAGTCATAGTCTGGGAGAGTGATTTAATCTCTTTGTTTACATATACATTGAGTTATATTTAATTTAAAGTTTAGATATATTCTAAATAAAATAGAACAAGAAACATTTTGATACTTCAATTTTTTTTTATTTTAGATATCATTTTTTTTAATTTGTTGACATATATATTGGTATGCTTAGGCAAATTATAAAATTTATTAAAATCTTGTAATTTTTCATCAGTATATGAACAAATAGCTATCTCATCAAAAAAATGTTGATCCAGACCAGCACCATTTAAGCGAAATATGAATCAATCAACTCATAATTTGTTATTTTTATAACAGCCTCAAAAAAAACATTTTCAAATTGTAAGAATATTATAACATTATATTTACATATACATCTACTGTCTGGATGGATACATACATGACTTATGATGATTTATATAAAGTATTACTTAAATATATGCATTGAAATCTTAATCCATCATTTCATTAAAAGACTGAAGAAAATAAATAATAGAGATGACAAAATTTTAATATCAGGAATTCAGTAAAAATTATAGTTAAAAACAATTTAATAATTATTCATTGAATTCATTCATTATAACTCAATATCTGAATTTACAATCATTTTATAATTATTATTTTACACCTATTATTTACAAAATTTATGTGTGTATATATTATGATTGTATGAATAATGCTATGTCACATATTTTATTTAAACATCATAAAGACTAAACATTATAATAAAAAAAAATTTCAATTTAAAACAAGAAATAAAGAATAGAATAAATTAGATAAGTAATGCATGAAAAATAAAATTTGGAAATAAATGTGTTTTTGAAGGGTATAGGAAAGAAGAAGGAAATAAGTATTTTTTTGTTATAATTGGTTTTTGGATAAAAGAAAATATAAAAAAGGAAAAAGTTTTTTTGAGGAGAAGGAAGATAAATCCTTGAAAATGACTATAAATTAAATATAGTTGAAATGGTGGATATAATGAACAAGTGGATATATATATACGAAAAAAAGTTTTTGTAAAGAAAGTAGGAAAATGAGACTTTTTAATTGTTTGTAGTAATGTATATTTTGAAAAGAAAAAAAGAATGGAGTGTTGATTAGAGGTTTTAAACAGAAGTAATAATAAATGGATTTGTTACAATCAGTAAACTTGTACAGAAAGTTTTTTTGAACAATCTGGGAAATAATGACTTTTTGGAGAAGAATATGATATAAATAGAGGAAGAAAGAAGAGAAAAAAATATATTACAATTTTATTGAACTTTTTAATTTTTTTATTTTATTTTGTATTTTTATTAATTTGTTATTATTTTTTGGGGGTGGGGTTTTGGGTTTTTGAAGAAATGATAAAAATGTTATTAGAAGGTGAAATTGTTATATAGATTATTAGAAAATTAAAATGTGTTAAATAATAGGGTTTAAAGTTGTAAATTAATAAAAGATGTGTATAAACATAAATATGAGGCTATAAAAAGATATAAACCTGTTTTGAATAGAATAAATTAGATAAGTAATTTATGAAGAATAAAATTAGGAAATAAATGTGTTTTTGAAGGGTATAGGAAAAAAGAAGGAAATAAGTATTTTTTTGTTATAATAGGTTTTTGGATAAAAGAAAATGTAAAAAAGGAAAAAGTTTTTTTGAAGAGAATAGAGACAAATCCTTGAAATTGACTAAATTGAATACAGTTGAAGTGTTGGATATAATGAACAAGTGGATATATATATATTGTAACCAGTTGGATTACATAGCACACACTAATATAGTATGTGCATAAATATATATACAAAGTTGAAAGGGAAACTAGAAATAAACACAAAAATTATAGTAGGTATTTTCTATATTCATTGAAATAAAATAATAATAATAAATAATAACACTGATTTAAAATTCTTCCATAGCGTAAGCTTGTGGTTAAAACACCTGTAGAGGTCCCTACTATCGCATTTTACACGCATATTATCGAGGTTATAGCCTCAGTAAATATTAATACTTGTTTTTGAAACTTTTTTTAATTAATTAAAACGTATGTTTTTAAAGGGATTAGAGAGATAAAAATAAAACTTTGTTTTCAATCAAGATGTTATTATCACCTTAGATGATTCTATAAAAGGGCTGATAACAAAATTAACTTTAGTCTGGGTAATGATTTTTGAAGAGAAAAGTTTGGATAATAATTTTTGTAAGAACTGTCAGCTGAAAAGTTGGTAACAATATTTTGTTGCAACTTTGATGAAGTGCAGCAGTTGGTTTTAGCTGACCATAGAATTTGCAGAATAGCTACCATAAACTGATGTAGCTGAAGGCAAGATAGTAGACTGTTTTCCCTAGCAGGAGTTTGAATTTACATGGAGAAAAATGATCCACTTTTTTGTGCGGAAATTCGTAGCCTTAAATGTGGAGAAGACAGTTAGTTGCTTGTCTGAAATCTATCAAACCAAGACAGCTGCTTGCCTGGAATAATCCTAGACAGAAAGAGACCAACTGCAGACCAAGATTTTACATGAATTACGTACCTTTACTGATGATGACAACAAGTCTGAAATTATATTTTTTTGCTGGGCCAAAAACCAAGCTTACCAAAAGAAAGCTTGAAGAAATTGGTGTACTTATGCTGCTGTTTAGCTATACATGCAGGGAACCACAGATAAATATGTCTCGTGTATATACAGTGAGTTATTTTATTTTAATATTTCTTAAAATGACTTTTAAAATTATAAATTAATAACTTAAAGTTAACACAAACAAGTAACATTTGCTTGAGTTGAAATCTAACAGCAGTTATATATAATAATGAAATTTTAAATAATTTCTTTGGTCTAAAGTGACAGATATATAAAATGATTTTATTTTTCGTTTATTAAGAAAAAAAGAAGAGACATTTTTTATTTAGAGACCTTGATAATTAATCAACAAGTACCTGACAAACAAAAGTTGACTTTATTTAGTTTGATAAAAAAAAGAACTTATAAACTGAAACTAAATTGTAAATTATATCTATGTTTTGTTTATACACAAGTATATGTGTGAAATTTATGTATGTTTTCCAAACGGAATTAATTAGGAAAATATAATATTATTATAACAATGTGTGTATATTGTCAATTATAACACGCATGTAAATTTTAATCATTTTTTGTTGTTATTGGATGTCAATTGAAATAGATTAATTGTATAATAGAAATCGTGCATCTGTGCGCACATATATTTAAATCCATGTAACAATTTAAATTTTGAATAGTAATTATGTAAATCACCAATATGATAATTTTTTTTATTGTATAAGACTTAATTTATATGTAGAGCCACATAGACCTTAATTTCAATTTTTTTTGTTATTAATAAACTTGTATTTAATTGTTAAAAATTGTTTCCATCATCTCTTGGTCACATACAGTAATAGAGCTTGTGTTCTCTGAGCTAGATTCGTGCACGTGATGAATATATAAATGGGGATATGTATATTAGTGCTTTTGGGGCATCCAGCGATGATCAGTCATCATCATCCTGGTTGGCACAAAAGATGATACTCTTTAAAGCCCATGCACTATATTTTATTTTAGTTCAGTCTTGTTAAAAATTTAAGTTTATAGTTGGCCAGTACAAGTGACCTGAGCATTGATGATGATCAGCATATTTTAATGTCCCAGCATTATTGTTTCGATTCCTGATTATTGTATATTTTAATGGATGGGCATGAAGCTGGTGCATCCATGTTATGTTTAAATAATTGACCAAGCTGGAAAAGGCTCAGTAGTTAGCCTGGTCTACAGAAGACCCATTTTCAATCCAGTCACCAGATTGACTGTTGATTTACTGTATTGGTGGATTGTATTGATTTGTTTATTCCCATCAATGATGATGATGGATGGTTATTTATTTTGAATAGTACTCATACTTACTAATAATTACTTTTACTTTATAATGCTGGTTGATATATGATTGATGTATATTTTAGTTACATAAGGAGTGACTGGCTGATTACTCAATGATCTCTCTCACAGATTTTTATAATCTCATGCTCCTCTTTAATATATCTTTACCAAATTACTTTTATATATTTTTATAAATTGTTGATTTTGCATTAATCTGGGAGTGTTGATGATATTCCATCACCCCAGGTTCACCCTCTTTCTTTTGATACCCCAACCCGTTACAATATATATATATACAAGAAATAAAGTTTTTGTAAAGAAAGGAGGAAAATGAGACTTTTTAATTGTTTGTAGTATTTAATTATAATGTTATAACAACAAACAATTGCATAGATTATTTTATTTAGTTTGCTTTCAAATAAATGTAACAGGGGACAGTTCAAATAAACAGATATTTAGTAAATAAAAAAGAATATTAATAATTTAGAAAAATGACAATACATAGAAAGTTATTTTACTTCAGTGCTGATTTATGGAGTTTAAATAAAATATCTTGTAATAAAGAGAATAATATTTGAAATTATATCAAAAATATTTTAGATATGTATAACAAAATCATTTTAAGTTACTGTAAATATGCTATAATATTGTATTTTTCTGTAGCATGAATAATTTTATATCAAAAAGTAAAAATTGTAATAAGTGTTAGTAAGCTGATAAAAAAAAGAAAACTTATATAACTTTTGTGATAAAAAAAATATTTTTATATTAAAAGTTAGAAACTTTAAATCAGAGGTGGGGAACCTCTGGCCCTCAGAAATTCAATATGGCTCTCGGACATTTTCATAATGTATGTAAAATGTCCCTGCATAAAACTTCTATTTAAACACATGCATAATTCAAATATTGAATTAAGAATTAAATAAAATATTTACTTTCTTAACTACATCCAACCTTTATAATAGTTCTAGTTTATTTTATCAGAGGTGCAATATTCCAACAAATTATCTATATTGTATGGAACAAGAGAAAGAAGATTTAAAAACCGTTTATTTCTTTTCTGTATCTAGACTTACAAAGATTTGTAATTGTGTACCATGCAAATAATATATACCCTGCTAGACACTTCTTTCCATTACATATAAGCCCATGATGGCCAATACATTGGAAATAAGAAGATGGGATCTTAATTACTATTTTAACAGAATTAATATTAGCAATGTACTATGAAATTCTTGGCCCCAATAATTATTACTTACGATTTATAATATATAAATTAAGATATGTAATTGGACGAATAGATGGATTGTAATGAAAACCAATGATAAGAAAAATAAATTTATTTACATAAATATAATTAATTTAATATGCAGATATTAAATAATAATAATAAATAAATACATTGACAAATAATTCAATGTTTGTTATGTGCATAATTCATAATTTAGCTAATGCATGTTTTCTATTAGTTTTACCGAAAACAAATAATTTTTATTTTAAATAAACTGAAATTGTTGGAAAATATAATGCTAAACTTAAACATGTGGATTCACTTGAGGATGAGGACTTGCATATTGATTCATATTTTTTAATCATTCATTCCTCAAGTTGTGTAAACATTTTGTTTATAAAATTGGGCAAATATATTATTACAAGCTTCAAAATATATATTTCTCAAATATATAGATTTTTATAAGACATATGCATTGCAAATAAAAATATTCTTTCAAATATCTATACTCTTATATGATAAAAGCTAATTATAAAAATCAAGTGTGATTTTAAGTATATTAAATTTCATAATTGTTTATTTATTGATATTATCTTTATATTATATCAAATATAATCCAACATTAAACTTTTTAAAGTTTTGAAAATAAAAATATGTCTACCAACTTCTTACTTCATATATATTTTATTTTATTTAAAACTAAAATTAATATTCAGTAATTCGTTAATATAATTTAAATATACATCTGTATGATTAATATGAAGTTTTATATTTGTACTATTTTTATTTTTGAATTAACTTCTTGTCTTGTTTATAAATTATTAAAACAAAGTAATTTTTTTTAAAAAAAACTAGTGTTTGCAGTAAATATAATAATCAAAGCCTTTTTAACTTTAGTGTTAAGTTCTTTTATTGTGCCTTTTTTTTTTTAACCAGCGACTTTTTTTTACTTTTCAGGCTCAATTATTCGTAAATATCTTAATTACCATTTCATTTCCAATTATTCTTTGTTTTTGCTGAAAGTTAGACATTTGTAATCCAATTAAATGTGAGAAAGGTGTGTGAAAAGTTTTGATTGTCCTCTAGTTCTTTATAATGCAGCCAATGAAGAAAGAGGGAGAGATTCACCCTCACCTCCCTGCTATTGTTCACACCCATCAGGTTGATGATTACCAAATAAATAAAATATTTTCAAGTCTCTTACAGGAAAAGAAAAACTGAATCCAAATTGACTACCAATTTTTTTTTCTTTCAACTGCATTCTAACTTTTATTCAGCAACTTACATGTGATTTTTTTAAAAATCGATTATTTGAAATGCTAGACAGTATTATTTAATACATCTTTTTTTTTTTTTAACAGTTTTAAATTTTAAAATAATAATAATTAAATAACCAGATTTATGATTATTATTATTATTAATAATCGCTATTATTTTTTTATATTAACTTCACTAATTATTCACAAATTTTATTATTGTAAACAAATATCTGGGTTTGATTAGTTTTCAGATTATGGATCCCATGCTATTAGAACATCTTCAGGAAGCGGATAGGGAATGGCCTTCAGATAGCTGCAAATAAGCAAAGTAATACAAATAAGAAGTCGCTGACAATGGGATAACATTCACTATCTAGGAAATTGTGAAGGAATCAGTGGCATGTTTACTTCTATAAAATGCCACAATTCCTATAATAATGGACATATAATGGTAAATGTTAACCATCATTAAATGTCAACACCGTGCTGTGTACTAAGTCAGCAAAAGCATTCTTCTAAGTCAGCGGATCACTATAGGTGATAATGGCGAGGAGGAAGCTGTAGGTGGATGTTCATTTTATGAGATTCGGCTAGCGCATTGAATCTGTTATGAAGATTATTGCTGGGAAAAGAAGGCAATGGGAAATCACTTAGTCTCATAATCCCCTTGTTTATTATGAGTATGTCTACAGGAATCATTATGTTTGGTGTTGAGACCTTAGCTAAGGATCGTTCTGATGTTTTGCCTGGCAGGAGTAGACACGAGGCTAGTCAAATTGTAAAACTGAAATTCTCATAAAATTCATTCACTAAGAGAAGATAAATTGAGAGTTGGCATGTTGAATGTTAGATCATTGAGAAATGCTGGGAAATTGGAAAATTTGAAAAAGGAGATATGTATAAATAATATCAACATTATAAGATTAAGCAAAGTGAGATGGGTGGGATGTGGGGAAGTAAGTAGCAGAGGTGTTAAATTATTTTATTCTGATGGTGATAGACCTGTTAGTGGAGTTGACATGGTTGTTGGAAAGAAAATTGGAAATAGATTGTATTGATAATAAACTGATGATAATGAGAATAACTGCAAATCCTAGGGATTTGGTACTTGTACAAGTTTATATGTCAACTACTAGTCATGATATATTAAAATTTATGAAAAATATGAGAAAATAGAAGAAATTATCCATGAGTGAAGAAATGTATGTCTACTGCTATTAAGTGATTGGAATGCAATTGTGGAAAAAAGTAAGGAAGGAAAAATTATTGGAAATTATGGTTTTGGAAAAAGAAATGAAAGAAGTAGTTGGTTTCTATAATTTTGTAAGGAGAATGGGTTTGTGATTGCAAACTCTTGTTTTAAAAATCATGTAAGAAGATTGGAAGCTCCAGGTAATAGATTATTAAATTGAGTATGTATTGATTCAATATAGAGACAAGAATGCTATTAAGGGTTCACATGCTTTGCCTGGTGCTGATATAAACTTGGACCATAATTTGATTATGACTAAATTAAAGTTAAGTTTAAAAAGAATAAAAAGAGGGAAAAGATATATTAGATGGGACTTAGATAAATTGAGTGAAATGGAGAAAGGAAAAATTGGTTTATTATGTGAAAATATAATAAAATGGATTGATAAAGATATGTTAATAGTTCTGCTAAGTATTGTAGGATTAAAGAAGGATTATTAAAAACAAAATAGTCACTCTTTGGTTAAAGAAAACTAATCAATCTTGGATAATGGGAAGTTTGTTGGAAAAGATGGAAGCATGCCAATACTGAGGAAGGGCAAAGTGCATATAGAAAAATTAATGGTGATCATGTGATGTTTATTGGTTTAGAAAAATTAATAATGAGTTAAGAAGAGAAACAGATTAAGAAAAAGAAAAATGTAGAGAGATAGAAATGCTTCAACAGGTGAAAAGATATTTGGTATTTGGTAGAATTAGAAAAGTCACTTAAGATAAAAAGAAATGGTTAGCAAGTGAAACAGCAGAAAAGAATGGAAAGAGATTAACTGATAGCTGTGACGTATTGAAAAGATGGAAAGAATATCTTCAATGTCTATTTAGAAAAGAAAAGAATTCAGTTAATTATGAATTTGAAAATAAAGAAGATATTGAAGTAGATGATAGACATATTGTCAGATGAAGTAATAAAATCGATTACACAAATGAAGAATGGTAAGGTTATTGGATTTAAAAAAATGTATAGAATTTTTGAAAGAAATGGGATAAATTTACTATAAAGGAAATAACTGAAACACAGACACAGGTATATAACAAGCCTGTGTTTCAGTTATTACATTGTAGAGATGTCTGCCCATCCTTGCATATGTATTAAATGGATTATGTCCTGTACATGTGGGGTTTAGATTGACATTAGGTCAACATGGGTGTGACAAGAATCTCGACCTCAGGTTGGCCTTTGAGCATTTCATCATCAGATTTTCAATTGGGTGGACGGTTGAAGAGTTGGAGTGTGTAGTAGATTGGAGCCTGTCCATTAAAGTATGAAGATTGTCTATCTAAATATATATCTGAGCACTTATAGTATATATGTGTGGGAGATGATAATCTGGACCAACTGATGATTGCTGGTTTAGCATGAAATACATATATATTGGCGATTATTTATCTTTTCAGCATATATGTGCTTAGTGTATCGGTGTTATTAGATAGTGGAGAGTGATGAGTCGTTTGAAAATCTGTGCTCATATACCCTATATATATATATATATATTATAAAGGAAATAGTTGGTTTTGCAATTTGATATATGATAATGGAATTTGGCCTGAAGATTTTTTAAGGACTAGTGATTTCAATTTTTAAAAAGAAGATAGTTATTAAATGTAAAAAGTACAGGACAATAAGTTTGTTATATCATGCTTCTAAAGTTTTATTGAGAACTTTAATTCAAAGAATTTATGGGAAAATAGACAATATTATATTGGAGAAGAACAGTTTGGTTTTCAGAGAGGGAAAAGTACAAGAGATTTTGTTGGTATTGTTAGAACAATTGCAGAGAGATATATTGAAAAAGATTTTAAAAAATTGGTATATATATTGTACTGGAATCCGCCACCTTTAACAAGCTAATTATGATCTTGATACATTATTATTTTTATTATATTCAAAATATTATTTTATTACTTGCACATATTGGTTATTTATTAACATCTATTCTTTATTATATTTCATTTTATGTGATTACTTTTTCTTCTTTAACACCTGTGGCAATGGATAGTACATTCAAACAGGGGTAGAATACCTACGGCCAGATTGAGGCTACACAAAAGCTCAATCATGACCATATTTCCTGGCTATAGCACCCTTCCATACTGCTGGGCCAAAACTTGCCATCTAAAGCACTATTTGTTTTGGAAATAAGTCTCGGCCACCATCCGGCCATATATGTTATATATAGCTGGCATGCCCAGACGACAGACACATGCACCCAGTGCTTGAAATATATCCAGGCTAAATCACACTCCTGATTAGGGGATCCAGCGCATTATCACTTAACACAGGAAATATTTTTAATCTTCAAATTATTGGTATTATAGTTAAAAGAGAGCGAGTATAGATTAAGTAACATTTAAGCAAACAATCTTATTTTTGTAAACACATATTTAAATAGATATAATAAATGTTAACACAGAACATAAATGAATGAATACACATTACTTGTTAATAATTCAACATTACAAATGTCCATTATAGTTTATTTCATTGGGGAAATATATATGTTTAGACATTTATGATTGAAAAAGTATATCTAGGTTTTATTGGGTTGAGGTGACATCATCTTTTCTGCAGTTGGCATTTTTTTTTTTTTTTGGTTTTAACTTTCCAATGGCTGGCTTTTTGGTTTCTGGCGACAGCTTGACTTTCTTTCAGACTTCTGTTGTACAATAGGAGAGAGAGTATGCGATAGTGTCTATGTCATAGTTTAGGCATTGATTCCAGGCAAGAACAGTTGATGGAACCAAGGACTTGGGGCATGAAGCCCAGTTGAACATTCCAATGATTTTTTAGCAACACATGTTGCTAACTTCTGCGGCTTCATTTATATTTCCATCACAGCTAAGGGTCACATTAACTATGCCCTCAGTGACGAATGGATCTAGTAGATTGGAAAATTGGAAACACTGGACGACAACATTTTCATAGACTCTGTAAAACTTAAAAAACACTGGACAAGTATGGGTAATTTCTTAACAATATACAACTACTGTTTTTATACCTAACTTTCCCATTGTTTATTTCTTTTACCACAACTTTAATCTGGTTTAATTAATATTTATATTTTATCAGCCAGGAATCTTTCAAATTAATTGCATTCCTGCCGATGAGATAGTTTACAAAAGTTTTTTTTACTAATTTATTTTATTTTATTCTTTTATATTTATTTGATTTTAAACATTTATTTATTTATTTTTTAATTTATAAAAAGAAGAGAGCGGATTTTAGATCTTTCCCCACCCTATTCTTGCTAAAACAGTTTTATTCTAAAAAAAAATGATGCAATCTTTCATTTTTTTCAAAATTATATTTTAATATCTACTTTTAAATATATATTTTTTGTTTTCTCTCTTATTTTCCTTTTTTGTAACTTATTAATTTATTTCATTTTATTCTTTTATATTTATTTGGTTTTAAACATTTATTTATTTATTTTTTAATTTATAAAAAGAAGAGAGCGGATTTTAGATCTTTCCCCACCCTATTTTTGCTAAAACAGTTTTATTCTAAAAAAAAATGATGCAAACTTTCATTTTTTTTCAAAATTATATTTTAAAATCCACTTTTAAATATATTTTTTTTGTTTTCTCGCTTATTTTCCTTTTTTGTAACTTATTAATTTATTTCAACACATATAACACAGATATATACATAAGTTTTATAACATATGTCTCGCTAGCATTACAATATGTTTTGTGGGTTTAGAAAAAGCATTTGATAGAATAATTTGAAATAAACTTATGATCATCTTAAAAATAAAGTATTTTGGAAAGAGAGAAATTTGATTTGGAATATGTATACTGGACAAAGAATAACAATTAGACTGGAGAATAATGATACTGATGAAGTGAATATAGAAAGAGGAGTTAGGCAAGGATGCAGTATATCACTTGTTCTTTTTAATATTTATTTAGAAGATATGTTAAATAATTATTTAGATTGTGGAGGAGCAAATATTGGACATAGAATAATAAAATGTATAAGATTTGCAGATGATGTATCTAATATAGCTGTGGATGTAAAGTGTTTTCAGACTATATTGAATAAATTGGAGAAAGGTTTGTATGGAATATGAAGTGAAGATTAATGTTGAGAAGTATTTAGGACAGGGAAAAATAGAAAAAATCTGTTGATTGAAATCCATGATAATATAATTCAACAAGTAAAGTGATTTATATATTTGGTTGAGTTAGGCTGGAAGAAATGAAGATGAAGTTAAAGAAGAATAGCATCGGCAAAAGAGGCATTTATTAAGAGAAAGAAAATATTTTGTGAATTTTTGAATAATGAATTAAGGAATAGATTAATTAAATGTTATAATATGGAGAGTATTATTATATAGTTGTGAAAGGAACAGCTTGGAAGCCTTTGAGATGTAGTCATGGATAAGAATGAAAATAACAAATGAATATGTTTTGAAAAGTGGAAATGAGAAAATATTGATTGAAGAAATTAGAAATAGAAAGAGAAATTGGTAATAGTCTGAAATCCAGGCACGGCCGCTTGGGGCATTGTTTACGTGTCAAAACACATAAAAATGCCGTTTCGGCGGCCACAGCCTTACAGGCTAATACAACATTTACGTATTGTATTAACCCATTAGCTAGGCCACTTTACATGACATTGCACAAAAATATTACGGCCTGTTTTGTGCTTCGAAGCTATTTACACGTATTCGTTCTATTCGTAGCTGATTACCGTATCGCTTGAGGGTGTTTAAATTTCAAGGCGGTATGACTTTTTCAAATCTCCGTAATAGAGTAATGTCATTTTGATTTAAAAAATGTTGTTAATTATTAATAATTGTCATATGGTCCCCACCCTTCCCCCAAAAAAGGTTAATATGTAAAAAATGATGAGTAGAGACAAGAAGGGAATGGTGAGTGGAACAAGAGAGGATTGAAAAAGTTGACATTGCTGGATGATATAAGAAATGGGAAAAGTTATGTAGAATTGAAGTGCTAGGCGATGAAGGGAATGTAATGGCGAAATGGAGAATTAATATGATTGCTCTCTGTATCTGTCCGTGGGACAGAATACTATTAATTGATTGAAATAAATGTATAAAATTGCTGTTATAAATAAACATATGAAGTTATTCTGATGTTGTGCCCTTATATGTTATTATTGTAATCAAAAAATAATAATAATAATTCTTTACAACAGCTATATAATCAAATAATAATTTTATACATTAAAAAACTTTTTTCAGCACCTGCTTTGGTGCCCTTTTCAAATGTTATTAATCTATTTAACGTTAACGAATCACCTGACATAAAACCATCCAGTCAATAATGGAATTAAAACAAACAATAATAATATAACGTTAAATAGATTAGTAACATTTGAAAAGGGCACCAAAGCAGGTGCTGAAAATGAAGCTTTTTAATGTATAAAATTATTATTTGATTATATAGCTGTTGTAAAGAATTATTTTATTATTATTATTATTTTGTGGAAGAGCAGCATAAGGATTTTTATTCCTTTCCAATTTTGATTTTATTGTATAACCGTGTTTGCATTGGGCTTTGCTAAACTGCTCTTACTAAAGAGATTAATTAACTAATAGAATGATTTTGTTAGTGATTTTTGCTTCTTTTTTTTTTTTTGTTTAATTATTCATTTACTTCAATAATGATTTTTATTCGTTTCCAATTTTGATTTTATTGTATAACCGTGTTTGTATTGGGCTTTGCTAAACTGCTCTTACTAAAGAGATTAATTAACTAATAGAATGATTTTGTTAGTGATTTTTGCTTCTTTTTTTTTTTTTGTTTAATTATTCATTTACTTCAATAATGTATTTAACTGTCCAGAAAACTGACACTGCTTTTTAATATATATTTATATACAGGGATTGGATAAAATAATAGAAGTATTTATCATATTAATGTTGTATCTTTGATCTCATGTTCTATGAAAGGGAAATACTTAGCAATATAACAATTTTTTTACTAAAGAAGTAGTAAGAAATCTTTGATGTGAAATTAATATCGTAATATCGATGATATAAGCCTGCAAAAGTATCAATGTTCAAAACTACTAATTTTTTTTTGCATTTTTTCAAGATTGATTGATTGTCTTAAGAGTTGTGACTGCATTCTCCCAAAATAAAAATAAAAAAACTCAGAAATTAATTTTTAAAAAAATGCGCAGAATCAGTCATGAACATGGATATACATTAAACATTTATATAAAAATTGATGGTTGTAAATGTGAATGCCATGGTGAAATAATGATTGGCATTTTGATTGAACAAAGAAAATTATAATATAGCTGTCCAAATCACAACTATTTTATTCCATCTTTCACAGTTGGGAAGAGGCAGTATTTTTGAAAATCTTCAGCACATAGTCTTCCATATTTCCAATCTTTCACTGTCCATGCACTTGACATTATATACCTACAACTAGAATTCACATTAGTGAATGAAGGCTATTTGATCAATTTCTGTAAACTTAGACAAACTTATCCAGTGACTGATAAAAGTGTAAATAATTATACATTATAGCATAATGGAATTGAAACCGATTGAAAGATGTTCCTTTTTATTTATATATAATACGGATTCTTAAATTCAAAATCATCCATCTTCCGTTAACGCAAGCAAAGAGAACATATGGATATAAACGAATCTATATCCATACTTGTCCGTACCTGTGATTGTACGGATATTGCCCCAGATTATCTTTCCTGGTCAAACGTCTCTCGATTGCTGTAATTATTAATGAATTACAGCATCTGGATAAATTATAAATTTAATGGGATCAGAAATGCCGTACCACTAGCCTCACGTGTTATTTAGTACTCAAAATGGAGTAATAATTATAACCCAAATCCCTCCGGGTATATTAACTATTTGGAATGGCAAAGAAACGAGACGAAACACACAACATAATTAAGGAACATTTAATATAATAAATAAATAACAAAAACGAAATCAATTGAAATATTTACATACAATAAAAAAAATCATTTTGATATAATGCTATGATTAAGTGTATGGGTTAAATCCTATAAATGATTATAATCTATGAAAATAAATTATCCAGTTACAGTCGTCATTCCAAGTATTAGAAAGAGTCTAATTACTGTCTATCTCATTAATATCTGGAATTTTCAATTACTTTAAATCAAGAGTATGTGCACATGTGTTCTATATAGGTGTGATATTTACCTAGGTTTTTCTTCGTCTTCGATGTGAGTTAAGGTCCTGCTAACTGTCATGTGGAATTCCTCTACTTCTTTAGCAGAAACAGCCGCTCTTAGGTTTAGACTTGGTTTGTGGAATTTCTTCTTATATCTGTAGTGACTTCTCCATACTAGGGCATCAAGGGCATGGCAGGCGGATCATAAGACAGGCTCTACACCGTCAGTTGTTACATGGCGAGGTGACTGTACGAGCACGGTGGGTCTGAATCGGCCAGCGATCATGATGGCCCTTAGCCACACATCCTTGAAGCTTCACTTATGTTGTAGATTATTTTCATGTTCATACAGTGTTCAGTCTTCTATGTCGAGGTTCTTTTACTCAGCTTTCTGGTTTTTTTAAATTTTCATGTCTGCTTTCTACTATATTCTAATCTGCTTCTTATCAGAGCAGTGTCCTCTCTGAAGTCTCTACGTGAACTCCCCTGTACAATTAATTCATTAATGTCTTTTTCCAAATTCTTTCATTATCTTGATCTTTTTTTGTTTGTAGCTTTCCTTTCACACTTTTCACTTTAAGACACCTTCAACAACTCATACAAATTTACTTTTTTCATACATTTTCGTAGCAATATTTTACATTTATTTATTATTTATTTTCTTTTCTTTCTGTTTTTTTTTTAAGAAAATTATTTTCATTTGACATG
Source organism: Epiperipatus broadwayi (assembly GCA_028023455.1). Classification (NCBI taxonomy): domain Eukaryota; kingdom Metazoa; phylum Onychophora; class Udeonychophora; order Euonychophora; family Peripatidae; genus Epiperipatus; species Epiperipatus broadwayi. Next base: position 376,488 of record JAQFVV010012573.1, on the reverse strand, counting down.
CATTAAACATTGCTCTCTTTATACATACCTTCACAAATGCATTTCATTTTTCTTCAAAATGTGTACTTTTCTAGAATAGATCCTTATCTTTTGTCACATTTTAAATTCTATTTCTAATCTTATTTAAACTCCTCAATTTTTTACTCTTTTTTTTTTTATAAATCATTTTTGCGTTCCTATTTCGTTTATATTTTCTTTCTCACTTTGATTTTAAACCAAATATACGATTTCAATATTTTCTAAACTTATATTTTTCAAAATATCAACTTTGGAGAGTGAAAGATAAGAATCTTGTTTGATTCCATTTCCCTCTCTTTTATTTCATTACTGTAATTAATTACGACATTTTCTTTCTTCATTAGTTTAATTCTTTTATTTATTTGTTTTTATTTATTTCGAAAAGAAAACTACAGTATTTAATATTGTTTAATATTAAATATATACGTGTGTGATTGCAGTATGTGCGACTATCACAATAGATACAGATTATTTGAAACACTTTGGATAATTGTATTCATTCTGTGATGACAATTTTGTTTCCTAATAATTACTGTCAATTTAAGATAATTTATGCAGCCCATTCAATAAAATGTTGGTTTGAGAAACTTAAGAGAATATTATACATTTGACTGATTTAAATGTTATTAAGCCTATGTGGACTTTTAAAAAGATTTATATTCACTAACATCTGTTAGAGAAGTTTGATTATAAACAGTTCTTGCAAAATGATGACCTATACCATATTAATAAAGGTTCCATGTGTTTTGATTATTTTATTCATCTTTTGTAAATATAAAACCTAAATTATAAGACATTTTAGATCTTTTTAGATAGATATTATTTTTCAGTGCTGTTACTTTAAAACATTGAATTGACATTTGATTAGAGAAAATATTCAAAAATATTAGATCAGTGCAAGGAAGGGGCATTTCAAACTTTAATTCGCACTTGAATAGCCTGACATCCCAGTTAAAATCTTCAAAATCAAATAGAAGTTTATATATTCTGAATTATCATTAGAGAATAAAAAATATTGAAAAGATTAATTGAAATACCATTATTAGAATTAGATACAAAGAGGAAAAAAAAACTGAAATAGTGATTTAGGATTGATTAAAAACAAATGATGAAAAAATGTTTTAAACAATAATTGCACTTATATAATTACAATTTTTCCAATATTCAAATGAAATGCTTAGATTTTATGAGAATTTTTAAAGATTGTTACTTAAACAGTGGTAAACAATTTTAGTATACTTATTGTTAATCTATATTCAATTGAGTATACTTTAGGCAGTTATAATCTGGTGACAAGAAATATAAGAATAGGGAGAATTTACCTAACTTAAAAACTGTTTTTCTTTATTTGTTAAAAGATTTTAAAATATTAAATGGAGGGATTTAATGGTATGCAAAAATGTAAATTTTTTTTTTTTGTCATTGAAAATATTGACCATGTTCATGATTTTGTAATTAGCATAAATATTTTAATTTACAATTGAAGAACAGTTTAGTAAATATAAAAAGTACATTATAAAAAGTCACTTTTGTGACAATATTTTTGGATTATCTTTATATAAAGGTATATACTTACATACCAACAATAATATCACATGATTTTCTTATATGCTTGTAAGAGCCATTTCATATAATTGTAAGTATTCATTGGACATCGTATACTATAGTGTTACAGTATAGCTATTCTCATACCAGTTTCTGGCTCTTGCCTTTGTCAATAAAGATTAGTATTCAACGTTGGAACTGATAGATTTAATGCATAAAGCAGCTACTTTTTATTCTTTTATCTGTTTAAATTGATAGCCTGAAATTCAAAAAACCCTGAGTAATGTTTATGAAGTCATGGTTGTAATTAATTTATTATTGCAATAAAGTCTAGTCATTTTCAGAAATTATTTTACATTTCGATAAAACAATTTTAATTATAAAAATATTAGGTACATAGATTTTGACAAACTTAATAGCTAGATAATATGTTGGTAAAAACATTTGTATTATTTCTAATTAACAAAACTCTTCAGAGCTTAAATTATTTGAATAAAGAAATTAAGCCATTAATTTAAAAAAGTTTACAAAAGTTGTATTCTGGCTAATGAAAGAACTTCAGAAGTTTAGAAAGTGGATAAAGTTATAACAAAAAATGTGAAATGAAATATGATCAAGATAATTTTTGAATTTGTTGAATTAAATGAAAAATTTTGTGAAAAACACAATCAGTGATTGAAATAATTTCAAAATGATTAAACAAAATTCAATAATTGGAAGCTATCATCTTTTCATCGTTTTAAGTATATGTGCTAATCAAACTGCTTGTTAATGAAGTTTAAGAATTTCAATACTTGTATAAATGAAATTAGTAAGAAAGAAGCTTAAAACATAGATATACATGTAACTATAATAGAAAATAGTGAAGATACTGTAATTATTTGTATGATGTCTAAAAGAAATTGATAATACTGGCAATTAGAATAAAATAAATTACAACATATATAGATCTAGCAAAAAAAAAGATAAATAATTTTCATTGTTCCAAATTTCCATATAATAAATGATGTAATTATATAAATTTAAAATGTAGCCTATATAAAAGTATGAAAAATTTATTTGAACGACTTTTCTGAAAAGAACTTTATTAATATTGCAGAAAATCTATTCATACACATTTAAAAAAATATAGCTATAAACTGTATTTAAATTTCTATTATTATACAAAACGAATGATAGGATTTAAATAATTATAAATTATAATTAATTATGTATAAAATGTTTTGTGTAGTAGGATATATATAATATGAATTTTATCCTGCCAAGATTTTGTTTATAAATCATTTACAAATAGTAAATAATTCAAAAATATAGTGAATATGACATTTCGCTAAGTTTTTGAGTTCATTGATTAGATTTGATTCTAGATATACTTTTGACTAGTATTAAAAATTTTAAAATTGGGAGAAGTAGAATGACTTATAATCAAGAATTGCCTAAGTGCCATAATAAATAGTGTTATTTATAAAATTATAAGTAGCTATGAGCTGCATAGAAAAGTTATGTATTCATATTTTTTATAAAAGAACATCTAAACATCAGCTGTTTTAACATATTAAATCACAAAATAAACAGCTATTTTATTTTTTTTTAATCTGTATCAGAAATTATTATTCTACTATTGATTTTAAAGATTTGTACTCAAAGCTCCTGATTTAATGCCATTGAAAGTTAAGATCTGTAAATCAATGTAATACAAAAAAAAAATTGTTTATAATTAGAAAAGAATTTGCATTCTACTGAGGATATATGCCCCCTCCCCGGACACACAAAGTCTTTACCTTTTTAAAATGAACATTCTTTTTTACAATTGAAATAGTAAAATGATTTCTATTGCTACCAAGTACTTGATATTTTTTAGAATGAGTACATAATTAAAATTAATGCATTTTATAGCTATCAATGCAGTTTGTATAATAAATAATTTTAACTACATTAACTCAAAATATTTTCACCTACTGATCGAACCCCTTTAGAAATGCATCAAAGAGCTGGAATTATCGCAATGTACTCACAGACATGAATTCTAAAAGTAATTTTGGTTCACAAATATAGCTTGTTACTCTTAGGTATTTATACTTTATCACTTCATTATTAATTAGCCAAAATAAAGCTTGCAAAATTAGATTCAATTTTCTGCAAGTAAATATTTTTTCACAAATTTTTGCAAAAATCAGGCTCTATAATAGTTTTATACTATACTGATACACAACTTACGATATAATTTTTCTGATCAGTGTGTGTACTAACCCTAAAACTTACTAATCTTTGTTTTTAAATGTGTGATTAGAAAATCCATAAAAGGAATCTATTATTTTAAATTTGCAAAATAAACGCTCCACAGTATTTATGTTTCTAGAATTTTGGCAACTAATTTATAAAAAAAGTTATAGCGTATTTTTCTTTTTATGGCATATCAAAACCATTAGAAAGAACGTGTTGAAAAATATTTGCCTTAATCTTCAAAAAATATTTTAAAAAAGTGACTATATTTAATTCAAAATATGTATTTTTTTTTTTTAAAAATCTCTACACAATTAATATAGATTCTCAAAATCTCCATTAATTTATGACTTCAAAGCTATGGTAAATGATTCTGGCATAATTGTAATGATTTGTCCCCAATTTTTGATATTTAAAATATTTTAATTTTTTTTCTTTCTCACAAATTGATCATTAATAATTTCCCTTATCCCATCTAACGTGAACACTGCATTACCAAGAACAAATCGTGATTTGGGAAAAAATATTTTGCATCTGTAAAAGTGTTAGCTATCAAATTAGATGATTTTGAATTAAGGAAAAATAATGACAAATTTATGGGTTTTATGTCATATTTTGAAATCATTGGCACATAAGTCGCATATTCAAAAAATTAATATCGCTTTTGGTTTGAAACTTTATATTATTGATATTCTCTTATAGAATGAAGTGATTAATGTTTAATACAATACATTTGTATTCATTTTATTTGATATAATGATTATATTTTATAAAATAAAATGAAAATTAACTTTCAGAATATTATGATGGAAGCTTATTGTAAAAATATCATTTGCTTAGAAATTATATTGCAAAATAAAATATTTATTAATTTGTTTTTTCAAATGTAATACTTCATATAATTAAATGAAGATGTAAATAAAAGCCATAAGTTTATTGTAGAAAATTCACAAAAATTAAAATATATCTTTATTAAAAGCGTAAGTTATATAAAATGTTTTTATTATGGGATATATTTTTTTATATAGCACAGTTGAATATATTACTTAAAATCAAAAATTAAAAAACATATGTGCTATACATAATCAAAAGAAATAGAATTTCTTATTTTAAGACTGAGATACTATGTTATAGTGAAATATTTATATTTTTATTATTTGATTGTATTATAATAGAGAAAATTTGCCACTATTTATTTCTTTAACACTAAAGTAGTTTTTCAATATTTAGAACTAATTATAAACTTTATTGAACTGTTACATGATTAGGATACATACATAACATTCTATTGTATATTATGTTTTTTAAAAAATAAATTATCCTAAAAATTTAAAATTGAGAATATATGTATCAGTTATGATATATTTTTTGTTTAGATATATATAAGATTACTTTGAGTCAACTATAGCAATTAGAATAAAATAATGTGAATATCTGACATATTATCACTACATTTTTGATATTATTAGCACAGAAATGAAAATACTTTGTAAATTAAATGGTAGTCAATTACATTTTTTTTTTTTACATTTAAAATCTTAATGAAGTGATAAGGAATATTTATTGAAAGAAATGATAGACCATTGGTTTCTAATGGGAATGTTATAATGCTAAACTAACAGTATTATAAGCATGAGTATTGGACAATGGAAGTATACTGTATTGTGAACTGAATTCTCTCATTTAACTAGAGCATCAATGTTCAAAATTTATCTTTTTTTCTGAAAATAAGACTGAATCTTATATCAATTTTTGCTTAAAGACACTGTCGGACTTATTTTCAGGGGATGTCTTATTTTTTCATGTACAAAAAGTAAATTTATTCAAATATAAAAGTATATATTTATTCAAGTACTTTTCTCTTTATAGAAAGCTGTAAGATTCTTGCCTCCCCTCCCCAATTATTTTTTTGTACTTGCCAGAATAGCTCTTTCTTTTTGCACTCATCTTATCTGGTAATAGAATATTATTCCGTTTAAATTTACTATTAAATCGAGTGTTAATTGAATACTTGCGAGACAGGAGTGGTAACAAAAATGATTGCAATTAAGAATAGTTTGTTCACAATAAAGCATTAAAAAAAAGTGCCAGAACAAAAATTCAGAAAATGTTAGTGTATTTCACATGTGTACATTAAGTAAGCCTATTTTAACATATGGCATATTGAAGTATGATGATTCATATATGACACAACCATGTCCATTTATTATCAAATACACAAATTGTAAACACTTTCCAAATTACTTGTAATAGCCTGGCTTGGGTATTCTTTTTAACAACTTTTTTTTAGGAGAAAGATTGATGATTTAGCTAAATTTCAGTTATTAAAATCACTTTCGTTATTTTAATAAAGTCTTTCAGGAGAAAAAAAAAATGTTTAAAAAATCAAATTAATTTTTTTTTTATCTTGAATATTAAAATAGTAGTGTGGTGAAACTCTAAAACCAAATCAAATATTCTAAATCTAAGTATTAAATAAGTATCTAAAAATATATAAATGAAATTATAAATTGTCTGATATATTGAATTGTGGTAGATAAATGTCTAAACATTTAGAATTACATTTGTCAAAAATAGTAGATGGGAAAATATAAAAGAATCATATAATTTATATTACCATTTATTTAAATCATTAGTGTTAATGATATTGATTATTTATTACAGACATTACTTTATAAGTCAATATGTACATCATATGTTTCAACAAGTAAACAAAACCCATCTATCAGGCTGTCGATCTTAACTAGGGCTTATATTATAAGCATCATTAAAAATCATGCTAGGCCTTATTTTCAGGAAACATAGCATTAACTCTTTATTGTTGAAACATTTATAATATTATAAAAAGTGATTCTTCCACAAAGTTAGGATAGCAAAACCTATGGTCAACTTTGGGTTGAAATTGGTGCATAATGAGACAGACTGATAGACATTATGAAAGATTGAAGACAAAAACCATGGCTGAACAAATAGTTCTACATCTATCAAAAAACAAAAACATTAGTTTTTAATAATCGAAAGTAGTGATATCATAAGTATTATAAGAATTGAATTATGGAAGTATGTAATATAAGGCGAATTATCTTATATAATTTTCCCTGTCACTAGAAGAGTTCTCTCAATTTTGAAACCTAGTGATGAAAACTATCATGATTTGGTAATTCATATATTTTTTTTTGCTCTAATCATTGTTTTGCATGGAGTGATCTTAGCAGCAAACCTTTTGAAAGACTAGGTTGCATGAAACATTATTTTTTATGATAGTTCTCCAATTCATGCTGCTCATGGCAATATTTTTAAGATAATATGCTGCCACACATTTCTCATGACTTTTTTGAAATTATTGGTTTTTTTAATATTAGTAATATTATTTATTTTCATTCAATAACTGAAAAGTTGATATTCTTTGGGAACATCTCTCACTATTTGCAGTTTATGATTATGAGAAATAACTTTGTTTGTTAACATGTTACAAATAATTTATCCAATGATATTTAATAAACTGCAATCAAGAATTTTAAATTTAAATTTAGCCTGTTTGAAAATAAACTGAAAAGTTAATTTTAGATCAAAATAAAAAACTGAACTATTTATTAAGAAGAGATATAATACAAATTGGAAATCAAATTTAGAAAGTATAAACACAATTAATTATTTATTTATATCATTTGGTTTCAGATGAAGAATTGAAATGGTGAAAGTAAATAGAAGAAATCTATATTAATTATGCCCTTGAGATTAAAAAGAAAAATGTTTAATCAGTAAATCATTTCTGTTTTAACTTAGGAAATTCAGAATTTAATATCAAAAATAAATAATATTTGTGAAAAAATATTTTAGCAGCAATGAAAGAAGGCTCAAGAAAAGAAAATGGATTGAAGGTCGAATTTTCAATATTGATATTAAGATATATATAAAACTTTAGTGAGGATAGTATAAGCATATATTGCAGCAAGAGAATGGTAATTGAAAAATGAATAATTCCATTAAGGTTTAATTTGAGATAGAGTGATGATATTATTATTGGAAAAACCTTAATATTATTACTAACTGAAAATTTACACTTAAACCATAAAGCCGTGAAAGAAAAAAAAAAATTTAGATTCACATGCATATATAATTTTAAATATTTAAGTAGTGTTAAAATTATGAAATATATAATTAAAATAAATAATAAACTGTTTATGTATACTTAATAATTTTATTATATGTATTTGCACTAGAAAATAATAGTAAAGATTACTTTTAAAATGAAATATTTTTAATATAACAGCTGTTGTAATTTTTTTTTGAATTATGCATCATAGCTAACTGCACCCCTATTCACAACATATTTCAAATTTTTTTCCCTTATTTTTATTTTAAAACTTCCCATTATGTATCATAAATAAAATTAAATCAGTAATTATAGATATGTATTTCTTCTATGATTGACTTCATTTTATATATATATGGTCATTATTAATTAGTGCTATTTTATAATAAGGAAGTATGCCATTTATATTGTATTAAATAGTAAATTATGTGCAAATTATTCTCAAACAATATTTATTTAAAGTACTTTAAAAATTGATGTATTTATTTTGAAAATAAATGCAATATATGTACATAGTTATGTACCTAAAAGCAGATAGAATACTGTTAGCAAAGGTTAATTTTTCATTTTTTTAACTCAAACTATTTTTATATGATTAAGAAAGTATATATCATCGTCAAACATTATCAATCCACTGCAGGATGAATATTCTTCCAAGTTTAATCCATCTCCAATCTCTTACTTCTCCACATCACCTCTGCATATATATATTATAACAGTCGGGGTGATCAATAATCAGTCTTACCGTATCTGTGCTACAGGGCACCACTAGGCTACTTGAACCTAGAAAATTTAGAGTAGGCAGATACGCGCTGTTACGATCCAAATTTTACATATACATTTTATTCCGACCATCAGCCCATGCCACTAGCTCAGTGAGACACAGAGATTTATTAAATATAAATTCTTAAAATATTTTTTCAATATTAACAAAAATAAAAGAAGCCACTGCCAATAATAACAAACACAAACATTTATTAAACATATATGTAATTTAGAATTATTATTTTAGTCTTAACTTTTACTTTAACATTTAATTTACATTTTTAACTTTTGTTTTTGAAGTTCGCACAGATGAATTTAATATTTTATTAGAGTGTCGTGTATGAATAGACTACATATATTGCATTTGAAAAGAAAATATTCTATCCCTTATTTAACCTTAGGCCAAAAGTTCGCAGTCAAACCAATGTCAATCCATCTGATACATCGATGTATTCAATGCAGCATGAATACAACAGCACAAATACCATATTGTCAGGAATGTACATCTGAACAGCATGGTTATAGAAGACATTGACTCTCGTCCAGTACAGGAATACTACATCTATCTGGCAAGAAGAACAACAAAAAAAAAAAACTCTGTAGGAAGGGACTGCGTTTTCCGTCTTACTATCCCATTCCATAGGCTAAAAGGGGGTGATCCAAGGAGCAGGGAATACCGTCTGCTTCCGATGGTCAGTGAGATATGGGACTTATTTTGCCCAAGTGTGGCGTATAATAGGATCCTCCACGTAGCGAATCTCATGCTACATTTACTAATTACACCAATATATCCAATCGATTAACCCAATTTAACTACGAAACAAATAACCTAAAATTTACCCTCCCTTAATTAAACTAATATAACTTTAACAAATCTATGCAGCCATTCATGCCCGACTTAAATTTAGCATTTATTAAGTTTAGTTTAACGAAAAAACAAAAATCATAATAAAACTTAAAAGAACAACAACAACAAAAAAAATGGAAATGATTTTTTAAAAAAAGTACATCAAATAAAATTAATTATTAATAATAATTTACGTTGGTCAGATAGGATTATATTTCTATTAAATAAGGAACAAGTTTTAGAATTAAAGTTCTTATTCTTTTCAAATACTAGAATTTTAGAATTATAGTTAAAGCTTATTAGAGTTCATAAAGTTCTTACGGTTTAAAAGAAAAGTCCATACTTTCTAGTTGCTTGCAACTTGTAAGATGTTAATTCCCACGAGGTCTTTTATTGTGGCTGGTATTTTATTGTTTGATCTTGGTGTCCTGGGGTACACGATATAGGAAGACGATGTTATTTCCTTTTTTTATAATGAACTGAAGGAATTGGAAGTGTGTCTTACCAATCCCTTCTCCTTCAACTCTCCCCGCACCAACACATATAGCACATCTCTTTTTCTCTCCCAGCTCTTTCTTCACTAAAATTTATTTCCAAACTTTTTCTTTTATATTAGAATTTTGGAATGAGTGGACATTACATCATGACGATGATCATTTCCTCGCTGAGGTCCATTTCCTGAGAGCTTTTTTTTATTGGCTGTTCTGTTCCTATTGTTTTTCCTCTCCTCTCTGACCTTTAATTATACATTTTGAAATGCCCAAAGGCTAGTTCACTTAGACTAATTAATAATCATTTCCATTTTATACAATAGCATTAATTAATTTATTGTACAAACTTAAAGATATATTTTTATCTTTAAATCTTTACTGAAAATTTAGTTTTAAAATACTTTTTTTTTTTTTAATAAAGTTTTCTTTTAATAATTTTTCATCTGTGCGATGATTTTTAACTTTCAATTTTTAATTCTTAAAAAAGAAGTTTTTATTTGCGAGCTTTTATTTTTCATGACTAATTTTTAGAAAAAAATTAATGTAACGGCGTATGTGCCCGTTACAATATATGTACTAGAAAATAAATATTTGTTGCTGTAATTTAAAAACACATCGAACAGGAATTAAAGAATTATTAAAATGAATGTTTATTATAACTACAGTTTTATATTTCACTACAAAATTTGCTTTTGTAATAATTCATTTCTCATTAATTGGTTACAAATAATTTTATGAAAAATCCCTTAAATTAAATTTTTTAAAAATTAAATTTTTTAATAGTTGGAAACAGATTAGTCTTTCTATTAGAATTCTTCTTTTTAATTTTATGAGATTTAATGGTTTGATAAACAGACTAGAAAATTTTGTTGTGTTTGATCCACAACAAAATTTGTGCTGATAGATGAAGAATTTAAATATTTCAGTAAGATTTGTTACAAATATTAAAAACAGCATTGATAAAATGCCAGACTTTGTGATCAGCATATGCAGTATATTTGTGATTCATGAATTTGTATATTATCATGGAGCTCACTTTTAACCTTTTTACAGCTATTTTTTTATATGCTGCTAATAAAATATGAAGTGTAAACTAGATCTTTTTTTAAGCCATTTGTGCAAAAATATTTATTCTCAATTTTTTTTATTTTTTTTATAATAGACATCATTCTAAAATAATGACTTTTTAAATCTTTTTAATAAATGTCTATTGTGGTAAATAAAAAATATAATTGATCAGGCTGTTATATGATGTTTTCACAGATTAACATAATTCTATTTAATTGACCAAACTAAGGAGTTTTCATTTTTCTCAATTAAAAAATCAATCCATGAATCCACCACTAGTGATCTTTGTCATGTTTAAGCTCATTTGAATTTTAAAGTATTGCAAATAATTATTTTTGTTTTGTTAGCAGATAACATGTAGGAATGTATCTTGTAAGTGATTTAAATGAGAGGGTTTTTTATATAAATTTTATTGTTTTTGATTTTGTAATCAATATCTGTTATCATTGATTTAATGAATCTTTAGCTCATAAAGTCTAGGATTGGTGGCAGAAACATCATCAATCTTAAATTTGTTGATAACAACAGAATCAGCAGCTCTACTGATTCAAAATTGATAATGAAGGCATGGAAGTCATGATTAATATTTCTTTAGTGCAATTTTCATTACACCACTCTCGTGCTAGGTAGGGACTTGTTTCTATCTGCTTTTAACACCTTGTGGACATATAACCAAAGACATGTGAAGAAGATCTATGATCCCTGAGATGCACATTTTATGCTGAACCAGCATTCATCACTTGGCCCAGACCATATTCTCTTACACATATCTTTATCATTGTTCAGTATATATATATAGATAGCAAATTAATACAGTTCAATTGGTGTGTCAAATGTGCTACCCTCACATATTAATAAAAATTATTAATATAATTTCATGAAGTGATTTGTGTTAAAGTTGTGAGAGCAACACATTTGACATCAATTAAACTGTAGTAATTTGCTACATATATATATATTGAACAATGATAATGATATGTGGTCTGGACCAACTGATGAGTGTTGGTTCAGCACAAAATATGCATCTTGGGGATCATAGATCTTTTCATGTCTTTGATTATATGTTTATTATTACATTTCTTCAAAAAGTGTTAAGAGCGGATAAAAACCAGTCCCATCTTGCATTAGAGTGGTGTATTGAAAATTATATTACAGAAATATTATTCATGATTGGGTAATCTCTAGTCTAATGAATGACTAATAAAAATTATTAATGCATAGAAGTGATTGATATTTTTACCCTCTTTATCATTCCTTAATAACAATGGATCTAATAGTAAAGAGATTGGATCTAAACTCAGTTTGCTATATTACACCAACTTTACAAAATCTTTTCAGCTGTTAACTATTCATTTATTTTACTGAAGCAATAAAAAACTAAAGAAAAATTTTTATATTTAGAAATAGATCTTTAAAAGGAAAGATTAGAATTGTTCGAGTTATGGCATTGTAACTCTTTGTAGATGTGAAAGTTGGACAGGGGGGAAAATAGTAAAAAATGTTGATTGTGATGCTGATGTAGATCTTTGAGAATTTCATCTACAGCAAGGATAATGAATAAGTGGATACTTGATCAGTTTACACCTGAACTCATTGGAAAACAAGTGAGCAAATTGAAATTGTTTTATATTAGTTATATTAGAAGATGGTTGAATTACATTATAAAAGAGTAATCATGCTCTGGAATGCCACTGAAAGAAGAGGAAAACCATCAGTGAGATGGTTGGTGAACACAATTATGAATACAAATTGTAAACAATACAAATATAAAATGATATTCGTATGATTGCCATGAATTAATGCTGACTTCAAGGCATTTAATAATTATGAATATAGTAATAATGATGATGGTGATGGAGTGAATTGCTTTGAAATTTTTTATTACTGCAATTTTGCATGGACTCTGTTTCCTATAAATATAATAATTTTGAATTTGATACATTACATTTAAATTTTTTAAATTTAATTAGTGATAATTATAAGGTTATTATTATTTCATTTTAATAGAAAAAATTTTACAATGTGCTTATTTTAAATTTGTTTTTTTTTTGTTTGTTTGTTTGTTTTTGTTTTTTTAGGGCTTCCCCTTCCCTCCCTTTTTTTTTTCTTTTTTTTTCTTTACCTTTTTCTTCCTCTAATCCTTTCCTCATTCCCATTGCTTTTCTTTTTTAAAAAATGGCTCTGCGCGACCTGGTGGAGCGGGACTGTAATTCTGCCAATCCCTTGCTGAAGCTAAGTTCCCACTTCACTCAGGATCGAGCTCTTGCGCAGGTAAGTTTTCTAAATTTATATATGGTTTTAGAATAAATAATTTATATTTGAGCCATATTATAACATTATACATTATTGTATTGGCAAAAAAAAAAATCAATCTTTGTAGATTATACTTGCTTTAAATTATGTAATATAAATTCTCTTTTTTGTACTTGTTAAGTATTTTTATTTTACTTACATCTTTATTTTGGTTGAATTATAATATATTAAATATTAATTTCAAAAACTTATATATTTCATATGGTTATACTTATGCTTAAACATATTCTGCAACGGTACTCATCTTTTAGCTAAAGATGCCACTCTATGGCGCGGTTTTCGTGCCAAAACACATAAAAATGCTGTTTCCGCGGCCAACACGTTCAAACCTGCATTTTCTATAATACAACTTTTTTTGTTGTGCTACAGAATGCAGGTCGCTATGTCGCATAGCAACAAATACATTTTCCGAATTCGCACAATTTATAAAATAATTACAGCTTGATGAGAGAGTTTGTATTTGAATTGTATTGAAATGTTTTCATTGGATTTTTTTTATTTTAAACTAATGAAATGTTCAGATTTTTTAAAGCAATAATTATAAGACTTTTTACAATGAACTGTATTGAACTTTTATTTGGGAAAATGTTAAATATCTATGTTTTTATTGAGTTGCAATTAGGTAATGTGTCAAGTAACGTACTATTAGTAACATTCCACGAGACAAAGAAGATTCTACCGTCTGTATATTTTTGAAGTAAAAAAGAGTGGTACGAAAAAATATCCAGTAAGAAAAGTCCAAATATGCAAATATTATAAACATGTTTAATAAGTAAATAAGACATTTGTATGTGTTTGTTGTTGTTTAAAAAAGTTTGAGTTTCTTTCTTTTGTCCGAGTATGGTTACGATTTTGAATTTTTTTATTTTAGCATTACAAACAACAGAACACAACCCTAAAACTAAAACTAACCCTAAATCTAACCGTAACACCTTTTACTTTTATTACGATTATTATTTTTTAGTTAAACAACAACAAAAAATGTCGTAACACAAGTAAAAAACTATCTGATAGAAAATTGATAAAAAACAAAGCCGTAACACAAGTAAAAAAATATCCGATAGAAAATTGATAAAAAAAAGCCGTAACACAATTTAAAAAGTATACGATATAAAAAACACAAATCAAATTGTAATTTGTTGATTTTATTTTACATTTATTATTATCATTTAAATTGTATACGTTAATAAAAAATAATATTTAAAAAAGACGATTTTGTTTTGTTTTTATTTTCACATTACAAAAAAGCACAGAAAAATTATTAAAATCAACGGCCCGTGAATGTTCATATTTTATAGTTTTAGCGTGAAAACGGCGCCATCCAACGGCATCTTTAGCTATAAGACAAGCACCTCTGCAACAAAATAATTTTAAAAAAAAAACTTTACATATAAAGTTGATTATTAATAGATATCTACTCATTTTTTATATACATACTTATATAATATTAAATCAAAATGATACAAGATATGCATTATTTTACATAATTATATAATTTAACATCTAAAATTATCTAATCTTTTTTCTACCTTTTTTTTCTATACTTTGATTATATTATACTTTTAATATGAAGGAAATTCTTTATTTTCTATGTCTTAATGCATTATATTAATTTTATATATTTTTTATTCATATTTAAAAAAATTGCTGAACTATTAATTTGAAGTATTTTATATTAGATGCTTATATGAAGTAATTTAATATTATTGATATTTATATTTAATAATTTAACTTATTTGTTATACAAATCACAAGTTTATATACTTCATAAATATTTTCACATTTCACATAACAATTTTAATTATATCAGGTAAATACAAGTACATTTATTTTAAGAACATTATTATTAGATTTTTAACCCTTTTATATATTTGACAATTTAGTTAATTTCAATTTTTGTCTTCTTGAATTTAGCCTATCTTTACATGTTTCTGTAAAAAAAAAACTTTATATCACTGTTTTACTTGTAATAATTTTAGGGACCTAGGCACCATATTGAATTTTTAAAAAGCTGATTTGAAACACAATTTTTCACAATAACTTCAGTTTTAATAATGTTAGAGCAAAATGCTATATATTGATAGAAAATAGAAAAACTAAGGAAAACAATAAGGCTAAGACAAATAGTGATTAAGTAAGGAAAAAAGAAATTTCAACATTTGAAATAATTATTACTTGATTGGTTGTTCATAATTTGTAATTTATCATTAAGTTTAAATTACATCTTCATTGATAATATCTTTGTATTCCTCACAAAATTCTCATTTAAACCTATATATATATATATAGTATTCCTTATCTAAGATAATCCATAGCTTCAGAATCTCCTAAAATAGTCGCATAAGAATTCTTCATTTTTATCCTGTATCCCAAAAGTTAACAAATCTCAAGGTGTCTATAAGAAAAAGATTCATCCTAATAAAAAATACAAATAAATCATTTCCTGAAAGTGAATATGCATTTGTCATTATGCAATTAGCTTCTTGTCTATCAAAACTAGCAATTGAAAGCTACTGTCTATATCAATGATAAAATGAGTTTAACTCTTCATTTTATATATTTTGTGATGCTATCTTGTTATATTTATTGTCCCACTGAGATATAATTTATTTGCATATAGCTTATTTGCTATCTGTAGACTTGAAAATAATGTGATGCAAGATGTGGCAAAATTACTGACTCCACAGCATGAATATCAAGGCATAGGCAAGAATCAGAATTTGATTCTTTGCTTGCATACAATTCCACGTGGCATATATAACCATTGTGGCTATCACCACATATACTACTTGAAACCTCGCTTTATTGGTTTTAAGAGTTTATACCCAGTAAATTTTGTGATTTCTTTATCAACTGCAACCTTTCTGTACTGCTGATAATTAGTTTTATACACTGTGCTGCTCTATAACACCTTAATTTTGCATATAAAAATCATTACTTGTTATACAAACACAGACATGCAAGTGCATACATAAACACACTAATACAAATATTCTTTATGCATTAGAAAGCACAAGTTAATCAAGCTATGAAAAAGAAAATATAATCAGATCATTTACGAGTCTGGATATCTCAAGAACTTAGCTATATTTCCTGATTAACTGGCCTAATAATATTTACGATTTTGAATTGCCGATGAAGTTAGTTTTTATTTATAAAAGAGAGAGCCGTAGTCTGTAGAGTATGGGAAAACTTAGAATGGGAATGGAAAATAAAGTGGCTAACAGGTTTCTCTTTGCTGAGAGATTCTTGACTTTGTTTAAGAAGTTACAGTATATCATATCACATCACAGTGAAGAAAAATCAAATATAATGATGGTTAATACTGGGGAAAAAGAAGATGTAGAATTTTTATTGGGAGATCTAAAGTTAAATGTGGTGAATAGATATAGTTATTTGGGAATTATCTTAAGTGATCATAAAAATTGTTTGGATGAATGGGGGAAAAAATTGATAAATGAAGCAAAGAAAAGAAAGGGATTGATAAATAAATTAACAGTGTTTTCATATAATAAATATGATGTAGCTAGAATTATATGGAAGGAGTTGCTGTAGCAGGGTTAACATATGGTAATGATGCCTTATGTGTTAATAAAGGGGTATTAGATTACTTAGAAAAAGTACAAAGGGAAGTAGGAAGACATGCATTGGATGCAGATGTATGGACAGCAAGGGAGGCAATTCAAGGAGAAATGGGATGGTCAAGTTTTTTATATGAAAGATTCAAAAAGTAAATTGAAAATGTTTGGTAGATTGCAGTTTATGGATAATAAAAGAATAGCCAAAATAGTATTTGATTGGATTACGACTAAAGGGCTGGCAACAAGATGGGTGAGAAAGGTAATGCGATATGCAAAAGATTTGGATAAAGAATCTGTATCAGTATATTTGTACAAAAGGTGGGATGATTGTGTTAGAAGGATTGCTGAATGTTATAGTGGTAAGGAATAGGATAAAAGAATAGATTCATTAATAAAGAATAGGAAGTTACAGAGATAGAGAATTAGTATGGAGAGTAAAAAGAGTTTAAATATATATAGAAGTAAACAGAATATTAGGTATGTGTTAATGTATGATAATGGTAAGGAAAGTAGTTTATTGTTTAAGGCTTGAACGGGATCTTTAGCAACAAGAGAATATACATGTAAATGGAAAAATATGGGTGATTTTGCCTGTAAATTGTTTTAGGAAGGAATAGAAAATATTAGGCATCTGTTAATTAAATGTAAATGCTTGAAAACAGAAAGGATACAGGTAATGAAATTATGGAAGAATAAATATGAAAAAAGTGATTATACAGAAAGTGGGTTATTGGTTTTTATGCTGGATTTGGGAAAAGATAAGGGGGATTTAAATATAAAGGCCATAGAGTTGACAAAGATTATGTTGTGGAAATGGGATGTAGCAGAATATGGGAAAACTTAGAGTGGGGAATGGAAGGTAAAGTGGCTAACAGGTTTCTCTGGGCATAGTTGTTGAGAGATTCCTGACTTTGTTTAAGGAGAAGTCACAGTGCATCACATCAGTTTCTCGTATTCCATAATTTCGAAGCAAATAAATGAAAAGATTGGGATTACATTTAAGGTTACTTAAACATTTATATGAATTTTTCTTTGGAATTTTTACCAGGCTTAACTATTAAACATATAGTGGCAAAAGTAAATTATACATTTAAATTCTAATAAACTAACATTAATAATGCACAATGAAAAGTTGATATTAAAGATAAATATTTTATTCTAATAAATTAAAATATTTAAAAGATAAATTATTAAATAAAATTGGAAATAATACACACATGCTAATCCAGATAATATTAATGCAAATAATTAGGCAGTTCATATTCTCATTCTTTTCTTTAATTAACGCAAGTTCGTTGAATAATAAAATAGTGAATGTCTACATTGGTATTAAAAGCTTCATATTTAAAGTTAATGTCTCTATCAGTATTATAAGCTTATAGTTAATGCTAGTTTGCAAACATTTTTTTAGTCACAATAATGAACAATCTTACCTGTAAATACAGATTAGTGTAACATACGTGTATTTGAGATGAATGAGCTCATGGCCATAGGTTTTAAACCTCCTTGGTTCGTCCTAAGACTAGACTCGAAAACTTCCTGGAGTGGCCTCTGACGCAAGTCTTCTTGTATGATGATTTACTTCAGCGTATGAGTAGTTGTAGTCCTGCATATGAGTAGTTCGGGATATGACATTTTCTTCTCCCAGACCCAACGGAAACTGTTAGCTAAGCAAAAGACACAAGACCTTGATTACCATTATTTTCCTCTTTTTATACTTGCGATCAGTTTTTAGATCTGTGTGCATGTATTGTCTTTTTTTTTTTTTATCAGAATACAAGATAGTAATCTTGCACTTTGTCTCTTTTTTTACAAAATATTTCTGCTGTCTTTCATTAGCATTACAAAGTTTTTCTCTAATTGTAATCCTTTGCATTTGGAATTTCCTTCTGTTTGTTTATCAGGATTAGTAATCTGCATTTCTTTTTTTATTCCCTCCAATTTTAATTATTTTTTTAATTAAATAAATAATTCAAAACAAAAATAACTTTCACTGTACGTTACCAAAAAAAAAAAAAATCATACTAACTAAAAACGAAAATTAAATTGCTTCTTTTAAACAATCTTTAAATTTTACTTTTTTTTTAAAGCTTTTTTAAATATTACCAAATGCCAATATATTTGTACCATATGTATGTAAAACAGTTCAGTAAACACACTAATAAATTATTAAACCTTTTGAGAATCATTATGTCTGTAAAATAAGGTTGCCTCAAATTTGCATCAGAGCCCCAAAATTACATTGTACATAAACTACTACATTATATTTGAATACAAGTATAATTTATATACTGTAAACACATTAATAAATTATAGTTTATAAAAATAATAAAACTATGCAAATAATAGAAAAATTTAAAATACTTCGCAAATAAAAAAAAAAATTAAAATTGAATACTTACGAGCCCCAAAATTATATTATACATACACCACTATGTTATATTTGGATATAAATATAATTTATATATTACACACGGTAATAATATGCATACTGAACCCCACTGTTTGATGGCGCTGCTTTTTGCCCAATGCATATCAATAAACTGATTCACGGGCTGCACGTTTCTTTACAGAATACTACGGTAAAAAATTTTTTTTTTCACTTTCTATACATAAAACTCGTATTGTTTTTTTGTTTTTTTTAATAAACAAACACTTTGTTTTTATATGGTGCAGGTGGGGTGTGGGGTTCGTTTGCTTTTAAATTATCGACTTTTTTTCTGATTTTGAGCTCTTTTTTTTTTGATTTTGAATTTTTTTTTACCCCTTTCTATATGTAAAACTCATACATTTTTTTTTTCCTTTTTAATAAACAAACACTTTGTTTTTAGATGGTAGAGGGGGGTTAGTTTGCCTTTAAATTATCGCCTTTTTTTGGATTTTGAACTTCTTTTTTAAAGCCTTAAACAATTCAGTTTTAATAAACTAACAGTTGGTTTGTACAGGGTGGAGATGGATTGGTTTGAATTTTAATTCTTGTCTTTTATTATCTTTTGCCGATGTACTGGAAACTTCGCATATTAATTTTAAATGTGTTCGAATATAGAATAAAGAGATAGATTAACAAAATATATGAATTATTGGAGGGGGGTTGGTTAGCTTTTAAATTATTGACTTTTTATTGATTTTAAGCTCTTTTTTTTTGGAAAGCCTTATTAATCAATTCATTTTTAATAAACCAACAGTTGGTTTTTAGAGGGTGGATGGGGGTTGGTTTGATTTTTAATTATCGTCTTTTATTTTCTTATTATGATGTTTTTTTTTAACTGCCGAAACCTTTATATGATAGTGAAAAGTTCTTTCTTTATTTTTTGTCTTTTTCAAAAAGCCTTAAACAGTTCATTTTTAAAAAAACATTTTTTTTTTTTAGGAGGGCAGGGAGTTATGGTTTGTTTGATTCCAATAGGAGATGAGCTTCAAAGCTGTAAGTAACGGGATTTTGGAGCCATCCAATCAACTTCACTTACGCAGACTGCAGGTACGCTTGTAGGAGTGGAAACGGAATTCCCCAGATCCTGTAGTTGACTAAAACCTTGCTTCTCCCGCAAATGCACAGCTTCCCATCTGGCAGGATGTTCTCTTTCTGGAAAAACACAACAGCGTCAACTTCTGTGGCCGGAAATTCACTTGTCTTCTATAAATTTTGAACACTTGCTGCCAACATTTTACTGTTCTCACACGGATTCACGCATAAACATGCATTTGCGCATGAACTCGGCAGAACTCTGCTGCTGAAAACCCTAACCTTTTCAGGTTGTATGCAGTTCAAAATTGTAGGGAAGTGTATGTGATGGCCTGACAATTTTTAATATATAATACTAAATCCACTATGCTTTCTCAATTTTTTCCACGATGAATTTTTTGATAGTTTCGCATTCTTCAAATACGACCACCATTAAATCAGACCATAGTGAAAGTTGAATTGCGCCCACTTGAGGAATACTGTCGCAAGTCAATGGGCGTAGTATTTCGTTATGTAATCATAGGATACATCGCCCTCTAGTTAGCCTGCTATGGCTCAAACAACACTTGTAGTGTTAGCCATAAGTTAGGCTACTATTACGGTATATTGGTGCGTGTTGTGTGAAAACAACGCCATCAGGTGGTCGGGTTCAGTATATATATTACCTTACACACACTAATACAAACGTAAACACATTAATAAATTATAATTTCTCAAATAAAAATAATACTATGCAAATAATAGAATTTTAAATACCAAAAAAAAAAAAAAAATTGAATACTTATGATATTATGTTTTTATCGGAATGAAAGTCTTGAATCATCGAGATGTCTTTAATCCATTTTATTACAGAGCCTTACTGAAATGAAAATTGCGCCTTTGTCTTCTTCATGCAATCTAGTAAACTGAGCAGAAAAGAAAAAAAAATAAATGAACCTATTAATAAAAAATCCAAATTTTGTACGATTTTAATATATGATACACCATTTTAAAAAGCAACAGAGAATGTCAGGATTTTTGTAAACATCATGCTTATAGTTTTTCCATAATTTTAAAACTAAAACTAAATTTCAACAAATCAGCTGTCACTAGCGGCTATCATTTTACTGTCCATGAAATAGTTAAAAAGGTATTCTCCATTTTTTATATTTTCCTTCACACTGCGATTAATCAATTATAAAAGATAAAATCTTCCTCTGCTTTATAAAATGATATATTCTTGGATATAAAGTTTACAAAATAAACCATTTCACACTTCATAAGCTTAAATATATATATATATACTTACAAAAAAATGCAAGTGTAATTTAAAAATATTGCTTACAGTTCAAAATCATGCGGAGGGGTACCATTAGAGTTTATGACAAAAAGTAGTCGAAGATCATATAAAAACAAAAAGCTACATTTAACATTTTAAAAGAAACACTGCTGCTATGAAAAATTTAATGAAAATATGAATATATAAAAAAAAAATCCTTTATTTTCTAAAGAAATTTAAGAGAATTAGTTGCTTTTTTTTCTCCTGAAAATATTTTTATCCTTGTCATTTCAGATTAGTAGATGTGAACAAATGTTAAATTGTTGATCACAAGCTAAAACTTAATTAGTTTTAAAGCATTAAAATATTTTAAAAAGCAGTTTTTAACTTATAAATGTGAAAATTCTGGAAAAACTAAAAATAGATTATATAACTGAAGGGAGAATATAGCAAAATATGTTTAACTTTTTTTGATCTTTAAAGTTAAAATATGGGATGGGGAAAAAAATTTATTAATTATTTGCTAATTCCTAACATTTTTTCATATAAAATTTGAACTTTTGTGTTTATTACTTTTTAGGTATTTGTTGATTAGACACACATGCCACGTGATGGCGTGATTTATGTGCTAAAACACATAAAAACGCCATTTACGCGGCTGAATATAATTTCGTGGCCATGTGTTACATGTATACAACTCTGTTGTACTACACACTGTAGGCCACGTTGTTGCATCGCAATAAATTATTTTGGTGAATTTGCACACTTCACACTTTCTATGGTGTCATGTGAGGGTGTGTGTCTTACAATTATGTATAAATCGTTAATTGTAAATAAAGTTTTTTTTTTATTGAAATCACACAATTTGACCAAGCAATAATTATCGGAGGGATTACACACTTATGTAGTCAAGTTTTAATGTGCAAAACCTTGTCAAAGGGTATGTCTGAACAATAATTTGAAAGAGGTAACAAATCAAATAACGTATTCTCGATAATCTCAACGAGACAGAGAACACGGCACAGGAAAATCTCAACATTGTTCGATTCTCGCAATTAACGACCACTTTGTTCAAGCTATATGTCTGATATATTACTGTAACTGCCAACAGCTTGTTTTTTAAATTTATTTATACTAAAGAAACCGTAATAAATGTGAAATTTGTTGATGTATACACCTGGGTCTCGTTTTACGCGATAGATAGGTTCCTCAGAAAACACCCGCAAATGAAATCGCGCAAAAATAGACATAACTTACTTTGAAAAAGGGGGGATACTGACTATGATTTTTCAAAAATCGCATAAAAGCAAAGCACCAACGTAAAATTACTTTAAAATTCGCGCAAAAAAAAAATAAGGAAATAAAATATTACTAATAAAAAATTTCAAATTTGAAAAAAATTGATACAAGACAAACTTTTTTTAACTATAATATTTAATTTTATTCAAAATAATATATTTTTATGCATAATTTACAGTACAGTAATTTACATTTTTTTATACATGTTTTAATTATTGTCGCTATTTGCCGATAAACAGGTTCGTTTGCAAACTGGTAAAAAGTCAGATTCTTCACAAGAGGAAATACCATTAGTGCCAACTTCACATCACATTAATTTCAGGTCGCCTTAAGTAATTTTTAAATTGTTAATTACAATTAAAAATCAGATTTTAATTTTTAATTGTGCCCACTGCTATTACTCACCTTTTAAAAATAAGCTTGCGGACACTAAATGATTAATAATTGATTACTTTCTTTTTTAAAAAGCAAAAACAGAATGTGATTTAAAATGCAAAATTAACACGCACAATGCTTGAACAAATTTACATTATAATCTTGTAAAATTTAATGTGTGTATACATAAAATGTGGAAATCATGATTTTAATTTCATTATTGCATAAAATCTTACTATTATAAAGCACTGAAAATATTGAAATTACTAAGATGAAAGTTGAATTCCAGTAATGTGCTATTACTTTCAATATGACGTAAGTGCGCAAAATTTATTATTTACAGTAATAGCGCATTATCTGAGTTCAACTTCCGAAGAAATGTGAATCGCGTAACTTCAAAATCGCGTTGAATAAATCCGCGTAAAAAGAGACCCAGGTGTACATTAATAATTAACGCTAGTATTAAGGA
Organism: Epiperipatus broadwayi; assembly: GCA_028023455.1. Classification (NCBI taxonomy): domain Eukaryota; kingdom Metazoa; phylum Onychophora; class Udeonychophora; order Euonychophora; family Peripatidae; genus Epiperipatus; species Epiperipatus broadwayi. The sequence goes on along the minus strand of JAQFVV010012573.1, from coordinate 352,677 downwards.
GTTTCACTAAGATTTGAAATGGACTATGAATGATACGTAACACATTGTTTATAATTTAATATATTTTAATTCTTATAGATTAAATAAACATAAGTGCATTGAATGACACACGCAGGTGGGTTATAAAGTAAGCATATATAAAACAAATATTAGCAAGTAATAGAATAATAACTGAATAAGTTATTTATTATTTAACAAGTGTTTAGAGTTTTAGAATTTAATTTAAGAAATAGACAAGTTTTTATTTTTAAAATACATTTAAAATTTTAATCCCAAGTTTCATTAATTGCTATCTTAAGAAATTTATTTTTTTCTAATTATTGTTCAAAGGTTGCAATGAATATACTAAATAGAGAATACATAAGTGGGGCCAATGTCTATAAGACCCTAAGGATAGGTTGATTTCAGGTGTTGCTGATTGCTTACTGGTGGTTTCCCAAGAATTGACAACTTTTTTTTTATTTATAAAAATAGATAACTTTTTTTTGAAAGAGTTTAAGTTTGTAAACATCATATTATATATGTGGGTGAGACTATCCCAGGAATTGAAATTTATATAACAATGCATTTAAGTAAAGAGTTTTTAATTGGGAATATTTCAAATTTATATTATTAATTTAAAGAGTTGTAATGCTTCTTTAAATCTATTGCATTATGGCTTCTCTTGCATATAAATATATGAAGCCAGGCACTCTTCACAAACCTGGGAGCTTAATTGTAAGTATAGAGGATTTGAACTCAGATTTTCAAGCACCTTTCAACTATCTACACTATCTCATACAACTGATACACATGACCAAACACATGTAGAAAAGATAAATAATCACCAATGTACGTATTTCGTGCTAAACCAGCACTCATCAGTTGGTCCAGACTATCATCTTTCACACATAAATATAATCAATGCTCAATTTATATTAAGATAGCAAATCTTCATACTTTAATGGACAGGCTTCAATCCACTGCAACCTCCAACTTTTCAGCCATCCATATCATTGAAAATCTGATGATGAAAACTCATATCCCATGCTGATGCTAATATTATTTCCATGCCCATGTTGACCTGAAGTCACTCTGACCCCTCATGTATAGGACAGTATCCATTAAATACATATAAGAGGGATGGACAGGATACAAGCTAAATATGTAAATATTTGAAGCCAGGCACTCTTCACAAACCTGGGAGCTTAATTGTAAGTATAGAGGATTTGAACTCAGATTTTCAAGCACCTTTCAACTATCTACACTATCTCATACAACTGATACACATGACCAAACACATGTAGAAAAGATAAATAATCACGAATATACGTATTTCGTGCTAAACCAGCACTCATCAATTGGTCCAGACTATCATCTTTCACACATAAATATAATCAATGCTCAGTTTATATTAAGATAGCAAATCTTCATACTTTAATGGACAGGCTTCAATCCACTGCAACCTCCAACTTTTCAGCCATCCATATCATAGCATGGGATTTGAGTTTTCATCATCAGATTTTCAATGATATGGATGGCTGAAAAGTTGGAGGTTGCAGTGGATTGAAGCCTGTCCATTAAAATTTGAATTTGCTATCTTAATATAAACTGAGCATTGATTTTATTTATGTGTGAAAGATGATAGTCTGGACCAACTGATGAGTGCTGGTTTAGCACGAAATACGTACATTGGTGATTATTTATCTTTTCTACATGTGTTTGGTCATGTGTATCAGTTGTATGAGATAGTGTAGATAGTTGAAAGGTGCTTGAAAATCTGAGTTCAAATCCTCTCTCTATATATATAAGTGGTTACACACCTATAATAATGTTCACACAACTTAATTTAATTATATCATTTTATTAATTTAAATTTGTAACTGCATACATATTATACACATGCAGACATTAATATATATTTAATGTGCACACATATCCACTCATATACATAAATATACAGTATTACATATCAAAATAAATTATTCTGATTATATACATGGACTGTGAGGGTTTGAATTGTTGGAAAAGATACTAACTACGATGGAACATAGTAGGTGAAACGGGATGATGGCTAAATAATACCATTTCAAACGGAACCAAAAAAAAAAAAAAAAACCTAATAAGTTTTAAATTTGTTTATGTTGTTTTTAAAAAAAAAAATAAAGTGAAACCAAAAAAAAAAAAATCGTAATAAGTTTTAAATTTGTTTGTTATTTAAAAAAAAAAAAAAAAGTGAAACCAAAAAAAAAAAAGCTTAATAACTTTAGGATTTATTTTTTAAACAAAATAGGAAACCAAAAATACAACCGTAATAAGCGTACTAAGTTTTACATTTAAATAACAAAAAGAAATCCCCCCCAAAAATGGTAATAAATTGTAAATCTGTTGATATTAATAAAAAAAAATATTGAAGAAGTACAAATTCTAGCTTTGTTTGGTTTTTTTTTATAAGAAAAAAGAAAGAAAATGCAAAAAAAAATACGGCCTGAAAACATTCATATTTTATAGTTTTTGTGTAGCAACAACACCATCATGTGGTGAGTGTGACTAATCAACTATTACCATTTTTTTTATTTAAAATGATATATATATATGACATGATACAGTATTAATATTAATGCTTTGATTAATCCTTCTGTGCACTTTTGAACAGCTTTGTGGCTAATTTGGTAATTATTTTTTATGCTTTTTATGTTTAATGCAAAAATAATATTATTTACTATTAAATTTTTGTGTTTGACAAATTTTGCAAACAAACAAAAAAAGTAATAAACAAATAAATAATCAAAATAAAATGTCATTTTCATTCTTCAGATTGAAAAGAAAAAGAATTTAATAAATTAAAAAAAAAAATCTGTATTAAATATTTAAAACAAGTTTTATTAAACCATAAATTCAAATAATGAAAACATTTTTTGAGATATTAAAATTCAACTTTTAACTACAAACAATAACAAAAAATAATGATAAAATTTTTGCCAATATCTGTTTGACATTTATAAATTTTCAGGTGACTAAAAAGAAATATATTCAAACAAAATTAATAATTTTAATCACATGTAAATGATTTTATCAAATATATAAATGTTTATGAATATATTTTCAAAAAGTTGAGAATCTGCTTGCGAATTTGTCCTAGTATTGATATGTGAAAGAATAAGCATTTATTTTAAAAATGGTTTTTTAGAATCTGCAAGTTTGCCTTAGTAACAACATATTTGGGATATGATTATTTCCTGAAATATTCAAATTAAATCTAAATGTAAACATCAAATATTTATTAAATGAATATTTAATAATTTTACAACAAAATAAATATAATAAATAAATAATCATAACTTCTAAATTCTAATTGCAAAGCGACACAAATATGTAAATTCATTTTTTTCTCTTATTGTGAACTCAACAAAAGCTTTTTTTTGATTTTTGCAATACTGATAGCTGTTTACATCAATTAGAATTAAAAATCTTAAAACCACAAAGACTTTCTGAATTCAAATTTTTATTATAAAAATGAATGCAATAGATTTTGAATGTTCAATCTGATTACAGCACCAGTGGAATACTTAATTTTTAATATCCAGATTTGTTATTAAAGTTCACATATAAAAGTAAATATCGCAGTATCATTGTGCCACGGCATTAATTAAACTTTAATATTTTTATGATAATTTAACATTTTTTCATCAATTCAACCTTCATGCATTTTTTTTTTAAACCAATTTAATATGGAGAACCCCCTGCATTTAATTAGCATTATATTAAGTACTTATTATTATATTTTGATCATATTTAATTCTTGATTGCTTTTTTTTAAAATAAATACTGCTTTAAAGTTATATAATACCAGTTAATATCAAAATTCAATAATAAATATTTAATACAAAAATATAAAGGACTATTCTTAATAAAATGCAATTTCAAAATAAAATATTAATAAAATATTTTTTTATAGAAATATAATTACATCCGGGTCTCGTTTTATGCGGATTTATTTAATGCGATTTTGAAGTTATGCGATTCATGATTCTTCTTAATATCTTTGTATGTGGTTTTCTTTTATGTGATAAAAATTATTAGATCAAAGTCGACTCCGATAATGCGCTATTACTTTAAATATTATAAATTTCGCGCACTCACGTCATATTTAAAGTAATAGCGCATTATCGGAGTTCGGCTTTCATCTAATAATTTCAATATTTTCAGCGCTTTATAATAGTACTGTAATAGATTTTATGTAATAAAGAAGTTCATAATTCACTTAAAATCAGAATTTCCCCATTTTATATACACACATTAAATTTTACAAGACTATAATGTAAATCTGTTCAAACGTTATAGATGAAAAATACTATGTTTGTTGTTGTTTTTGCATTTTAAATCACATTCTATTTTTGCTTTTTATAAAAAGAGTACGTAATTAATTAATCATTTAGTGTCCACAAGTAATAAATTTTACAAGATTATAATGTAAATCTGTTCAAATGTTATAGATGCCTATACGATGTATGTTGGTTTGCATTTTAAATTACGTTCAATTTTTGCTTTTTATAAAACAAGTACGTAATCAATTAATCATTTAGGGTCCACAAGTTTATTTTTAAAAGGTGTGTAACAGTGGTGGGCACAATTAAATTTGACAATTAAAATCTGATTTTTAATTGTAATTAACAATTTAAAAATTACGTAACGAGGTAATGTGAAACAATGAAATTTGATTTTTAAACGGAATTGAAAATTAAAAAATTAAAGACAAAAATAAGAATTTAATTTTTAATTGTTAGTTTTAATTAAATTTTGCCCAACAGTGGTGAATCGGTGTCTTTTTATTATTGTAAGTCTAAGTTCTTATTTTTATTTTAAACGTTTAGTTTACTCTAACGGAGAGAGAAAAAAAACACCCAAGAAAACGAATTTCTTTGGAAACAAAAATTTCAATTTTAGATCATTTAGCGAAATGGGAAGGATCAATAGCAATTGGAAAACATTTAGTTGTATTTCCTCTTGACTTCATTTAAGGAGAAGCTACAGTACCTCACCTCGCATCACATCATGATGTCTCAAATAGCAGTAATAATTAAAATACTGTACATGTATGAAAAAAATGTAAATTACGCATAAAAATATATTGTGAATAAATTTAAATACTGTAGTTATTAAAAAAAGTTTGTCTTGTATCAATTTTTTTCAAATTTGAAATTTTTTATTAGACATATTTTATTTATGTATTTTTTTTCAAGTGAATTTTAAAGTGATTTTACGTTGTTGCTTTGCTTTTATGCGATTTTTGGAAAATTACAGTACGTATCCCCCATTTTTCAAGGTAAGTTAAGTCTATTTTTATGCGATTTCTTCTGTGCGCGTTTTCTGAGGAACCTATCTATTGCATAAAACGAGACCCAGGTGTATTTAAAAAATCTAAGAAGTGAAATTAAAATTATCTAAAGTGTCATTTGTATAAAACATAAAACAGGTAAAAATCTAATAACATTATTAAAATGAATAGTTGTATTTGCAGATATAATTAAAATTATATAAAAAGTAATAATTTATTATTTGAAATATATAATATATTAAATCATAGTTACATAAAATAATACAAATCTTCTGTTGTACTTTGATCTAATTATATATAGATTTTTGAAAATAAAGATATGTTTTAATAGTATGGAGTGATAGGATAACATGTGGAGATGGGAAAACATCTTCATTGCCATCGATCAATTAAAAAAACAAATAAAAGGAAAAAGTACATAAAATAGAAGCATAGAATCAATCTAGAGTAACCACATAGTAGTTAAACTAATAATGTACTGGTCAAAACATGTTGATCCATCTAACATGAACTGGAACTCAATGAAACGTACTTCAAACCCAGTCAAACCCGAAATTTAGGTCAGGGACCAAGCTGGATTCGAACCCAAGCCCCTGATCAAACACCTAATGAATAACATATAATTATGGCACATGAGAATTTATTCTAATCCGGCCCACTAGCAGAGCGGAGAAGACAATGAGACTTAATATTAACTAAATTAAAATATGCATATAAGTAGTTGTACATGTGGAAGTGGAGAAAAAGGCGAACTACTCAAACAAGTTAGACAGTATAAAATAGTTTAATATAAAGAATTAATTAATATACATTAATATGTGTGTGAATGAATAATGTACCAAACAGTAGATAATTACAGATTGGAGTTCACACAAAGGGTTCTCATATGCTCTGCTATTAACTAAATAGTATATATAATTTAACACACATCTTTGGTGGGTATGGTATTAAAATGCCAATCAATTATTAAAAAAGATTACATAAGATTGCCATTAACACTTTGGTTTACGGTTCTGAAACGTGGGGACTAACATTATTTCGGAGAGCGTTTCGAGATTCCTTATGTATATAAAAACTATTTTCACGCCATTACGGTCCTGAAAATAAGTAAACATTAGAAAATTACATTTAGTTATATGATGACAAAATATTTATTGAAAATTCTTTTAATTAACATTAAATGACAGAGCGCTTTATTTTCCCCAAGGCAGATAGATATTCTTAAATACAGAAATTAATTACGACGGTGGAATTGTATAACAAGACTGAAATAACATTAAATTTTTGGGTCTAAGTGCCTCTACTGTTTTATAAAAAATTATTTTTTTTTTTTTTTTTATGGGCTTTATTAAATAAAAAAAAAAAAATAAAAATTAAAAAAAAAAAGTTGGGGGTCAATGTGTAAAAAAAAAAAATAAAAAAAAAAAAAAATTATTTAAAAAAAATTATAAAAATAAAAAAAAAAAAAAAAAAAAAAAAAAAAGTTAATGAAAGTAGTGATACTCAGCATTTTATATCTATAAGCAGATTGCAATTTTAATATTAGAGCATTAAAACTGGGTCACGAAGCAAAACATAAAATAAATGGAGAAATAGCGGTACTGACAATGGCGAAGAAATAAGAGGAAAAAAGTCGTGCTTCTGGATGAAAACAAAGTCTAAGACCCCCTTCTTAGGTAGTGCTTAAAGAAAAGTGGATAGGCATGCCATGGATGTCACCGACGTGCAGAGGCCTTGTATACGAAGAAATTGGATAAGCATAGTGTGTGTCAGGCATACTGGAATCACCGCCAGAGGCCCTTTTATACGAAATTAGTCCTGGGAAGATCAGCTATCCACAGGACAGGATTTGAGAAGAAATCTATGGGTTCGATTGTGTCACAACCCCCAGATTAGAAGCACGTAATATATTTATGAAGATGTTAATAACCTTAATTCATGGAGGTTTGCTTAAAAAGAAGAAAGAAAAGATTTTAGAAATTCAACTCATCAGATTGCTTAAGATTGGCATACTAATAATAACTAAAATAGACATATAAAATCAAGTAATAAATAAATGACCGCACCAAAGTTAAAGAAAGTTAGAGCATATGAGAGAGAGAATAAGTTTCAAAAAATTTTTTTAGAGCAGTTTACGTTTTAGTAAGATAGAAAGTTAATAAATAATACATTAGGAGAAATCTTAATAGAGTTTGAGATTAGTGAGGCAAGCTAGATTTAGTTTCAATGGTGGCGGTTTGAAATAATTTACCTTGCTCCATTTTAAGAGTCCATTTTTTCAAAGTCAGCCCGTGCATAGCGGTTCAGGGATCCATGTTAATTCTTATATGATAGCAAGCTTCTGTTCAGCATTCTAAAGTTCTCTTCAGGTTTTTACTTCTTTCTACGGGAGCATGATGGTACAGTAGCGGGTCGGAAAGGTGATGAGCTCTCTATTCAATCATTTTTAAATTTTAAACCAGTGTAGCTTATCTTGACAACACAGTTCTCTCAATAGTAGCTAATCTGTTGGTATTTAAAATTAGCCCATTTTATACTGCTGCCCAGATATTTGAAGAATGCTTTCTATTTCTTATCTCAAGCTTAAACGTAATTTTTAATCTAACAAATTTTAAGTTTTTTTTGTCAATTATTTTTGAAGATGCAAATGTTAGATAACATTCCAAAAATATATTTAAATCTATTTCTAGATTGGAAATAGATTTGACAAAAATGTTTATACAAAAGTAAACTCTTTAATCTTAATCCCCATTTTATTTTAAGTAAAAACTTTAATTAAAAATTCCTTCCAAGACTAAAACAATATTATATCCTTTAATTATTTTGAATAATTAAGGTTGCATCTTCCATCTTGGATTTTATAAAATATACAGTTTAATAGGAAAAACAATGTCAAGCATTGGTGGTTGAGACGTTGGCACAGTTGCCTTACAAGCAGTTGTCCCAGGTTAGAGAGTTCGCTTCCCAGCTGATGCTATGACACATGAAAAAAAAAAAATTGGAAAAACAATTTAAAAAGAAAAAGTTTTAAAATGACGTATAATAAAATATTTTTAAAAAATCAATATTTTGTTAGTATGTTTGCTCCTATATATATATTTGAGCTGCACCTATTGGAATGTTAAACTTTATAAATTTTAGGCGTGCATCTCAAATATATACATAAAATATATATACACAACTAAAGGAGCGGGATGGGATATAGGGCTTGAACACCGGTTAGTAGATGGAACCATGAAGCTCAATTTTAAGTTAAGATTGACTGCTTCAATAAGCTATAAACTACAGATTACCCAACATTATACAAGAATAATTAAATCATCAACTCATCAGCATCAACATTTATGACTGGATTTAAAAGAGGTACATTACAAACAGCCTACTTGTCTAGCCACAATCAAACTTAGGACAGAATATAGCAATATTCTGGGTGGACATGCATGTTGATCATCATCAATGCTCTGACCATATGGTATCATTAATGAACAAGCCAACTATAACCTAACTTTTCTAACAAAAAAAAAGTAAAATGCAATGAATGGACTTTAAAGGTGATACCTTTGTACCATCCAGAGAAATCTCTGGATGTCCAAACATAAACCCCTACATCCATATAACTAATCCTTATTGCGCTAAACTAGTTCAAGATCATAAGATCCTAGGGACTGATTGAGCATGAGAAAGATACATATTATAACAGCTTACTCTATTGGGTTAATTTAAAAATCCCTAAAACACTAAGTTGTAAAGAAATCAAGTAACACACACACTGCTCATACATAGAATAGATAGCTGGAGGAATAAAGATATTAAAATTATTTTTGTAAACAATTATTAATAAACTAGATGATTAATAATTAAGAAAAGAAAATGGTATGATAATATAATTCAAAATTAAATACATCACAAAATATAATTTTAGAAAGCAAATAATATTAACTTGTTATTAACTCTGACTCATTAAATTAACCCATGTTAATTTTAAAGAGAATTGTTTCCCTTTCAGTAGCTAAAATTAGATAACTTTTCAGTAAAGATAAAAAATTTAAAGTTATCTAAATCAGTGGTCTTCAATCTTTTCACACCTGCAGACCGGAAAAAATAAGGATAAGATTTCATGGACTGACAGAAGTTTACAGATAAATTTTCTTAAAGATTTAAACTGCTTAGCCTTAGATGAGCATAATTGTTATAACTGACCAAAACAACATCCTAGTTACTGTGTATTGTAATGGTGTTGCTTATCTTCACATGCTGAACACTTTCTCGAGTTGCTCAGTCATACTGCTACAGAAAATAAAAAAATAAGAATCGTCATTAATGTGCTTGCATTTCTACATTTATTATTTCATTGGTAAAACATGCAAGAAAAAAACGTTATTCATCTGAATGTTGGGAAGTATCACAGCTAGTGTAATTACATGACAATGCTTATGATAAATGTAATATCTGTATTTAATGTTAAATATACAAGAGTAGTTATATATATATGGAGGTTGCCTTTTGATAGTAGTAAGGGCAAAATAGAAATCGCGTAATTAAAATCACTGTACAGCCAAAAAAAAGTCGCCGTATTTTAAATTGAAAAAATAAAACGAAATGTGTAAAAGTCTGAAATTTTGATGTTATTGTAATTTTTTTGTGTGCTGGTGTGTTGAATGGATCAAAAAATGTAATTAATAGGATTTTTTTTTAAAAAAATGGCAAAATAGACATTGCATAATAGAAATAAAGCAAAAAAAAAAAAAATCGTCGTTTAGTCGCCGTCTTTTAAAAAAAAGACCACCGAAAGTTGAAAAAGTCAAAAGTTTTGATCTTATTTTAATTATTTTTTTTTGGGGGGGGGGGGGTGAGTTGAGAAATGCTTTGTCATCACTAAGACAAAAGTTAGAGACCAAAGTTATCTTTTGTTTGTTTGTTTTTTTTAAAAAAGGTAACAAATTTGTTTTAAAAATAAAAGTTTTAGTATTTTAGCAGCATACAAATAAAGTCAAAAAAAATATTGCCTTATAGGCCAAAAAAAAGTGGGCATATTTTTAAACAAAAAAAGAAAATGAAACTTGAAAAAGTCAAAAGTTTTGATCTTATTTTAATTTGGGGTGGGGGGGGGTGATTGAGAAATACTTTGTAAAAATTAGAGACAGAAATTTTTTGATTGTTTTTCTTTTTTAAAAAGGTGATAAAAATTAATTTCAAAGTTAAAACCAAAAAAGATTTTATTTTAATTTGGGGGGGGGGGTGAGAAATAACTTTTGTCTCAGTGAATGAGACAAAAGTTATTTTTTGTTTTTATTTGTAAAAAAGGATAATAAAAATTGGTTTTAAAAATAAAAGTTTTAGTATATCAGTGGTATACAAATAATAGCAAAAAAGATATCGCCTTATAGGCTAAAAAAAAGTGGCCGTATTTTTAAACAAAAAAAACCTGAAACTTGAAAAAGTCAAAAGTTTTGATCTTACTTTATTTTGGGGTGGTAGGGGTGTATTGAGAAATACTTTGTAAAAGTTAGAGACAGAACTTATTTTTTTGGTTTTTATTTTTAAAAAAATATAATAAAAATTGATTTATAAAATAAAAGTCAACGCCAAAAAAAAAAATCGCCGTATAGCCAAAAAAAAAAAAACCCCCACTAAAAATGAAATATTAAAAGACCGAGTAGAAAAAATTTAAGAGATCAAAAAAAGTCACGTTACATTTTATTGTTTTAACAACAGAGACAAGCGGCCATGATTGGCTATCAAAAGACAACCGGAGTTTGTATAATAAAAAACTTTTCTACCCCCCCATAAACATCTGTGATAAATAGAAAAATAAATTAATTTATGTATGATTGATTAGATTTTGTTTTTGTTCTGTTGTTTTTTTTTAATCAGGTAAAAATGCGATGAAAAAATAAATATTGTTTATATTAATTAAAAGTTTAAAATCTTATTATTTTGTTGTACAAACTTTTTGCCACTCTAGCACGGACCGGCAGAAAACTTCTGCGGCCCAGCACCGGTTCGCGGATCGGGGTTGAAGACCACTAATCTAAATAAACACCCGTTTATGATTTGGGAGAGATAAATCAAATTAATAAAAAAAAAACGTATTTCCAAAGAAAATGTTAAATTAATAAAATTACTCAATATTACCAATTATTATTTATATATAAAAAAATTATTTAACAAAGATAAAAAATTTAAATTAGCTAAAACCCTTTTTATAATTATGGAAGGAAAATAATATAAAGAAAAAAAAACATGTTTCCATGAAACAAAAAATACTTAACATTATTAATTATTACTTAATTTTATAAGTCATCTATAATCTTAAATATAATGTGCACCTTTAAATACTTTTTTTATTATGGATTTATTTTTTGTTTAAATCCTTGAGCAGTTTTTTTTCCATATTGGTTTTCTTTTTGTAGACTTCTCCATTAATATCTACAAGTAGGCTAATGTAAACAGTCAAATTTTTGCAATAGAATATTTTCAAACTTCTATACAAAAAAAATCTTCATTTTTTTTTTTTTAATAATTTTCCAAGTCAGGCTAACATCTAAAGATAGACACTCATGTTCTTGGATGGAGACAAAGCTTGTTGCAGATTACTTCAGAATTAATCTCTTTTACATTTTTTCCAGTGGAGGCTACATAATGAGGTTGATGATGTTTAGCTTCTAGCTAAACTTAGCACATAGTTGTTAACTCCATTTTAGAAAACATTTTTTCACTGCTGGATCAAGAAGAATAAGTGCTGCCTTTGCTCTCAACAGCTGGGCTAAGAATGACTATTTCTCATCAGACACTGATGTCTATTAATTTACCCCACCCATATCTTATTTGTTTGGAACAATTTTGTACCCATCCAATAACAATCTTGTCTCTCACCTGACAAAAATAATACACCAACCAATTGGGTTTATTTTTACAAAAGTTTATTTCTCTCCTTCAAAATTAAAATTGCAAAACAAGTCAAAGATAAAAAAAATAAATTCCAATCACAGGAGAAAAAATTCCTCAGTAGTTATTATTATTATTTTTTTTGCTTATGCCAAAATACCCTAAACACTGTTCATTGTTTTGCAGAGATAAAGAAAAATAAACAATTTTAGTTAATTAAAATAAAATTTAACAAAAATGTACACCATTTTTTTTTTTTTAACAAAACTTTTCTTATTATTTTTTAAAAGTTAGAATTAAAATTTATGAATATTTAGTGAAGAGGAAAAGAAATTTTCTCGTATTTTTTTTTTTAACATTGAAATGAAAATCAAAACTGATAGGTAAATTAATAAAGAGAGAATAAATTTTTTTATTTTTTTTTATACTTTTCTCTCTTTTACAATCAGTTATCACAAATTAAAATATGTGCATTATTATTTTAAACAACGTTTGAGAATTATCATATCATTTGGTAAAGAACATATTTAACTAAATCCAGATTTATATATTATAAAAAAAAATATGAAATCAAATCTCATTTCCCCTTTCTAATTTTACTTATTTATATGCTTGTAATATGGCCAGAATTGGCCACTGTCTACAATAGTACAATATATTAATGATTAAGTTTTATGTTTTTTTTTAAAATTTTTTAAACATATATAACTATTTGAAATCCAAAATAAAATAAATTTGGAGTTGGTTTTTAACATTTTATAATGCAATGCGATATACAATATTTACAGATTTTTAATGAAGATTATTAGATTTAACCAAAACAGTGGATGAAAAGAAAAGAAAATTGCTTAAAAATTGCAAAAAGAGAGAATTTATATTATTGCATTAAAGTTAAGGAATAAAGTAGTAGTAAAGATATTAAATTGTTGATTAAATAATTTTTTTTTTACTTAATTTTTTAGCAAGTAATTATGATTCAGGAATTGAATTAAATTTTAATTATGAAAATATATTTTTTCTACTGCAGCTTGTATTATGACTGTCATTTATTTATTCGATAGTAACTATTCATAACATATGTCATCCTAATTTTAGGAAGAAAAAAAAACAGAGTGAGATAGAGGCAAAGAACAACAAAAAGTTAAAGATAAATTTTGCAACAATTATATGAAGCTAACCATGAATCAGATATCACACTGATCTTTCAGTGATTAACTTTTGTAGCAAACTTTGTTATATAAGTCAATCCATCCTCCATCATACTTTCCTGAGCCATCTAAAAGCATATAGTAGTACAATTTGCAGTCTTTTTCTTTTCAAATTTACAATACATTTTTTTTATATAGAAAGTATTGTTTTTTTATTGGATTTATGCAACCTTCTAGCATTTATTGATTATTAGAGCTTGAACTAGGTAGGTAGCATTATTGTGTGGAAAAATTTGCTACTATTTTAATAACTTGTGTAAGCATAAAAAAAAATGATCATGTGATGTTTTATAATCCTAGCCAAAAGATAATTGTGTCTATGGTTACTTAAAAATTAAAGACCCCAAAATATATAGATATTGGATTCAGGTCTGGATGACTATACATGCCAATTAGTTTGCATTAAAAACACTATTGTGCTTTCAGTTAGAGCAGACAGCTTTATAGTTAATCAAAAAGATGAAAGGTGGGTACTAGAGTAGTGCATTCGATCCAAAGATTTATGTTCTGTGCCTCCAGATTAGATAGGGATTATAATGCACAACTCTTTCTTGCATCTATTGATTATTAGAGTTTTCACTAAGTGGTAGTCTTATGTGGAAAAGTTTGTTACTGTTTTAAGATTGAATATACAGTATAATTATTTGAAATGAAATCTAAAATAACTGAAAGACTGATATAGTAATAATACTTTTTGATATTTTTAAAATAATATAAAATTATTTAAAATTAAATATAAAAAAGCTCCATTTGTTTACAGATATTTTTGATTTTGTCAAAAATTAAATTTTGAATGTAACAAGGAAAGAAAAGTATTTTTGTTCAAACAATATTTTTTTTTTTTTTTTGGTAATACACTTTAAGTATAGGGTTAGTTCTATAGTCTGTTTTTATTTAAAGGATTAAGAAGCTTTTTACATTTATTTTTTATTTTTGATAAATATAAATTAAAAAAAAACAGAACAGTGGTAATTTAGTTTTGTTTTTATACATCAAGAAGAAAAGTCTTATTGTTAATCTTGCTATTTATAAATTCCACTGTATCTATTATAAATAGTGAATTCAAATTAACTGTTAGTTATTGTAGTGTATAGAAAATCGGCTTCAATGGAAAGACAGTTGATCACATTTGAACTCCTGGAAATATAAAGCAAGACTTTATTTACAATTTCATAGCCCATTGTGAAATAGACACAATTTAAATTATTGAATGTGAACTGAGTTGAGGGTCATAGTATTTATCTTGTTGTTTTCTGCTATCCAGGACATGTCATACTAGAAATCCTTTAACTACTAATCTTGAGATTCCATAGTATATAATTTATACATATTGAGCACTGGTATTATACTTATATATGAAGCACAGATGTAATAAATTGGCAAGTGAATAAAATGTATATTCGTATTGATTTACTATTTGAAATATTAACTATAACAATGAGAATCTATTTCTGTTTATTGTTCATAAGAAAAGTAATATTTAAGTTGTACTGTATTGATTTGTTTTAATAATAAATAACTTGATTAAAATTAGAGTAACTGCCCAAGAAATTGGTTAATGGGCAGAAATTGTTTGGAAAATCTTTTTAAAAGTTTGCCAGTGGAGAACAAAAGTTAAAAATAGAAGAATTAAGTGTATTTTCAAAGATGTTAAATAATACATTTTTATTCTAAAAATTTGTTAATAATTTAAGAATAATAATAATTTGATTTGTAAAATAAGATAATTAAAATTATTAGAACAAGCATGTGTTTGTTTATTATATATATGTTTAACAATGAGATATTTATATATTGTTAGAATAGAATAATATTGACCTGTTTATAATTAATGAAAATATTGTTAATGACTGTTTTTGTATTACCATACCTATACGTTTGCATACATTTATTTGTTTATTTAATACAATTTACATATATCTGTAAAATAATTAAATACAGGCATACTTTATATCCCTGCGGTTTAGATGAAATTATAGGGAATTTGAACCCTGACTTCCAAGCTCCTTTACAATCAGTACACATGATCACACACTTGTGACAAAGATAAAAGATCTCCAATATATGTATTTCATGCTAAATCAGCACTCATCATTTGTTCCCGATCATCATCTCCCACACATATATATAATCAGTGCTCAGTTTATATTAAGATAGCAAATCTTCAAACTTTAATGAACAGACTTCAATCTACTCTACCATCAATTCTTCAGCCTTCCACATCATTGAAAATATGTTGATGGAATGCCCAAATCTCTTGGTGATGTCAATATTATTATCATGCCCATGTTGATTTTAAGTCATTCTGACCCCGCATATACAGGACCTTGTCCATTTAAATATAAAGAAGAGGAATGGGCAGGATACAGGCTATCTATAATATTTAAATACAAGTATACTTTATATCTCTGGAGTGTAAATTATTATTTATATCATATTAAATCTTTGGTTACTTTCCTTTTTTTTTTTTTTTTTTTTGCAATATATGAAAATAATATCTATTTGTAAATAGTCAAAATTAAAATGATTTATTTGTAATGTAGAGTATTTTATCAGACTTTTTATTATTTTATTATTATTATTAATTAGTAAATTATTGATCATTATTTTAAGTTTTTTCAGTAAAGTTATTTAATAATTGAATAATATTGTACATTTTCTCTTGTTAACAAATTATCAAAGTCCTTATGATCCTAAGGCTATCTTTGGACTCACAATATATATTGGATGGATTTGTGTGTGTGTGTGGACATTATGTGATTCTTTATAATTATTTAGATGGTGCTAAAATAATGAGTTATCTTTAAAGTCCATTCCCTTTATGGTATAGGTTTTATGATTATGACTAGTTATAATATAATCTTCAATAACTTCTTCCTCTTTCCTTCTTTATTTTTGCTTTTCTAATATATAACATATAATAACCACATTCCACTCTTTTGACACTTTGAAGCAAAATATATTTGTTTATTAATATTACAGTTTCGACTGTTCCTAGCAGTCTTCGTCAGATCTGAATATCTACTAAACTCTCTATTCAGATCTGACGAAGACTGCTAGGAACAGTCGAAACTGTAATATTAATAAATAAATATATTTTGCTTCAAGGTGTCAAAAGAGTGGAATGTGGTTATTATATGTTATATTATGACTAGTTCATGGATGGCTAGTAGCTTGGTAGCCTGTTATAATGATTCCAACAGTTTTTTGGTATATGTTTAGTTGTTTAGTTATTTTAGCATTTATATATGCACTTGCAGCTGAAATATTATTACTGTTCTTTTATAATATGCATCTAGCTTAGCATTAGTTAGATGATAAGCCTATGATTTTATAATATGATTCTTTTACATCTAAACACAAAAGAGGATAATAAATATTGATTATTTACTGGTAATGCTATGAGTATTATATCTTATTATTACTTGTATTTAATTAAATTGGTTTCTGATGCTAATTCTTTGCTTGTTATTGCATTTTTATTCATTTATTCATGTTTATTTGCATTATCTCTTGCTATCCCTTTTTCTGTATCATCATATATATATATATATAAGCCTATTTCCTGTGTGGAAGATTTGAGTAAATTCTATCAGAAATGTGAGATAGAATCTAGGAATTTATATAAAAGAAAACTTGATAACTAATTTCTTTTTTCTTATTATTATTATAGTTTTATTCTAATCCATTTTGCACATTCTGTTGTATTATTTTTCTGCTGAATAGTTTATTCACTATTAAATATATTTGATTTCTTGTTATTAAATGTAATATTTATTTTGTTCTTATTTTGCCCTTATTTTCTGTATTGGTTTCTTTTTTTTTTTTCATTCCTATCATCTCCAAAAAATAAATTGTTAGACTATACTGCATATTTTTAGATTAAGTTCTCTTCTCCAATTTCAATTGTTTATTTTCAATTCTTTTAAATAAATACTATTGGGATAAAACATATATAAAAGACTGAGGCACTTTAAACTATTTCACTATTTACCTCATTATATAACCCTTTAACTGATATCAGTTTTTTTTTTTTTTGCATTATTTTCCAGTATATGTAGTAACTCTTTTCTTATCTCCATACTAATTTAAATCATAGTTTTTGATCACTTTTAATGCTTATAACTAAAAAAAACTAAATACACTTTTGTTAACTATTCTGCAGTTGATTATTTCTATCAATGCAAATATTTGATTTATGCTCCTTGTATTTAATTCCAAATATTATTCAGGGCATAAAACTGTTGTTTTTTTGTATTTTTTTAAACTTTATTAGATTCACTGTCAGTCAATGCACAACACTTACTCAAATTCAGTAGGACAGAAACAAACAAATTAAATGATATGGGTAGTCATTAATTTATAGCAATGTATTTGTTTCAAGTCACTATATTCTAAAAACTTATTGCTTTATTATTAGCTTTTAGATTATCTTTCATGATTTTATTAATGTGATAACATTTCAGTTTGAAACCCAGCTTTATAAGTTATATTTGTAATATAAATTATATGTATTTTAATTTTAGGATGGCTTAAGACGGCAGAGGGGATTATCTGATGTAACTCCTGTAAGTTTATGATCACAAAAAGTAAAAAAATATATTATTATTTTATTTCTACAAGTCGTATGTTCAAGCTTAATAAGAAATTTAAATTATTCATTTCAGAGCATTTTTTAGCATTATATGAAAGTGATTTCATTTTATTATTATTGTTATACATTAATTGATCTCAAAATTTTATAGTATTCAAAAATTATTTAACTATTTTATTAGATAGTTTTTTTAAACTGAACCTTATTTCTGTTTAATAATTTTCATACTATTTTTAAAAAGTAGTTTAAATTTGCATTTGTATTGGATATTTGCATTTCCTCAACTATTTTGTAACAAACAAATTATTCTTAAATATAATAAATATCAAATTGTTGATTTTAGTCAAATAAAAAAGTAAAAAAGAGTAAATTAATTTACTAAGTAAAATAGTAGCTGTTAGTTGTATAGATAGAATGAAAAATGTTTTAAAATAATTTTGCGACTATAGATATTATTGTATTATATTTATATTGCTAAAGTGATGTTATTTGAAATGAAATGGAAAACTTGAAGTTTTGAAGAAGTAAATCAACTATTTTTAGATGCCAATAAGCATCACATAATCACCATTTCTTATGCTTGCTTATAACTGTTATTAAAACAGGCAAAACTCACTTAAGTAGAGATAAAAGGTGGCTGCTGGAGGGTTGCATTAGATCCTACGAACTAGGTGCAGTGTTATCAGATCCAAGACTCTCCACTGATGAAGGCCACAAGCCAGAAACTAGTCTGGGGATATTGGATGAGTAGACATTAGATGAGGATTTTATGCACAAGCCTTCTGGCATCCATTGATTACTCTAGCTTACAATGAATGGCAATATGTATAGTGAGTTTTTGCCTGTTTTTATTTTTAGATGTTTGCAGGTCATAGATAAATACTGATTTGATAAAAATTGAAATATCCTTCAATCTTATATTGATAAAAGTCAAAATCAATTTTCTTATTTTGAATGCATTAATATAAATTAAATAATAGAAGAATAATATTAAAATTTGATAGCTGAAATTAATTCTATTATGTAGAGAAATAATCTTCTTTATATGTATAAAAAATGAAATAATTAAATTTAAAAAAGCATTTGATGTTCTGATTAATTTAATAGAATGAAACGATCTCTATGTACTATTCTGATATAAATTATCGAATAAGATTCCTTGTTTTTTTTTTAACTCAAATTTTGAACTCATCTTAATTAATAATTTTAAATACATAAATAATAAAAATCCTGTATTTTCCAGATTTATATGGAGTCTATTTTCTTATCTTGAATTGTGCATATTTGTATACTCTTCTTTTTTTTTTTTTGGAAAAAAAAAAATTTCCTTTATTATTTTGTGTGCAAAGTGTAGTATTCCATTTCCTTCCAGTCTGTTTATCTCCTCACACCATCACCTTCACTATTCCTTTTTAGTTTTCTCATATTCTCTATACATTTTATTTCTGATTTCTTATATATATATATATGGCCCACAACTGATTATCTCTGCAGTTATTCAGGTTTTTTAATCACATTTTACTTTGTCCTTAAGTATTTTCAGTTGTTTATTTGCAAATTTTTTTTATATTCTGCCAATTGCACAAAAATATGCAAACTCATTACATCAATTTCTTAAAGTATATGGATATAGATAAGAACTTAACACTGATAGAATGTTGGGATCTATTTCAAGTGCAAGGAGAAGTTCTTAAGCTATTCTTTGCTCTGATTTTTAATATTTATCAAACAAAATCTGACTGATTATAATCAGTATTGCATCATTATTCTGTTGTCATAGACTTCAAAAATTTTCAGGATGATTAAGAAAAGGATAGAAAATAAAATTGAAGCATTTTTGAAGAAAATCAATATAGATATTCTAAAGAGAAATACAGAAGAGATATAACAAGTACTCTGTGTTTGATAGTCTAAAGAATGATAGATCAAAGACTGTTACATATATATATTGGTTATCAGAAGACATTTGATAAAATAAGATGCAGTAAACTATACCCTATACTCAAAAGGATTGGTATTTGAGATTGGTAATCAAACTGTATATGCACCAGTCAGCAAATGTATTAATAAAAGATCGAATAATCCTTTTTCAATTGGTAGTTAGTGGAAATTATTGTCTCCATTTTTTTTATATGTATATTAATAAGAATGATAGATTGAACAATTGGAATTATGTAAATTTAAAATCTAAATTAATGGTTTAAGAATTTTTAAATATGCAAATGTTCTCCGTAGTATTGTAGGATGAAATAATATTTACAATTTGTGTCAATAAAATTAATAATACTGTCAAGATTATAGCATGTTAATAAATATTAAAAAAATTTAAAATTTATGACCATATCAAAGCAATCTCATAAAATAAACATTATGACTGGAATTATATCAAATAAAAAGCTTTTATTACTTAGCTAAAGTCATAACAGAAGATGCTAGAATTTAGAAGAAATTAAAATAAAGAATGCTTTGAAAAAATTAGCATTTAGACAAAAACAAAATTTGTTTACTTTAAGGAATAATGATAATAGCATTTCAGAAACATATTCTTTTGCTTTATATTTGATCAATTTTATGAATCTGAGATTTCAACATTGGACCAAAGAGGAATGGCCTGTCTGGAAATATTTGATATATAGTGTTATTGCAAGATGGAATTAATTAGAAAAAATGTCAACAAATAAGTCAAGTTTATTATATATAAAAGAAAACTTAATGTAATAATATTTTATTGCAAAGAATTCAATAATTTTATCTAACTCGAACATATAAGAATCTATCAATTAATATTAATGAAGAGCTGAAGAAAAGGACAGACAATAGACTGAAATGGAAAGACAGTTTAAGACTTGTATATGACCAATCAATAGACAGAATAATGATAATAAAATTTATAAGTGATTTTTGGTCATTTTATGCAAATAATCTTTGTGATGGTTTGAGAAACTTCTTTAAGATCATTGCCTGATGTCAAGTTTATTTTATATATATATTTTACATAATTTTGTTTTTTTAATTTAAACATGAGGCAGATTGAAATAATTTTACTTTCTCTAACAAGATGTATCTTCTATGTTTCTAATATAAAAATGATCAATAATCAGAACAAATTGGCTGAGTCTTTTTTTCAACTATTGTTTTTATTATTCTATATATTGCTTATTTTTATGTAATTTGTGAAAAAAATTATTGTTAAAGAAAGTCAAAAAAATTATTAAAATTGTAATCATTGCTAAAATTTTAATTCTAAAATATATAATAACACATTTATTTTTAAAACAAAAATTTTAGTATTTTGTATAGCCCTTGTAATTTTTTTTTTTTTCAATGCTTTTTGACATTTATTTAACTTAATCTAATGATTCTTATAAAATTTTAAATAGGATTTTGACATGAAAAGGAAAAAATAAAAATTATAAAGTATGAACTGCATATGAAAATTGTAGTGTTGCGATATGAATTAGCTAAATTGTGGCAAATCCACTCTATCAATAAACACTGTACAGCATTTTTTTAATTGTATAAAAGTTTTGTGCTATAATTTCTTATTTTTATTCAATGTTAAATAATATTTTGTGATTGAAGGATTACAGAGTTAATGAAATGTTCTAACTAGTCCTCTATTTTAGTCCAGACTTACGTAAACAATTACTAATATGTATAAAGTGCAAAAAATTCAAAAAATGTTGATAACCAAATCAGTCTAGGCACATTTCATATATATTTCAAGCTGTGTATTCATCTTATATGATATAGATATTATTTTTATATGTTAAAAAGTATTTTTTTATCATGACTAAATGAAAATCTGGTTTGTATAAAATTCAATTTACTTAAATTTTAATGAAATAAATCTTATAATGTAAGAATTGAAATTTGTGATAGTTGCAACATTAGTACTTTGTAAAAAAAAAAAAAAAAAAACTTCTTAAGCTATCTTTTCATTATTGAAATTGAATATATTCCCGTAAGAATGAAAAATTATGTAGGATGCACTCAAAGATAAACTCATTTCTTAAGACATGGAAGTTATATTTATAAAATAATAATATAAAATAATAAAATATTACAATAATTGATGTTTTTGAAGAAACTTGAGCATTCAGTAAAATATTGCACTTTAGTTTCTATATTTTCAAAAGTTTTAAGTGTTTTTCTTTTTTCTTTTAAGGGATATTTGATCATAATAAAACTTATAAACATGGGTTTAAATTTGATTATAAAAACATAAAAATTATAAAAATTGAACGTTGTCACAAAATGAAAAATAAAAGAAGCTATATTAATTTTGAGGAATTGTCAATCATCAAACATTAAAATAATAGAATTATGGGAGAATTGAATGGAATTATGGGAGTTATAAAACAATGCTTCATTTTGAATATTCAATGTTATATCGTTATATAATTGATAAAGATTAAAAGGAATATAGTACAAAGTACTTCTAACAGAGTGAGTTGAATTATATGAATATTACTGTATTAATATATATCAAATTGAATTTATATATATATGTTTATATGAATATTTTTACGGGTTGCAGATATAAAAAGCATATTTTGCAGATTCATCTGTCTAAGATTTTAATTTAAAAACTCCAATGTTTTGAACTTGATCACAAGCCCTCAAATGGAAAATTAAAACTGTATAATTGTAGAGTTGCTGTAAACAGTGTTAATAAAAATAGTTGTAGAGGCATTGGAAACTCCATAACTAAAAATAAGTACATAAAATTGAAAAAATAAATAAAAATTCAGGAAAATTTGTTTTTTAAAAAGTTTTTCCAAATAAGAGGAAGTTTACATATACCATGGCATGTGTTGACACAATTTGGTATTTTTAGTATTTCAATAGTGTTTCTGATCTTACATTGGTGTAGGTTTTCACATCTATATAGGATACTGGTCTTAGAGAAATCAATATTGTGATCAGTCCATAGCATGGATTGAAAGTGCTGATGATGATGAATGTTGTTTCATTGCATTACCATGTTCATTCCTTCTATCACTGATGTGAAGATTGCTTATACCTATATAAGAGGCCTCATAAACACCACATGAAATTTCATAAACTTGTTGAGCCTCAAGAGGGATTGAATCTTTAGGCTTGGTTAGAAAATTACTATGCTGTCTTTATGTCGTAGCAATTTAGGATACATCTGATATTGTCTGTGGTTCCTTTTATATAAAGCATACAAACCTTAATAGCGGATTCTTCTTTTTGTTTTTTATTTTTCGCTTGAAATAGATGAGATGAAAATTGGAAGTACCTGTCAGTATGTGTAGTTTTTCTGAAAAACTGAGAATGATAAAAAATTATTTTGTTTCCATAAACAAATCAGTTATTACTCCTAAAATAGGAGAATCCATAATAGTACCAAAAATTTGTTTGTAATATTCATTATATATGAAGTATGTGTTTGAAAGATAATATTTAACCAAAGCAGAAATATAGTCAGGCAAATTGCGTCATTGAGAAATGATATTCAAAACTTCATCAATTGGAATATTTGTAAATAAAGAAACAATATTGAAACTAACCAGTATTAACTTTTAAATTTTTTAAAAGAAAAACAAAATGTATTGAGTTCTTAATGCATGACTTAATGGATGGCATTGCAGATTTTATTAAATCATTTTAAAAAATTATTTGTGATGCTTAATCTACTCTTTAAAAAATAGATCCTTCAACAGCCTATATAGCTAAAGCAGAGTTTTGTAATATTTTTTAAAAAGCTAAACTTCCTAGGAATAATATATCAAAGAAAGAAAGATATGCCTTACATAATCTAAAATGGGATAAATCAGTTGTTATACTTCCAGCTGATAAAGGTAATGCTACAGTAATCATGGATTGTAACATATATAATAATAAAATCCTAGCCTTATTAAATGATAAAGTTTATATAAAATCTAAAAGAGATCATACAACTTATTTAGAAAAAACAACTAAAGCAATCATCAATAAATCACTCTTTGAAAAAAGTCATAAAAAATAAAATTATTCCTCATGAGCAATCTAGTATCCATCCAAAATTCTACGGGCTTCCTAAAATACATAAAACAGATACCCTTCTTTGTCCAATAGTAAGTGCAATAGGATCACATATTCACAATTTAGCTAGGTTTCTATCTGATTTAATAAATCTGCAATCCCATCTATTAAGTCATACATTAAGAACTCAATACATTTTGTTTCTCTTTTTAAAAATGTAAAAGTTAATACAGATGATGTTCTGGTTAGTTTTGATGTTGTCTTTTTATTTATAAATATTCCAATTGATGAAGCTTTAAATATCATTTCTCAATGATGCAATTTGCCTGACTATATTTTTGCTTTGGCTAAACATTGACTGTCAAACACATATTTTATATATGATGGATAATATTATAAACAAACTTTTGGCATTCCTATGGATTCTCCTATTTCAAGAGTAATAGCTGATTTGTTTATGGAAAAAATAGAAACTTATGCTCTAGAATCAACATCTTTAAAACTTTTGTTTGGCTGAGATATATAGATGACACATTTGTTATCTGGCAACATGGTAAAAATAAATTGGATGATTTCTTATTATATTTAAATAATATCCATTCTAATATTACATTTACAATGGAAATAAAAACTGATGGTAAACTTTCCTTTTTTGATATTCTTGCCACCAAGAAACAAAATAATTTTTTATCATTCTCAGTTTTCAGAAAAGCTACACATACTGACAGGTACCTCCAATTTTCATCTCATCTTCCAAACTCAGATTTTTTTCTGTGGCCAAAACACTATTTACCTAACCCTTATATAAAAGGAACCACAGATACTATCGGACATATCCTAAAATGGTACTACATAAAGACAGCATATCCTCTTTATCAAAAAATTAGTAGTTTTCTAACCAAACCTAAAGATTCAATCCTTCTTGAAACTCAAGGAGTTTATGAAATTTCATGTAGTGTTTGCCAGTCTTCTTATGTAGGTATGAGCAATCGTCGCATCAGTGCTAGAAGGGATGAACATGCTAATGCAATTAAACAACATTCATCATCAGCACTCTCGATCCATGCTATGGATTCAGGTCACAAATTGATTTTTCTAAGACCAGTATTCTATCCAGATGTGAAAACCTATGTCAATGTAAGTCAGAGAAGCTATTGATATACTAAAAAAAAAAAACAAATTATGTCAACAAACATGTCGACATGTGTAAACTTCCTCCTATTAGGATTTTTTTTTTTTCAATTTTACATGGATGAACCTGCAAAATATGTTTTTTATATATATGTAGTATCTAAGGGTTCATAATTTAAATAACTTAATAAATAAGTTTATAAGAACCTAGACAAGTAAAAGACAGCTATTTAAGATGGTGAATTCAAAGAAATGAATATAATTATTATCATGATAGCAATATTAGGTTTTTATATTCTCTGCGAAATAATATCAGTGATGAGATAATAATTCTACTGAATTTTTGAATGATAGTTAATACATTTCAAACTAGATAATGGCTACTTTATTAAATGTGAGATATTTTTAATCCCACAATCTTATAGTATTTTCAGAAATTGTTATGGTTTATTGAAGTGTTGTCTTCACTTTCTATTTTTTTGAAAAAGAAAAACTCAATAACTAATTTTACTCCCAATTATTTTACATTGAAAGTTTTTGTAAACAGAGATCAGGAATTAAATTTATTTGATGAAGTTTAATAGTTATAAATATTTTTCAATATATACATATGCAAATTTAAATTTTTCTATATATATTTATTTTTATCATATAAAGGTATTTATTGTGTTTTAATTATATACTTACAAGTCTAAGCAAAATTTCTGAGACTTCATTTTATTTCCCAGAATAATTTACACAATCAGAGGAATATTCAGCTTATTGTCCCTGTTCTGTCAGTTGTAAAAGAGAATGGCTTTTCTTTTATAGGACTGTATGTGTACATTGTTCTTATGACTGAAAGTGAAGTTTTTATACTATATACAAACATACTGTTTGTTGCAGATATAACTTTTCATGTATTTTTTACAATTATATTCTCTCTTTGTACTTTTACATGCTAAATATTATCATAGTACAATTTTAGAAAATTATTGTGTTGTGTTTTTAATTTTATAATTAATTTTTTAATATAAAATAATTTTAAAAAAAAATTATAATGACAGTCTTTGCTAATCTCAAATGAAATAAATTAAAATGATTTAGGAAATTATTATTAATGGTAGTAGTCATTAGTAACATTTTTATCCAATTATAGTCTAATAAAGACAATTGCTTATATTTATTATTATTATCTTTTTATTTTATCTACAGACTTCATTGGATAAATTTAAAGTAAGTGGGATTATTATTTACTTAACAAAATTTTTGTTGTATGATCGATAATTAATTCCCTCCCTACTGATTTTTTTTTTTACTAGTGCTAATGTCTATAAAGAGAAAAAAATATTTGAAACTAAAGAATAGATAGGTTTTCATAAATATTTTTTTATCCCTAAACTATATATTAAGAATATGGGAAAAAGATTTCTAAAGCAGCAGATTAATAAGTTTTTGATAAAGGTTGTAAATTATTATTATTTTTTTTTCATGTTTGTTTGTTTGTTTTTTAACTTTTTATGATCTAATTTGATTTTTTTTTTAAATTATTGAAAATCACTTATTAATTTAATATTTTCGCAAATATTTACATGTATTAAATGGATTTTTTTTTTCAATAATGTTTGTTATAATAATGGAGAATAATGTATACTATAATTATATATATATATTTTTTAAAAAAATCTTATTAAAATTACATTATTTCAAAAAAGGTTATAGGAGCTCAAAAGAAAAAAAAACTACATTTTTTTAAAAACTTTTAATGAAATCCACATTAATAAATATATATTTCTTGGTTCTATTTAAAGTGGAAAACAAAAGATTCTAAAATTAAAAATTTTTGATACTGTTCATTTTTACACTTGTTATATATAGAACTTGCCAATAAGCTCTTAACAAGCTTTGCAGAATAGCCCCAGACCGGTTTGTGCTACTGGCTTCCTCAGTGAAGAACTCTATATATAACATTTGTAATACCAGCTTGTTAAAATAGGTCACATGATATATGACTTGATTTCTTTGTAATTTTTAAATTTATTTTAATTTTTTATCCTGAAATAAATGAAAATTTACTCCATATCTGCAATCACATGTTAGAGATATGCCATAGATATAAAAATCTGCAGATAATAATTAACAATATATAATATGTCTTTTAAGTACATGCATACATTTAAAGGTATGCACATACTGTATATACAAGTTGAAAAAGTATGTAAAAAAAAAAGCAAAAGGTATATGGCTTTCATAAGTTCGAGTGCCAGACCTTTGAGCGCTTGAATTGACCCTGGGATCTTTTGATCCCAAGGTGCACACTACCAAGTATGTAATATATGTATATAAGTGTGTGTATAGAATATATGCACTGTGAACTAAAAAATTAGAATTTTTTTAAATCGCAGATAACTGATATGATGGACAGTTATATATAGAATTATGTTTAATTCAGAATTATGTTTAATTCAATGTTTTAAAGATTTAAATCTGTAAAGTCACATTAAAATACATAAACTATAACGTAATATTGAAATGGTTGCAATCACTCTTGGACACTTGTGCATAGTCTATAAAATGATTGAGACCATTTTTAGGATTGTTTAGCTGTTGATTTTGCTCTGCACAAATGGTCTGTCAATCTTTACATATCTGTGAAAATTTTTTTATCATTATGCATGCATGTGTATATATAAAAACAATATAAATTGTTATTAATGTATATAAAAGCATGTTATTTTAAGATGAAGATTTTCATAAGTAATAAATTGAAATATATTTTTAATTCATCCACATATACATTAGTTTGTTTTTAACTTAAGTATTATATTATACTGAGTGATTGACTAGACAGTAAAAGTTATTCAGAATATATGCACTGTGAACTAAAAAATTAGAATTTTTTTAAATTGCAGATAACTGAAATCACTGATATGATGGACAGTTATATATAGAATTATGTGTAAAGAGGGGAAAGCATGCAGAGAATATAAGTGTGCTATTAAGAACAAGTAAAGTGGAAAAGATGTTAAAATGGGAAATGTATTTAGAAAAAAAAGTTGGCCAAAATAGATAATTATCGAGAGAGAACGATATTAAATAGTAAATTGTTGGAAGATATAAATAAAAGTAGAAAAGATGGGAGTAAAATTTTTAGAAATACATTAAAAGAAGGAGTGTAGAGGAGAGAGAAATAGTATTACTAGCTGGTGAGGGAATAGAGAGTAGCTCTGGAGAATTAAAAACAATCTTAAATAAGTGTTTAATGGTTATAGAAAAGATGCTAGATGTAATGGAACTATTATGTTTACTGAAAATGAACTGAATGAGGCAGTGAACAAATTGAAATGTGGAAATACAAGAGGTTTAGATGGATGGGCGGCAGAGATGGTCAGAAATTTAGGACATAAGGCAAAATTAAACCTATTATCATGTTTTAATAAAATGCCACAGAAGAGAGATTTTCCGAATAGTTGGAATATTGCAAGAGTAAGGCTACTATTTAAAGTAAAGGGTCATAGAAAGTTGTTATTATAAACCAATAGCTGTAACATCAGTGTTATATAATGTTTTCTCATATATGGTGGTTTGAAGGGTTCCAAAATGGATGAAAAAAAATAATATAGTGGGAGAAATGCAAGGTGGTTTTGGATCAGATAAGTGCATAGGAGATAATTTATTTGTAGTTGTATACTTATAGATATGTGTAGAAATACAGATAGACTGTTATATATGGCTTTTATAGATATAGAGAAGGCATATGATAGTGTAAATAAAAAGATGGTAAGTTTAATAAATTTGGGAATGGGTGGAGCTTTAGAGGATCTTAGTAAGAGATTGTATGAATATAATTATATGTATCAATTGGGAATATAGAATCATTTAAAAATGGGGTGGGACTAAGTCAAGGATGCCTTATGTCACCTATTTTGTTTTTGTTGTATTTGAGAGAAATGGAGAGAAAGGATTAGAAAGTCTAGGAAGAGGTATAGAGATACCATTAATAGGTGGCGAGGGAATATATACATTATTGGGTTTTTTATTTGCAGATGATGTCTTTGTGTACAGAAAGAAGGGAAGATATGGAAGTTATGCTGAGGACATGTGCAAGGGTTGGTAAAGAGATGGGGATTAAATTTAGTGAAGAAAAATCAAAAGTAATGATGATTAATACTGGGGAAAGAGAAGACAAAGAATTTTTATTGGGGGTGTAAAGTGAAATGTGGTGAATAGGTATAACTATTTGGGAATCATCTTAATTAATCAGATAAATTGCTTGGATGAATGGGAGATTTGGATGAATGGGAGAAGAAACTGATGTAGGAAGCAAAGAAAAGAAAGAGACTGATAAAGAAATTAACAGTGTTTTCATATAATAAATATGCAGGCGCTAGAATATTATGGGAATGGCAATAGCAGTGTTAATATGCAGTAAAGATGCATTATGTGTAAGTAGAAACTACAAAGAGAAGTAGAATGACATTGCATTAGATGCAGATGTGTGGATGGCAAAGGAGGCAATTCAAGGAGAAATGGGATGGTCAAGTTTTATATGAGAGATGCAAAATGAAAATGATTGGTAGATTGCAGTTTAGGGTTAATAAGGAAATAGCCAAAATAGTATTTAATTGGATTATGAGTATAGGGCAGGCAACAAGACGGGTAAGAAAGATAGTATGATATGCAGAAACATTTGGATAAAGAATTTATGTTGATATACCAATACAAAAAGTAGGATATTTGTGTTAGCAGAAATGTTGAAATTAATAGTTGCATGGAGTGGGATAGAATAGATGCATTAATAAAGAATAAGGAGTTGGAGAGATGGAGAACTAGTACAGAGAGCAAAAAGAGGTTGAATATATATAGAAATAAACATAATATAGGATGCAAGTTAATTTATGATAATAGCAAGGAAAGTAGTTTACTGTTTAAGGCTCGAACAGGATTTTTGGCAACAAGGGAATATATTCATAAATGGAAAAATGTGGGTGATTTAGTCTGCAAGTTGTCTAAGGAAGGCATAGAAAATATTAGGTATTTGTTAATTGAATGTAAATACTTGCAAGTAGAAAGGGCATAAAGAATAAAGTTGTGGGAAAATAAATATAAACAATGTGATTATACAAAAGGTGGATTCTTGGTCTTTGTGCTGAGTTTCGAGAGAGATAAGGGGGATTTAGATATAAAGGTCATTGAGTTGGTAATGATTATGGTGTCGAAATGGTACGGAGCAGAATGGAGAAGAATATGGGGGAAAGGAAGGTAACGTGGCTAACAGGTTTCCCTGGACATGGTAGCTGAGAGATTCTGACTCCGAAAAAAGAGAAGCTACAGTGCATTTCATCATTAAAATTTAAAAGTTTGAATTTAGCAGTTAAGATTTGGAGATATAAGTAGAAGGCAGGTACAAATATATGTTAAAAAATAATATTATAGAGTAACGAAAATTATACATATTGAATGTTAATACAATGAATAATAATAATGTAAAGTATAAAAGATGTAACATTAAAGTTAAATATTTAAAAGATTAATAAGAGCAAAATACAAAATAAATGAAATAAAAATAATATATATCTGATTATAGGAAATCTTAATTGATAAATATAGAATATAAAAAAGAGATTATTTAATTACTACCATATATTATATAATTTAGATTATAAGATGTATATATATAAAATGGAAAATTATATGATCATGTATTTATATTATGTTTGTTATAGTTCTGAAAAAGATTGGCTGGGACAATCGAAACTGTCATGTTAGGTTGTAAAAAACGCATTGTAAAAGTAATAAAGAACATTAATGATATTGATATTATATAGATTTAGCAATGAAATATGAAAGATAAAGTTATAATAATAGAATACTTTCCCATTGTCTGAAAATTGACCTACATTCACTTTTTTTTTTTTTTAAATTAATATTTAAAATTTTTGCAAACAATTTTATTTTCAAATCAAATTTTAAAAGTAAACAAAGAAACAAATTTTGTATTTCTTACAAATTTATTTTTATTTTTAATTTGATAACACCACAATTTTTTCTTTAAAAAAAAAAAAGTAAACTTTAAAAAGTTTTAAATGAGAAACTCCTTTTTATTTACTTTTAGAAGTTATACATATGATCTACATAGAGAGATTACAGTGTATATGGATGAATTGCAAGATATGTTCACACAGACGCATATATATATGAGAATGATTACATTGATGAATCAGAAAATGGAAAATCAGCATACCATGAAGTTATGTAAAAAAAAAAAAAAAAATGAATAAATAAAAATATTAAAGTTTGTAAACTTATTTGTATGGTATAGCAGCAGCCATTTATCTATCTTGGGGTACCATATGCAATCACATTTATTATTCTGGTATCTCTGTGTTATACTAAAAGCATATAGAATTTATTTTTCACTTTGTTGAGGTACAATATATTAAATATTAAAATATTTTCTACATGTAAAGCTAAAAGTTTTATGAAATTTAAAAAAATTTATGTAATATCTTAGATGATAAAATGAAAGCTATTGATTTAATACTAATAGAAATAAAGAACTCTAACATGTTATTGTATCAGAAAACTAATCGTGAATCCAAAATAATTAATGAAAAGTATTTTAAAGATTCCAAAGTTGATATGGGCTTAAAAAGTATTAAAACAACTAGAATGACCTAATCTACTTGATAACAAAATTACTATCCCATTTCCATAAACAATAAAAAAGTTATTGAAGCAAAAGGATGTCATACAGAGTATGTCTAATTGTGATGAATGTTTAAACACTTTGCTGTTTTATTTTAAAAATAAAAATAAAAATATGCTCCCTCAATTTATTGTTAATAACCATTGTTATTTTTTAATTTTGCTTATACTATAATCTTAATTTCTATATGCTTACTATACATATATAAAAGCATGTTTTGAAAAATACTATATATTTTCAGCAATAAATAATACATATGATATTATAATCAAAGCTAATCAACAAAATATGACTTATGTAATGTAAAATTACATGAGGGAGACTTATAAATAAATATAGTGGATATCATAATTCCATTTTTTATATATATATATTTTTAAAATTACAGAACTATATAAGCTAAAATTACATCAATTTTTATGAATTATATTTACAATCTTATTAATGGAATGAAGAGTTATGATATACACACATGCACATTTCTTTATTTTTTAAGCTGAGCATATAATTTAATAAGAAATTTACTTAAAAGAATAAATAAAGTTTGCATATTTTTATTTGTAGTTATCGGATACGTTTTCAGAAGCAACAGAACAACAGGTAAGTTTAATAGAAATTTCATACATTTAGTATCTTTTAATTTTATGTTTAATAAAAGTAAGAGATAATACATTCAAATCTTTGCCAAATTTATTGTGAAATCTTTTTTTGATTTGCAATTATTTTTTCGAGATTGATAAATAACTATGATTTGCCATATTAATTATCTGCCAAACAGAGATCTCACACATTAACCCACAACTTTTAAAAATCTTTCTGTGCTTTAACTCACAGACCGTCTTTCATTTACTACTTATCTTTGAATTTTTGCTGATATTTGCTACATATCTATCATAATTCTTTAGGTATCTACCAAATCCCCCCCCCCCCCAATCCTTACTTTAGTGGGCCATAAAATAATTTCTAATTTTTTAAGATTGTTAGCCTTGCAATTTTTAATACATCTCTTTTCATTATTTCAGTGATTACAAGCTTATCCTTAAATTTTTTTTTATTTTTCTCTAAATCCATATTTCTATATATTCAATTTTTATCTTCTTTTCTTAATAAATCTTAATTTTTATGAGTCTTCTAACTAATTTTTACCATTTTTAAAGACCCTGTTAAATCATTGAACTTTTCACTAATATCTTTATTATTATTTTTATCATCAATTTAAACAAATTTTCTAAATTTTTAAAGTATTGTGTGATGTGATGTGATGTATTTGGCTTCTCTTTAAACGAAGTCAAGAATATCTCAGCAATTATGCCCAGATAAACCTGTTAGCCACTTTATTTTCCATTCCCCACTTTAAGTCTTCCCATTTTCTGTCCCATCCCATTTCCACAACATAATCTTTGTCAACTCTATGGCCTTTAACATGTCCCAGTCCAAGTGCTGCTTTAATGTTTAATATCTCCAACTATATTTACTGTCTTTGATTTAGGTAACTTTAATTTTTATTCCAGATCTTTTTGCAAATTTACTTGAAGCTTATTTTTAATATTTGCATGCATAGTCATTTAAGCAGTAATTCTGTTGTATTGAACCTTTTTATCTTCAGTGTTAATTATTACTATCAGAATAATATTTAGAAACCACTAAACATTAAAACAAGGAATAGACATCATTCTTATATAACAATTTCCTATATATTATGAATACTCAACACACAATTTATTTTACTCTATCAAGTGCATATTTAAGATCAATAAAACAATCCATCTTTTTTCTATATATCTCAATTAATAATCATAATTTCATCTACATTTTTATTCGGTTTGTCTTTCTAAATCTAAACTGCTCTTCATATAGAAATAGGTTTAACCTATTGCATGTTTGATTATCAAATAACACAATACATTTATACATGTGAATGCATTAGTTGTTAGTATTTTATAACTTGAGATACAGTTTCACCATCACAAATTCTTCCGTCCAATGATAGTTAAAACTTTTAATGAGAATATACTTTAATGTACAGTCTTCTGCCTTTTGCTTTAAATGAAATGAGGTTTTTTTCTTAGTCACTTCTGAAATATCTGCCACTCTACTATCTCCCTGAGTAACTTGGAGTATCATTATATTACCTCATCTAAATCATTAGTCTTACTGTAAAATATGAGATCCTTCTTTCATGCACTTAGTTGAATTTTATTTTTCTCTCCCCATCTTCTCATCTCTAAAGGCTAATAAAAGACTTCAAAGAGATCAAAGTCTTTGATTTCAAAAGTGATTGCTCAAAGAAAGCTCTCTTGCCATAACTATTCTGCTCACAATTCATATTTTTAGTAGTGATTTTGACTTAGATAACCAAGATCATCACTTTCCACTAATTTTTTTGTTTTATTTTAATGGGATATCTTTATGAATTCTAAGCATCAATTTTTATGCCGAAATGAATGGCGGTTTTGTTAATATTTTCCATCATTTTAATTAGAGTTTTTGGAATATCTGTCAATACTACCTGTTCAGCTGTAAAATTAATTATTTAGTAGATTATCCACTAACTTTTAATTCAAAATTTGTGTGATCAGAGACTTTTTTATTATGGTTTCTGTAAAGACATTAAATAAATCTAGAAAGAATAGCCAGCTCTGCTGCCATTACTTTTTTTAAGATAAGTAATTCTAGTTGAATATTGACTTTATGTACTTGGGCAGTCTATTCCAAGATTCAGCATAGCTCATTCCAAATCACTTAGTCAAAGGTTTTTTCATAGTCAGTGAAAAGCTATAAGAGAGATTTTTTTGAATTTTGCATTTATTTTTTTTTTTTTTAGCAATTATAGAGCGTTTATAGCATCTATTGTAGACATATTTCTTTTAAATCCAGATTCAAGGATGTCAGGATGTTTTTTATCATACTAAAGTATTTTTGATGCATGATATATTAAATTTATTGTTCTAGAATGCTTGCATGATATTGTCATTGATATGTCAAAGGGCTTACATGTTCTTCCAGCCACTCTGATATTTTAAATAACAGTGCAATAAAATCATACAGATGATTATGAGAGATTTCTTGTTCTACCTGACTTATTTTTTCTGGTATACTATGGAACCTTTTTTCTTATGCAGAATTGTTTTTTTAACACTTTTTTTAGTAATATGGATTCCCTATATAAATCATCCAAACAATTCTTCCATATTTGCTTTATTTTATTTTGATCATAAATGATTTCACCATTTTATGTTTTAATATTTGGATTTGAATATTCTTTTGCTCACTGAATTATTTAATTTTTTGTTCTAGATCTTTTTTTTTTTTCGTTTCTTTAATTTTATGCTATTTAATTTTTCACCAGTCTTATTTTTAAATCACTTATATTTAACTTTTCATTCTTTAGTCATAGCATTCTTTACTGTTTTGCATTCATCTTTCTTCTTAGAATGATTCCTATTATATATGATTTTTGTTTAGTTATCTATTATTCAACAGTTGTAAAAGCAATTTACTTTATTTCCCATTTTGAATATATATTTATTAGTTGTTTATATATATTGTGAGTATTTTTCCACAGCATTTCTAAAATTCAGTTACCATATATAGATGTAAGCTTTATTACATTCAATTACCATATATTGTCATGTGTATCCATATCTTGTTCAAGATAAATAGTAGATTTCAATACCTAGTTTCAATATCCATGTCTTAGTAATATAAAATCAATTTTATGTCTATTTAGATCACTAATTTTTCCTGGTATATTTATATCTCAGTGGAATTTAAATCATATTTTTGTTATAACAAGATCTTGTCATTAAAACTGAATAAGTGATTGATCATATCATTTGTCATAGCCAGTTCAAATCTTCCATAATAAATAAATTGTATACATTGTGCCTGTTCAGAATCCTTTCATGTTTATCATAAATCTTCTCTACTGTTTTTCCTTAATTAATATATGTTAGCATATAAAGTTATATCACTACTAAATTGTCAGATAATGAAAATCTATTTTTTGTCAAGTATTTAAATTTCCTCAAGTGCTCTCAAAAGATATATTTCATCATTAATGTAAACTTTCACTTGCCTATTTTTTGAATGCTAATCATAAGATTCAATAATTTTCACTATGAAACTTATCTTCACTCCTCCATCTTGTATTCTCAGAATTTTGATTTTATGCCTCTGCATTTCTTTTCTTTAAGTTTTTCATCTTTCCAATTTTCATCATAGTTCTAACATAGTTGTTGTTATTTCAAATCAAGTATTTTAAAGTTGATCATGTAGGAAGTTTTGTTTCTTCATCAAATTTGGCACTTCTCACTACATAATTGAGAATGATTTTAAAATTGTCAAATATTTAATTTCTTTTTTCATTCATCATCAAAAATATACTTTGATAAAAAAGAGGTACATTTTTTCTAAATTGTAAAGAAACACTTTTTTTTAACTTTCTGTAATTCTGTGATTTAAATTTACATAATCTGATGTAACTAAAAGTAATTCTAATAATATATTTTTATGTTAAGGTTTTATTTTTTTTTTCATTTATAAAATGTTATCATGTTAATGTATGGTAAATATGTGTGTGCAATATACTATATATGTAAACATCTAGCATTATTTATTTAATGTAATAATCTATATTTATACAATGATATATGGCTCTTTAAATTTTATTTCATAATTTGAGATAATATTATTAAACTATAAAATATTAATTTGGAATTTATCATTAACTATAAAATATTACATATAAGATTTTAGGAGTGAGCAGATTCTTTATATCAGAGTGAGTCATTTAAAATAGTGTTAGATACATTTAAAATTATATGTTGTTTGAATTTGGTTCTATATTATTTAATACAAGTTCAGAGAACTTTTATTAAAATAATGTTGATCTATATAAATCTCTGCAGAAATATAAGAGCTATGATGAAATTTTAGTGGTATAGTTCTTGAGATAAGAGGCATTTTAAAATTGTATAAGTTTAATAATTGCATTTATATGATAAAGCCTTGATACATTTTAAGATGAATATGCTCATGGGCCACTGACATTTATTTTTTCCAAATCCACGGTGGTTTTGAACCAGAGTGCCATTATCTATATTTGTTTTGTTTACAATGATTCTGAATTGAAGTTATTTTTACTAGTTACTAGTTTGATCTGCTTTTAGCAGTTTATTTTTAAAAGTGATGAATCTATGTTTTGTTTTGTTGTATTATTCCTAGAGGTAGGTACAATCAGAGAATAAGAGCAGCATTTCTTTCAGTCATACATCATCCATGTAGTGGCTATTTTTTAATTGTTTTGTTTGTCAAGATGAAAGATACATTTTTATTTAATTTGGAGGTTTACTTATTTCATTTTTGATATAATCTTATTTATTTCAATAATATTTTTATTAATAAACATAAGATATATTTGATTTTTACATTTATTAATGTTTTTTTTAAAAAAGTTAAAAAACACATATTGAAACATTAATAAAATTAAATATAACATCCAGAAAAGCTTCTGCTATAAGTATTTTTTTTAAATTTCTTAATATAATACTAATTATCTTAAACGTTTTAAAACTTTGATTATTCTCAATAGTTCTGAATTTTTAATAGTAATTATGTTAGAAAAGAATTTAATTTTGCTACAAAATCAATTCAAACTGAGTTAGTTATATGATAAAATTAAATATCTATTTTTAGCTAGACTTAGTGATAAAGTCCACAATTCTCTACAGCCAGGATTAGAATTTTAGTATAATGATCTTACCAGATTAATGTAATGGATCTGCTTACAATATTCATTAAAGTTGGGTTATTACACAGAAAAAGATAGAGATATGTGTGAATGTAAATATGAATATAATTTACTATATAATGTTTTTTCTTTATTTAATATCACTTGTGCATTCTTACCAGTGACAATTTATTTGAAATAATACACATAATGACCATCATAAACTTTTAAACATTGCTTTGTATTTTATTTCAATTTTTTTGATAATTAAAAAAAAATCATTTAATGAAAATGTTTTTGACTAAAATAACTTGTATACATCATATCAGGATGATGATGTAGATAGAAGATCCAAAAAAGTAAAAGTCAGTTCCTTTTTTATATTTTTTTGTCATCACTAATGTTATTGTTATCTTTTTTTTATTGTGTTAAAAATAAATAAACTGATTTTATTCATTAAATTTGTATCTGTTTCTTATTATGTTATTTCAAGCTTTAATTTCAAGTTTTAGTATTCACTTCAGATTGTATAACAATTTTTACTTTTTTTCTTTTACTATGTAATTCTATGACAAGTATTTATTTGCTTCCAATGGGAAGATTAATTTATGTAAAATAATAACTAGCTGAGCAATGCTTTCAACCTAAAAGGTCATATTCATAGCACTCAAACTGAGCTGCTGACACTATTATTGAAAGACTGGCGCAGCATACATATATTTACAACCATACAAAGAAAGACCCTAGTATGAAGACGATATTCCTTGAGCATGAAATAGAACCTAGCCATATTTTCGATCCATATAATATTAATGTAATGTGTGCAGAACTCGATGATCGGAAAAGAAAATATAAAGAAGTGTGGTTCTTTGCTAACAACACCTCTGTGATAAACAAAAAAGACTGGTATCACTTTGTCTAGAAATTGGAATATATAAATCAACAAATTTACATATTAACTATCTTTTATTAAGTCATTTTCTTTCAATAATAGTGTCAGTTGCTGAGTTTGTGTGCTATAAATATGACTTATAGATTGAAAGCATTGCTCCGCAATTATTATTTAAAGTTTAAAAAAGTTAATCTTTTCTTTGGAAGTGAATAAATGCTTACCATAGAACTTAAGATAATATGCTGAAAGAGGGTATATGTATAGTTATTTGATCATTGTGCTAATAGGAACCCAAATGTAAATAAAGTTACTCTTTATATATTTAAATAATAATTTAGAAGATTGGAACTTAAAAACATTTGCTACGTTAAATGTCAGGTATATGCTTAACACTCTAATGAATAAATTTTCTAGTTGAAAAGATGGTTATTTTAATAGACATGTATTATCTTGATGGTATCCAAGATGATTATGATTTTATTTGGAGTTGGAAATAATATTTATAAATATTACACATTTGTAAAGAAGTATTTATCAATCTATATCCACATAAATTTGGTTGTGATGGCTAGTTAGATTATGTCAAGTTGATTGATTAATTTGTACTCACATATCACTTTTTAATTTTTATGTAGTCATTATAGTTATTTATAGCAATGTGGAACTTTCTGTTGCATTATATACTTATAAATTGAATTTTAGTTTAAATGTATTTTCATATAATTTATTTTTATTAATATACAATTGACATCTAATTTATAATCATTTTTACTGTTTTATATAAAATAAATATTTGAACTGCGTTTTTTATTTTATTTGTTTTTTTAAGTTGGTAAGTGACTTCCTTACAGAACAACATAGCCATGCTCCACCACAGTCTTTTCATATGGATGGTTTGCTGCAAGAGATGCGAGAGATTGAAGAATCCATATTGCGACAGGCACCATTAAGAGGTGATCAGAATTAATACACATTTAATTTCAAATTTTTAATTTTCAAATGATTTTATTATTACAGTAATAATATTCATCTTTGTTTTTAATATTTAAAACACTTTATCTAAAATTTAATCTTGATTTATTCGCTCATAAGTTTTAATTTCCAAAATTTGGTTGTTGTTTTTTTAAGATTAAACTCAAAATATTTTGAGTTTATTTTAAAAGGTCATTTCCAAAACTAATAGTGTATTGAACCAGATGCTTTATCCGCTTCAAAAGTTTTATCATGAAATTAATACTAACTTTTATTTTTATAAAGTTTTTTAAAAGTTTTATCTGTTATAGCACACATACGCAGCTATATTTTAAAATTCTGTGATTTTAATTTTGTCTTCAATAGATTTTAGTTTTAATTTGAAAATAAGTTTTTTTTGACACTTTTTTTTTAATCAAATTGTAAAAACATTCTAATTTGAAAACTTTTAACTTTTGGAAAAAGCTTTTAATTTTGGAAAGTTTTAATCTTTTAAAGAAAAAAGAAAGCATTCAATTTTGGGAAGTTTGAATTGCATTCCTGTTTCTTGTAATTTTAATTTATTTGTAAAAAGCAGGCTGAGACTTAATTTTGCATTTGCTTTTTAATTTTGGAAAGTTCTAATCTTTTAAAGAAAAAAGAAAGCATTCTAATTTTGGGAAGTTTGAATTGTATTCTTGTTTCTTTGTTTGTAATCTAATTTTAATTTATTTGTAAAAAGAAAGCTGAGACTTAATTTTGCATTTGCTTTTCTTAAATTAATTTTGAATAAATAAGAGCCCTGATCAGAATTTTTAATTGAGATTAAGTTTGAGATAGAGATATGCCCTTGGCAAAAACTGCTAATTAAAGATGACACGGGAGGTAAGAGTGTATATAAATAACCCTGGGATTTCAGACTAATTATTATTCAGCTATTCATTTTATTCTACGTATTGAGTAGTTATTCAGCTATTCATTTTATCTTACTTGTTACATGTATGGGATCAGCTTTTAGTTCGCTAATAATGATACCTGTTCGAATAGCTATGCTGACATAAATTCCCAACATTGCTGTTAGCACCTGAGTAGAGCCATCAAGGATAATATCTTTTACTGTCTACTATCAATTCCCAACATTGCTGTTAGCACCTGAGTAGAGTCATCAAGGATAATATCTTTTACTGTCTACTATCAAGAAATCCTGCTGAAATTATATGTGTTCTCCAATTGCTGAATAAGATTGTCTCTGCAGAATGGCTTAACTACACCCCATTATGAATCTTAGCTACAACATGCCGTGCTAAACCATTCCAAAGACGAACCCCGGATTCTGAATTTTTCCTGAAAGACCATGCCATAAAAGCTTAAACAAGAACTGATCCAGAACTTGCCTCCACACTCCCTACCAAAGAGATAAATCAGAAGCCTTTATGATGGACTTGAATTAAGAAGAACTTTACCTATCTCACTGGAAGAAATCTGACGGACTTTACATTAGGCTTCGACTTAAATTTTCATATTCTAACCAGGGTTTAAATCTCTTATTAAAGTCTCAGCTTGATCTTAAAAGAAACAGTATTTTATAGTATGTTTTGCATATTCCGTTTAAATATCTTTAAGCATTTAGTATGTATTTTATTTATAGTGTGTGTTGGACTCTTAGTTTTAAAATTCCATATTTTTATTTATTTATCCGAGAGAGTGTATTGTGAGTATATATTTGATATACTTTGTATTCTTTTCTCTTTTATATTACTAACCATTAACAAATATTTGGGCAGATATTAATAATTTTCTTGTAACTTATCTGTTCCCCTTTTGTTATGCTGTAATTAAGTTAGCTAAATTTAGTTTGCATTTTCTGCGCACTGCAAATCTTTTGGCTGGCGGTTTATGGAGTGTATTGCTCTGTTTTTCCTAAATCAGAGATTTTATTTCCTCTATTCAAAATTACATAAATCATAATCTTTTCTTGTCATACTTTCTCGACTTGTATTGGAAATAACCTTCATTACCTTAAAAGTTGTTTTATCATGAGCTGTTCTGTGGACATATGACATTCTTGGTCCTGATGCTTTATTCTGGATCAAGGAAGCTCGCCGGCCTTGTTTCGTTATGTTCCCTACAAGTCTGCTTTATTTTGAAATCTTCAAATAGGAAAGCTGGAATTAGTTTTATAAATCGCTAGCAGGAAGATATTATAAATCCCTCTTTTTAAATCATAGGTGAGAAAACGAACTTCTCTATCATATTCCTATACACTCTCTGATAAATATGCCAGTAAAATCTAGGTCAAACTTTCGTATTTTGTTTGCCTGAGATTTATTTATTTATTTTTTTTGCTTGATTTTAATAAATTTTAAAAATTATTGAGAATTATTTTGGGCTGACGTTTATTTTATTTTTTTTTTCAATTTTGAACAATCTTAAAGATATCTTTCTCTCCCTGGGTCTAGCTGGTGGCATTGATCATCCTTAACTTTTGATCACTGTAAATTAAATATTCTATGTGATGTGATGCGACTTCTCCTTATACGGAGTCAGGAAACTCTGAACAATTATGTCCAGAAACCTGTTAGCCACTTTACCCCTCCCAATCCCTGCCCTACATTTTCTCATATCCTGCTCCATCCCATTTCCACAATATAATCTTTGCCAACTCCATGGCCTTTATATCTAAATCCCCCTTTTCTCAACCCACTATGAAAATCAATAACCACTCTCTGTATAAATCACTGCTTATATTTATTCTTCCACAACTTTATTATTTGCACCCTTTCTGCTTTCAGGCATTTACATTCAATTAACAGATGGCTAATATTTTCTATGTCTTCTTTACACAACTTGCAGACTAAATCACCCACATTTTTCCATTTACATGTATCATCCCCGGAGCTAAAGATCCTATACGAGCCTTAAACAGTAAATTACTTTTCTTCTTATTAACTCGGACCCAATATTCTGTTTATTTCTATTTCAACTCTTTCTACTGTCCATACTACTTCTCTATCTCTTTAACTCCCTATTCTTTATTAATGCATCTACTCTTCTATCACATTCCTTACCACTATAACACTCAAGAATTCTCCTAATGCAATCATCCCACCTTTTGTACAAGTATACTGAAATAAATTCTTTATCTAAATCTTCTGCGTACTGCATTACCTTTCTCACCCACCTTGTTACCTGCCCTTGGCTATTCTTTTATTATTATAAACTGCAATCTACCAAACATTTTCATTTACTTTTCGCATCTCTCGTATAAAAACTTGACCATTCCATTTCTCCTTGAATTGCCTCCTTTGCCATCCACACATCTGCATCTAATGTGTGTCTTCCTATTACTTATTGAACTTTTTCCAAATAATTAATATCCCTTTACTAACAAATAATGCAGCTTTACCATATGTTAACCCTGCTATTGCCACTCCCTTCCATACAATTCTAGCTACGCGATATTACATGAAAACACTTTTAATTTCTTTATCAATCCCTTTCTTTTCTTTGCTTCATTTATCAATTTTTTTTTTCCATTAATCCAAGTAATTTCTCATTACTTAAGACAATTCCAAAGGAAAAATTATTTGTCTTCTCTTTCCCCAGTATTAATCATCATTACTTTTGATTTTTCTTCACTAAACTTAATCCCCATCTCTTACCCACCCTTGCGTATTGTACCGGTCAGAATTGTATGTTCATTTAACAAGGTTTAGAATATAAGCAAAAGTACTCTAAATCCACTCATGCCCGAGATACACAGGTCAGGAGCAGTCATGAATTCTGCCCTATTTGCTCTTCTCTAAAACTATAACATTATAAACAACATTTCTGATGATAACAGATGAAATTTTATTCATTCTTGTCCCAGAGACACAGCGGAGAAACACGAGATCTATAGGATAATTAATGTAAATAAATAATATCAAATCTTGGCTCAATCAAATATCTTATGTGAAGGGAAAACTTATAAATTTAAATGAATTGCACACAGCTAGCATTGCAAAAGAAACATGAAATGTCTATAGTATCCATCTAGAATGAGCAAAGACAAAACAACCCAGAGATAGATGTCCATTTAAAATAAACAGTTATAACTTCTAAATATTACTAACACTATTATAAAGATTAAATGGAATTCAATGAGTGAGAGTCAGTAAGACACAATGCATGAGTAATTATTAAAACATAATAATTTAATAAATATAAACAATTTAATTTACATTAGAAAACATAGCACAGATTTAATGCGGTTATTACTTTGCATATAAGCAACTGATTTAGTATGCTAATGAGTTATAGTATAATAATAAATTAATGTTATCAATGCGGTGATCATTACTTTAAGTAATGATAAGGACGTTTACAAATTCATCTCTAAAGAGAGTTTTACTCTTGATATGATAGTTAATAATTTATCGTTTATGAGCATATTTGGGCCTATACAAATGAGGAATGGGTTAACCTAATAAGTTTTACTGTGACAATCCTAAAATATTCGATAAAT
The DNA here is from genome assembly GCA_028023455.1 of Epiperipatus broadwayi. Classification (NCBI taxonomy): domain Eukaryota; kingdom Metazoa; phylum Onychophora; class Udeonychophora; order Euonychophora; family Peripatidae; genus Epiperipatus; species Epiperipatus broadwayi. The sequence continues at coordinate 308,779 of JAQFVV010012573.1, read as the reverse complement.
TATAAATGAGTGGTTTACAAACATCACTGCGCCACGTCTTATAGATAATATGAGAATTACACATAAAAGAACTCACAGTGCTAACTATAATGACAGCGTTTAAAATGGAGAAGATGTCCATCTTTGGACTGGAAGGCTTTATCACATATATGATTCCGCTTGTATTTATCACAAGGCGATATTCGAAAATATGAGTGGTAAGGATTCCATGGCACGCCCTCCAACGTTTCACATGCAGAGCCTTAATACTCTAATGTTTATCCTGAGATTGGTTATACCAAACCTCATTCCTAGACGAGTTACGTGAAGAAAATCCGGAGTTCAGATGATAAATATGATAAAGCAAAATATAAGTACTTTAAAATGCTATCGTAAGTAAGCAACGCGAATATGGCTTAAGTCTTAAATGACTAATGAAATAATTTAAGCTTAAATAAAGCAATAATATGTGTAACGCCATGATAAAATAATAACCCACTCAGCATCTTACGTATAACTTTAATAAATTTAGGATGTCGAATATAGAAGAGGGAAAATATTATTTTTCCTATTTAACAAGCCCAAGTATTCCTAAACAAAAAAATATTATAAGCAATTTAACTCTTAATGGCGTATAAATAATAAGTAGTTATTAAAATATATTAATAATCAAATTTATTTTAAGAAGATAAAATGCATTTAAATATCGATAGTGACAACAACAAAAGGTTTATCTTATGCCATAATATAATTTTTAAACAATCCGCCATTATGCATATATTTCAAATATTTAACCGAGCGAACAGCGTTCAGTAAGAAATTTTACATTTACTTAAATATTCTAAAATATCGGAATGATGATTGAAATAATATAAGTTCGCTAGATTAAAACATTAGCACACTAAAACTAATTTAATAAGATATATATTTAAAATAAGTTTTGCCGCATGAAATAAAATAATTAGAGTGTGAAACTTAAAAAGCTAATGATAGATTTAAAGTACATAATTCTTGTGCTTAGCGTTTCAAAGAACAAGTTTAAAACTTAAGAGAGAAAATCACAAATTTAATGATAATTAAGTTTATAGTCAGTTATCAAATAAATAAAGATTACATTCTGAGTACAATTAAGATTTAGGAAAGAAGTGAAGTGAGGAGAATTAAGAGTTCATTCTTCGGCAAAACGGATTACCTTTAGTATTTACGGCGGCCATTTAGCATAAAAACATGAAGTTTGGACGCAAAGGCAAAATATTGACAAAATAATGGTAAACATCTTCCAATAGCTCTTTCACAGTTAAATATAATAGTTCTCAAGTAGCGATGGCATGGCAGGGAGGCAGAACAAAGGCGATTTAAGATCAGGGAGGTAAATTGTTTTTACTCAACAGTTCATATTATTTCCACTCTCTAAACGAATACAAGAGAGAAGAGTGATTTGAACTCATCCTGTGCGTTCCTAGAACTTCTGCTCCTCCTATACTTGAAATTTAGCAATATTGGAAGATGTAAACAATACGTTCCAGAAAGCATTATTTAAACGTATTTTTAAAATTTCAAATAACTTTAAGAATATGACTTGAAATAGTTAAATGAGAATGACATTTTTAAATTGTAATAATACTTTCTAGAATTTTCTGACATTTGCTTTAGCTTTACATTAATTGTATTTATTTTTATATCTGTAATACATATACGCACATACACAATTATCTAAGCGAAGGGAGTTTACAAGCTTGGAAATAAAATATATTTAAGCTAAAATAATAATTCAACTGGTTATACATAACCATTTTGAATAAACAGGATGGAAGTGATATGTGTATATGTGTGTGCTTAACATTCCTAGATGACCAAATAAACATATAAACAGATTCAAACCCTACTTTAAAGGTAATGTCATCAGGCAGTGAAGTTAAATATGTACCATAGATTTACCACTTCAATATGTCCTCAGCATAACTTCCATATTTTCACTTCTTTCTGTGTACAAAAAGACATCATCTGCAAGTAAAAGTCCCAATAATGTATATACTCCTGTGCTACCTATTATATGTTATCTCTATCCCTCTTCCTAGTCTTTCTATTGCTCTCCATTTCTCTCAAATACAACAAAAATAAAATAGATGACATAGGGCATCCTTGCCTTAGTCCCACCCCATTTTTAACTTTAACTGATTCTCTATTCCCTAATTGATACGTATAGTAATTATTTTCATATAATTTTTTAATAATATCCACTAAAGCTCCAGCCATTCCCAAATTTACTAAACTTACCCATAATCTATTTTTATTCACTCTATGATATGCCTTCTCTATATCTATAAAAGTCATATACCTGCAGATCTATAAGTTGTGTAACTACAAATAAACTATCTCTTATATGCTCCTTGCATTTCTCCCACTATATTATTCTCTTCCATCCACTTTGCAACCCTTCCAGCCACCATATATGAAAAAACTTTATATAAAATTGATGTTACTGCTGTCGGTCTATAGTTGTTTAACTTTCTATGATCCTTACTCTTTCCTTTAAATACTAACCTTACTTTTGTATTACTCCAACTACCCACAAAATCTCTTCTGCGCCATCTTAGTAAAACATGATAACAATTTTACTTTTGCCTTGCGCCCTAAATTCATTATCATCTTCCTTGCCTCATTCAGTTCATTTTCTGTAAACCTAATATTTCCATTACTATATGCTTTCATGTTTGCTATCACTCTGTCCTTCATATGTAACATCTTTTATATACCCATTACATACTTATTTAATATAATCTCTTAATTCCCCTTTAGAGCTACTCTCTAATCTTCATTATCTAGTAATACTATCTTTCTCTCCTCTACATTCCTTTTTTTAATGTATTTTTAGAATTTTTTACTCCCATCTCTTCTACTTTTATTAATATCCTCCAACAATTTACTATTCAATTTCATTCTCTCTCTATAATTATCTATTTTAGCCAACTTCTTTTTCTCTAAGTACTTTTTCCATTTAACATTAACATCTTTTTAACTTTCTTTGTTTTTAATAGCACCCTTATATTCTCTGCATGCTTTTTCCTCTTTTTTACACTTGTACTAACTCTCGCGTTTTTATTACTTTTATTCTTCTGAATATTCTCACCTAAATTCCTATTTGCCACTTTTTCTATTTCACCACTTCTTATACTCATCCCCAACCAACTGTTCCATGGCTTCTTCAACTTGTATTTTATACTCTTCCAACTTATTCTTATCATTCACTCTCCATCCACATCTTTCACTATCATTTCTACTTTTATTTCTATTTTCCATCACGTTACTACCCATTTCTATTATAAAGAAGTTATGATCACTATTACACTCTCTTCATTATCAAACACTTCAATTTTCCGTACTTTATTCATTCCCTCTTTCTCTACTAATACATAATCTTTTGTGTGGGATATATTATTTCTAGATCATGTGTATTGTCCCTCATAAATATTTGATAAATTTCCAATGCTCAAATTCACTCTCTGACAGAATTTCTTCAAAAGTTGTCCATTTTTATTACCTACATCATCAATTTCTTCAATATGCCCATTCATATCCCTATAACCATTATTCTGTTCCCTTTTCTTTGAAACTCGGTATATCCTTTAACTAGGCATTGATATATGCTACTGTTCCACTCCATTATAGTTTGACTTTCTCCAGTAGCTATATACACTATTGCCACCATTCATTCTTGTCTTCATAATCTTATCTCAAACCACAAATGTTCTTGACATTTAGCAGTATTTAACAATTTTTTTGACATAACTCCTATATCCCCAGCCCTTTTTTTTTTCTATTTATATCCTGCCATACCAAATCTTTCAGAATAGGTTCTTCTTCTTTTAGACGTGTTTCCACTACTGCTAATACCTCAAGCTCTTCATTTTTAATTGCCTTGTTTAACTTCAGCCACTTTTCTGGTTTCCGACCATCTTGCATATTCAAATACATAATTTTAGCAATTTCTTCTTTCCTAACTACTCTTATAATTTTTTTGACTCTTCTCCATTACATTCATGAATATCTTGCTTACCATTAATTTTACAGACCCATTCCCTCTCCACATCTACATTTATATCTAAATCAGCTATCCTTTGTTTATTTCTTACATCTCGTCCATTCTTCTTCTTTCTCATAACACTGCAATTTAAATCCCCACCCCCTTTATATGTTTCCCGAACTATATTCTTTATAAATCAGACTCCCTAAAACTTCACTTCCTTGTTTTTTTAAGTGCAATCCATCTTTATTATATAACTCCCTCTTTCCATTAAAAAAATCCCACACATCCACAAACATAACATCATTTCTCACACACAATTTTTTCAATCTCTCATTTATAGAACATGCTCTATCTAACATATCTTTTGTCAAGTTTTGGTGATAATCCAGGTCGTTAGTGACCTGGTGGCGCCCTCAGTGATCAAAAGAAGATAGAAGTGACCGGTACAGTATATATGTTATGTTAATCTACTGAAAATTATTTTTATTTTCTATAGCAAATCTCTTGGCCAAAGGTGCTTTGATTAATCAAGAAATTTTAAAAAGTATTTAATATCATTATTAATTGTTTATTTTTCTTTGCCAATAATAATGCATATTTTAATGTTAACTCATTAAATGGAAGTACAATAAATTATGACATACATTTAAAAATAGAAGCTTCAAATAATGTTTATTATACTAATTTTTGTGAATAATAAATATTGTAACTATAAAAATAATAATTTAAATGAAGCTAATTTAATAATTAGTAAAAAATTATAATCTACTATAATTTTCTGCTACCTGATTGTAACTCTCCTCAGAAAACAATAATGATCTTGAATAGTCACATTTTATTTATCATTGTTATTAATAAATTGGCCGAAACGTTTTAAATGTTGTCTAAATAAAAAGTTTTTATATGTATTTATTTTTATTAAATGTAACTGAGTACACTTTTGGCTTAGAAAACCAGATTCATAGAACTCGTGGATTTCCTAGGTATGCTGCAGCTATGTTTAATAAAAATTGATATATAAAAAATCTTTTCTTTAGCCAACGTTCCAAATGTTTCGGTCAGTTTATTGCAAAGAAGAATGAAATGTTATAACAATAAATTTGTCATTGTTATTCTAAGTTCAAAGTTAATTCAAGTTGAATATCATTATTCTAAGAATCATGTTATTTGATGATATTTGAGCTTAGAAATTTTATGAATTTGAAGAGTTATTCAATATATATTTGTAATTATAAGAATAAAATTTTATTAAAATAAATTCAAATTTAAACATAAGTAAATTGAACGAAATTAAGTCTGATATATTAATTTAATTTAAGTGTAATTTATTACATGCATTTATTTGATTTTGAAGAATTATTGACTAATGAAAAATCAGATCATTAGCCAATTCACATGTTGTTATTTTGAAAATAAGCATTTAGTATAAAAGTTTTGCTGATATATTTTATTAATTAGCTTAATTAACTCTTTGTATAATTTTGGGAGGGAAAATATAAAAAAAAACATTTCGATTGAAAAAGGATATTGATAAAATTAATTATCAATTGTTACGTAATTTAAAAACTCCTTCATAAATTTAAATGTAATGTACACATTAAATAAAATATCTTTAATGATGGTTTTATTTTTTTTCTGAGTTCTTTGGCATTTGCAATTTTCAGTTTCCATGTTGGGTTTTTTCTTGAAGGATTCTCGATTCCAGGCTAATGTACACAGTTAATTTTTCCCATTTTGCAATAGAATATGTACCAGGCTAATATAGAAAGAATTTATCCATTTTTTTCTAACAATTTTTTAAGTCAGGCTAACACATAATGAGTGAAACATTCTTGCTCTTGGGTGGAGACAAAATTTGTTGCAGATTACTTTAATGGTATCTTCTCTTTTACACCCCCAGTAAATCAGGTTACATGCTGGTAGATGATGCTTATCTTCTAACTAAAGCTTAGCACAATTTTAAATCCATTTTAGAAAACATTTTTCTAAACTAGTGATGCGCTCTTCACAGCTGAACTTATACTTATTCTTTTTTAGCAGCTGAGTCAGGATTGCTCTCCTCAACAGCTTGATTACAACTTCTGTTCTCTTCAACAGTTTGATTAAAACTCTTACTGTTCTCTTCAATAGCTTGATTAATGCTGATCTCTTTGTCCAAGCACTAAGGTCTTCTCATATACCCAAACCCATATTTTTGTAGCAAACCTGTCTCCATCCAATAACAATTCTGTCTTCTACATGACAAAATTTACTACTAACCAATAAGGTCTATTTTTACAGAAGAAAAATTTAGTTATTTTCCTTCTTTTTCTATTGCAAAACAAATTAAAATTTTCTGTCCTTGTTTTTCACTTATTCTATAAAATAATTTAATCTTTTAATTGTATTTGATTTAGAGAAAGAGATAAAAAGAAAATAAAAAAAAACAATTCTAACTAAACTAATTAAAATAAAATTTAACAAAAATATTAGAACTTAATTATTATTTTTCCCACTTTTTAAAAATATTATTAAACATAAAACTTTACCTACTTTATCTTTTAAAAACTTTACATTAAAAATTGTTAAATAATTTACTGAAGAGAAAATTTTTTCTCTGTGTTTTTCAAAACTACAATTAAAATTGGTAAATTAGATAAAATTATTGAAGAGGGCGGGAACAAAAATTAATGTCTGAAAATTTTTATATTATCATCTTAATGAAATTTGAACTTTAATGTTTGATATTATAATAAAAATAATACATATGGAAAAAATCCATTGTTTCCTCATTCTAATTTTAAATTTAAGAAGCTTCTAACATTGTCATGGCAATAGTTAGCTATTGTCTACAATATTACAATACTGTTGACTGTTGATTGCATTTGTTTCATGCTAGCTAATTTGTAGTTCATAACTCATTAGTAGTATAACTGTATGGTGTTATTCCAATACTGATCTCATGCCTCTTATTCATAATTGTTCATTTTATATTCCTTAGTTTTTTCTTTTATATTTGTGGTAAGGGAGATAATGTTTTCACATGTTAATCTCTATCCCCTTATATTCAACTCTTTGCATTTGTACCATTCCAAATGGCAATCCAACTTTGGGCTCGATGATGATCGGGTTCTGGTGTTCAGTATACAAAATGGCCTCATAACTTTTAGTTCAAATTTAATTAGACCTGAGAAGGAAAACTATTTTGATGCAGAATTAATTTGGTAATCATCTGAAATCTGGGCATGGCTGCTGGGGGGGGGGGGTTTGATGCTATACAAAATCAATCAAATGTAACGTTATCGGGCCACCGCAACTTTTTTTCATAGAACATGATTTTTTTTTTTGATTAAACAAATTTTTATTTCATTTATAATATGATTCTTTTTTTATTAAACAAATTTTTATATTCATTTTCGTTGTTTTTTTTTAACCTTAATTGTTTTCTTTATTCAACAAATTTTGGTAATTTAATTTTGTGTTTATTTTTCTGAATTTTAAAACTGGACTATTTCACGACAAAAAAACTTGTTTTAATCCCGCCAAAAAAATATAATACAATTATTTGGGACTTGTTTCGACTTTGTTCTATCTTTTTTTTTTTTTGGTTGACTAAATTGTTTTTATTATTATTAAATCAAAAGTAACTTTTGGGTTGTTGAGGGTTAAAAAATTGTTTTGAAATCCAACCCTCGTATCAATAATTGTAACAAAGAATCAATAATTTTTTCTTTTTTTAAACAACTTTTTTTCACTTTTTACTTTTATTTATATTTCGTTTGAATTAGCCTTTTTTTTTTTTTGGCATCTACAATAAACAGATTTTTTGGGGGCTTTCATAGTGTTATTATTAACAAAAAGTAAACAAAAATAGTCATTTATTTTAACCCCACTTGCTTTAACCCTGCTGAAAAAATATAATTCAATTATTTGGAAATTGTTTTGAATTTTTTCTACCTTTTTTTTTTTGGTTGACCAAATTGTTTTTCTTCTTACTAAATCAAAAGTAACTAATGTTTTTTGGGGGTAAAAAATTGTTTTCAAACCCCCCCACACACACACACACAGTCGGAAAAATAATTGTAACAAAAAGTCAATAATTTCTTTTTTTCAACAACTTTTTCTCACTTTTTACTTTTATTTATATTTCATTTGAATTACTTTTTTTTTTTTTTTGCCTTCTACAATAAATTGCTTTTTTGGGGAGCTTTCATACTTTGTTATTATTAACAAAAAGTCAACAAAAATAGTCATTTATTTTAACCCCGCTGAAAAAAGATAATCCAAATACTTGTCAATTTCTAATGAAATTAAAAAAAAAGTACCCAAACTTTCGATTTTTTCAACTTATTTTATTGCTGTAATAAAAACAGTCTGGTATTTGGGAGGACATCATGTGCCTGAAAAAAGGAGACAGTCTTCCTCACTTTCTGCACTCGGCAATTCTGAAAAGTTTAAAAATTGCATGTTCTTCTCAGACGTTTTATTGGTCTCATATATTTTCCATGCTGAAACGTGACTTAGCACGTGAGCTTTGTTGAAGCGTGTTCGCACATACCTTTGCCAATTTTTTTACATATTAACATTTTTTTAGGGAAGGGTGGGGACCATATGACAATTATTAGTAATTAACAACATTATTTAAATATAAATGACATTACTCTATTATGGAGATTTGAAAAGTTGTACCGACTTGAAATTAAAACACTCGAGCAGTACAGTAACTAGCTATGAATAGAACAAACACGCGTAAATAGTTTCGAAGCACAAAACAGGCCATGATATTTTTGTGCAATGTCATGTAAAGCGGCCTGCCAATGGGTTAATACAATATAAATGTGTATTAGCGGTAAGGCCGGCCGGCCACAGAAATGGCATTTTTTATGTCTTTTGACATATAAACAACGCCATCAGGCAGCCGTGCCCGGTTATCTGATGATTACCATTAATTTTTAAAAATATACTGTGAAATATGTGACAAAAGTTATAGATGATGATTAAGTTATAATTTGATTATAAATTATAAATATACTGATATTGATGTACATATACGAATTCATATTTAACTGCTTCCCCGCAATAAGCGGGTGACCCATGCATCTTATTTGATTGCCGAAATGTTGTCTTCTTTTTTTAATGATGTAAAACCTATAAGCATGACGTCAACAGAAAGACAGGCAATTTATAATCTTATGTAGCTTTCTAAGGCTGTCTTTAAAAAAAAAAAATCCGATGAAAATTGGTCTTTCTAGTATTTTTTTGGTAATCATCTGAAATTCGGGTGCAGCCACTTGATGGCATTGTTTAGGTGTTTTAACACAAAAATGCCGTTTTTGCGGCCGACCTTACGGATAATACACCATTTATATTTTATTAGCCATTGCAGGCCGCTTTACATGACGTTACACAAAAATATTACAGCCTACTTTGTGCTTCATGACTATTCATGCGTGACTATTCATGCGTATTCGCACTATTCATAGCTGATTACCGTACCGCTTGAAAGTGTTTTGATTCCAAGTGGACACAACTTTTCAAATCTCTGTACCAGAGTAATATCATTTGTAGTTAAATAATGGTTCTGAATTACTAAGAATTGTCATATGGTCCCGACCCTTTCTTACGAAAATGGTAAGATGTAAATAATTGGCAAAGGTAGGTCCTAATACGCTTCAACAAAGCTCACGCGCTAAGTCACGTTTTAACGTGAAAATATACAAGACCAATAAAATGGCTGAGAAGAAAAATGTGCAATTTTTAAACTTTTCCGAATTGCCGACCATAGAAAGTGAGGCTGTGTCCTTTTTCCAGGCACATAATGTCCTCCAAATACCAGACAATCAAGTGTGGCAAGACAATGAATTGTATGTCTGTAAAACAACCTGGCAATTCTGATGTCCTTCGCATTTGTGTAAGTGAAGGTATTCGATTCGGAACAGCACTTGATTTGAGGACTCCAAAATAACGGTTTTGAAAGCTGTACTGGAGCCGCGACCAGCTGTTGCTCGAAAACATCCACTCAGAGTTGGCATGTGCAGAAGTGCTGTGTCGGACTGGACAACTGGCTGCGAGAGTTGTGCCATGAGAGCCTGGTATCCTGACCCTGCTGTCAAATCGGCGGGCTCGGTTTGATAGTGGAGGTAGACGAGACTGTTTAGTCATAGGAAAAACCACCAGGGCAGGATACTTTCTCAACAGTGGGTATTCGGTGGAATTTGCTCGCGAGTAACGAATGCTTTGTGCTCTCTGTTTCATCCCACTCTGCCGCTATCCTCCTGAAATCCACCAAAGGCAACGTCAAGGCAGGATCGACTATCTTCTCCGATTGCTGGAGGGGTACAAGACTGCTGAACTACAGGCCGCCGTTTTCCACCACATAACAGATAACCACTGATACCACTTTGTGGACCCTATCACAGGCACTCATACACAAAACATTGTGCGTCTTTGGGGCCTGCTGAAGTTGCGGAACAGAAAACTTCATGGAACTGCCAGGAACTTTCTGGACAAGTACTTGGCAGAGTTCATATGGAGACGTCTGCATAACAATGAAGACCTATTTCTCTATCTTATCGGACATGGCTGTTGCCAGTAAACATTAGAGCAAGCAAGAGTTGCGTAATCTATTTTATTGATTGTTACCATTGGTTTCCTATTAATAACAAAGTTCGTTTGTTTTTATTATACCCACCAATCAAATAATTAATAAAAATGAGTTCAAAAAGTCAAAGGTTTTTGTAGTATTTTTTTGTTGTTGTATTCTATTAGAAATTGTTACAAGTCTTTGGATTATCTTTTTTCAGCGGGGTTAAAACAAATTACTATTTTTGTTTAGTTCTATTCTTAATAATAACAAAGAACCCCCTCTCCCTAAAGCAGTTTATTGTAAAAGTCAAAAAAAAAGAAAAGGTAATTCAAACAAAATTTATAAATAAAAGTAAAAAGGGGGAAAAAGTTGTTGGAAAAAAAAAGTAAATGTACTTTTTTTGTTAGAATTCTTTATCTGAGGGTGAGGGTTGGGAGATTTCGGTAAAACAATTTTGCCATCACTAACACAAGTTATTTTTGATTTAATAAGAAAAACAATTTAGTCAAAAAAACAAAAGGTAGAACAAAGTCGAAACAAGTCCAAAATAATTGTATTCTATTTTTTCGGCGGGGGTCAAAACAAGTTTTTCGCCGTGAGACAGTCAAAACTTTTAAAATCAGAAAATAAACACAAAAAATATTTGTATTAAAAAAATAAAAATTATTAAATTAGAAAAATTTGTTTAAAAACAAATAAAAAGACATCTTAATTAAAAAAATAAGGAAAAAAGGATTAAAAGAAATATAAAAAAAAGTCGCGGCCTGGTAACATTACATTTGATTGTTTTTGCATAGCAACAACGCCATCAAGCGGCCGAGCCCGGATTTCAGATGATTACCTTTTTTTTCCGTAACCGGCGTATTTAATTTTTTTATTTTTATTAATTTTGTAATTTCCATGAAGCAATAACGACAGAAAACTTTTGTCGGCCTAAAAATACACTTTTATCGGATTAAAAGTACGCTGATTCACAAACAAGGCATTCCATGGAGTCTAAACATAATCGCAAAATAACTGGCTCATAAGTATACAATTTTAATTTTTTGAATAATATTTTAATTTTTTTTTTTAATTATTTGAAAACATCATTTAATTTTTATTAATTTGCATTTATAGTGGTGTGTGTCTATATAAATTGTGTATTTATTTATGCTCATATGAATTCATATGTACAGTAATTTTGTGTTCTAATATAATCCACTTATTTTATAAAAATAAATTTACTTTATAAAAATAATGATTCTCAAATGGTTTAATAATTTATTATTTGAAAAATGATTTATTGGGTTTGTATTGGTGGGTATTTATATAAATTCTATATTTATTTATGCTCATATGAATTCATATGTACAGAAATTTTGTGTGTTCTAATATAATCAATCCACTTATTTTATAAAAATAATGATTGTCAAAGGTTTAATAATTTATTATTATGTTTATATGGTATGTTTGTGTTTACTCTTGTGTATTGTATAACAAATAATAATTTACTAAACTATCAATCAAATGTACAGAAAGATTGCATATGCAAGCAAAGAATCAAATTCTGATTTTTGCCTATGCCTGATACTCATCTGTGGAGTCACTAGTTTTGCCATATCTTTCTTCACATTATTTTCAAGTCTATAGCTAACAAATGGACTATATGCAAATAAATTATATCTATGTGATACAATAAATATAACAAGATAGTATCACTGGTGTGCATAAAGAATATAAACATCACTGATGTACACAAAAAAATATAAAATAAAGAGATGAAACTAATTTTATCAGTGATACAGACAGTAGCCTACAATTTCTAGTTTTAGATAGACAAGAAGCCAATTGCTATGATGACAAATGCATAACTACTGGAAATGATTTGTATTGTATCTTTTATTAGGATGAATCTTTTTCTTATAGATGCCTTTGAGTTTTTGTAACTTTTGGGGTACAAGATAAAAATGAAGAATTCTTATGCGAATACTTTTGGAGATTCTGAAGCTATGGATTATCTCAGGTAAAACATATGGGTTGAAAGATAATTTTGTGAGGAATACAAAGAAATTATCACTGAAGATGTAATTTAAACTTAGTTAATGATGAATTAGAAATTATGAACAAACAATAAAGTAATAATTATGTCGGATGTTGAAATTTCTTGTTTTCTTTATTTTTTAAATGGTTATCATTATTTGTCTTAGACTTATTGTTTTCCTTAGTTTTTCTAGTTGCTATTAATGTAAATTTTTTTGCTCTAACATAATTAAAACAAGTTATTGTGAAAATTCTGTCACAAGTTAGTTTTTAAAAAAATTCAATATGGCGCCTGAATGTGAAACAGTTAAAGTAGGATAGATAATCAAAGCATGATTTTTGGAGATTGGATTAAGTTTTTATAGCTGTTGAAATTTATTTATCTATACTTTTGGTACTGGTGACGGATGGAGGGTTTTATCATTGGCTTGAGGGTACAGTGTTTTCATATAACTCTGGAAGGTTCTGTCTCAACACTTATACCATTCCACTTTCAAGTTTTGATGTTTCTCGTTGTTTGTCATGGTTAGTTAACATAATCCTGCCATGAACCCAACCTCTAACTAAGCCTATAATCATAGAAAATGAGCAAGGTATAAGGTTAAATTTGTATTTTCTAGCTTCTAAAACTCAAGAGTGAGGCATAGTTTAAAATTTTTTATTTGTTGCTCCCTAAGACTCAAAGAAGCAGGGCTTTGCAAACATTTTGCATTATTATTTCTGTTTTGGGTTGTAAATATCTTATAATGACCAAATTGAGAATAGATCTAGTGTTTGTGCTGCATTGTGTACTTATAGTCTATTGACTGGATTTTGTATCTATCTAAAGATTGCAGGTCACTGCATTTTTTTTGTTGTCGGATAGTCATCAGATTTCAGAAAAGTTCTGACAAATTGTTTGTTACATGAACTTGTTTTTGTATATGCATATGTACTTAATATAAAAATAAATAATAATAAAAATAATAGTGAATAAAAAAATTATTCACACATGCATATGGAGGATAGAATTGGAGAATAAAGTAAGGTGAGTATATATGTAAAACCAGAGTGTGGCAGTCTGGTTTAAAGAAATGCAAATTAGGGAGTAATAGTAGTAATAATGTGAAAGAGTGTATGGAAGGAGGATGATGTGTAGTTTATTGTATAAGATTGTATTTTAAAAAGTTCATATTTATATTTTCTTTATGTAAAAGTAATTTAATTTCTATAAGATTAAAAGTGATTTATATAAATATGATTTCTGACAAAAGCTAAATCGAAAATAATGGAGGAAAGGGATCAAGAAAAGATCAGCAACCAACTAAAGGAATCCAAAGAACAGATTACCATGTCCGCCCAGTTTTTGCAAATGCTTAAGGGATTCAAAGAAAGCAATAAGAGAGCAGAAGAAAAGCTGTGAAGGAGATTAGAAGAAGTGAATCAGTGAATAAATGAAAGATGGCATAACATAATAGTAGAAGAGATTCAAAAGAAAGTGTGTTCATGAAAATAACCATAATATGAGCCAAACATTAGAGCAGCGGAAGAAAGAGCAAAACAAGGAAATAGAATTCAGTCAAACAATGTTAGATGAAATGGAGGAAATTAAGAAAATAGGAGAAAATAGTCATAAAATGATGATGAAAATAAATGAAGATAAAAAGAACAGGATGAGAAGTTAGAAGATAATGAAAAGATGTTGGTTAAGATTGAGGAAATTAATTGGAAAAGTGAATAATCAGGAAGAAAATGATAATGTAAGCCAAATAATTGAGGATAATAAAATAGACATTGATGTTATGGTACTGCTACAGATAGATATAGGGTAGATGCTGAAGCCATTAGTAGTGATAATAGTGATGTTGATATCTTTGCTTATGGTTGATCATGTGGATGAAAATCCAAATTTAAAATGTGATGAACAAAAGATGGAAAGTGAAATAAAATATAATGATTGAAAAGAATTGAATGGATTCTTCAATGAAATAAATGTTAATAAAGAGGATGGAAATTATATAAATGAAGTGCAAGGGATAAACGGACTAAAACAATTGGAAGAATGCCTTGAAAATAAACAAAAGTCTATAGAAATAATAAATCAAAAGAATGAATGAAGAAAAGAAGAAAATCCAGAATTCATCAGAAAGGTAAAAGAAGAATAAATTCACTATTTTTAAACAAAATAAAAGAAAGCAGTCTGCATAAACAGATGTTGTTTAAAGAAATGAGAGATAATATAGATGATGGTCATCTTACAAATAAATATAACATGGATTCTGGAGCCATTAATAGTGATAATGATATTGGTGTCTTTGCTTTGGATAGTCATTTGTATGAAAACAAAAAAATGTGATAAAGAAAATGTATAAAGTGTTTAAAATGTTATGATGGAAAAGAATTTAGTACATTCTTTATTGAAGTAAATGTTAATGTAGAAGGTGAAAATGAAATAAATGAAGATTAAATGAAATCATAAATGGACCAAAACAATTGGAAGAAAATATTGAAAATGAGCAAAAGTCTATGGAAATAATAAATTAAAAGACTGAAAAATGGACAGAAACTAAAATGATAATCCATCAAGAATGATGTACCTCAAAAGACATATATTTACCAAAGAGACTTATACTGAGTACAAAACCAGATATTTCAAATGAAAGTGTTGGCAGATGATATTTTGTTAATTGATTCAATAATAAAAATGATTAGGTATAACTTATATAAGTTAGACCAGGTGATTATGTATATTGACAAAAAAAATATTAAGCAGATAATGGAAATATTAATATAAAAAACTCAAGATGGATTAGGATGAACAGATTTTGACTCTTCAAACTTTCAATACAAAGGATTATCAAAAATGAAATAAAATTATAAAGAAAAAGAAAGAATAAAGATAATCCATGAGAGGAGGCTTGGGTGAGAAGAAAGATGAATAATAGTCGCACTGTAGAGATAACTGGTAAAGATTACCAATTATGTATGGATGAGAATATTTATCTGAATATCCCTATAACCTTGGACAGCATTAGTAACAAGGTGGCCATTAAAATATATAGTTAAAATAAATGAAATATGTATCCTTATTTCATTGTTTCATCATTTTAAAAGTGGAATATTGTAGACAGTGGCCAACTTTGGCCATGCCAATATTACAAGCTTTTTAAATTTAGAATTATTTAATTAATGGTGAAATAATATTTAATTTTTCCATATTGTTTTATAATAATAATGGGTGTTTATTTAAATTTTTTTTTTTTTTATCATATGATAGTAAACAGTAATTTAACGTGAGTGGTCTATCCTCACGCTTTCACTTCCAGTACTTAAGATTTGCCCATATATAAGCATTTGGGTTGGATAGAATAAGTGGATTCATGTTATTCTTTCCTAAATACTATATCTTGTGAAGAGAGTCAAAGTATTCATTTATTATTAACACTCGTAAAAAGCACATGCACAATAGCTTGACAGGCTGATCTTTAATGTATCATATAATAGTATGAGAATTTTCAAATATTATTTTAAACATAATGTGAATATTTGAAACATTTGTAAAAGAGAGAAAAATATAAAATCAAATAAATAATTTATTTTGTTCAATAATTTTATCTACATACCAATTTTAATTTTGAATAGTAATGAGAGAAAAAATATTCTTCAGTAAATTATTTAATTGCTTTTACTTTTAAAGAGAAATAAAGTTAGTAAAATTTTGTTTCATAGTATTTTTAAAAAGAATAAATATTAATTAAGATCTAAAACTTGGCTAAATTTTATTTTAATTAGAGTTGGTTTTTTTCTTTTCTCTTTATGTCTCCCTAAATCAAAGATAATAGTGAAAAATAAGTACAGGGGAATTTTTTTGACTTGTTTTGCAACAAAAAAAGGAGGAAATGTCGGATCAATGTTTTTGTAAAAATAGACCCAGTTGGTCAGTATTAAATTTTGTCATGTGGGAGACAGATTTGGTTCAAAAAATTGGAGTGCTAATAAATCAGAAGACCTTCATGTTTTGTAAAAAGAGATCAGTTTTAATCAAGCTATTGGAGAGGACAATAGTAGAAGTCATGATCCAGCTGCTGAAGAAGAAAAAGCAGCAGTTTAGCTGTAAAAATTTTTTAAAAATATAGCTAAAAACAAATATGTGCTAAGTTTAGCTAAAGCTAAACATCATCTACCTTTGTGTAACCAACTCACTAGAAAAATGTAAATGAGAAGAAAATAATTCTGAAATAACCTTGTCTCTAACCAAGAGCATGAGGGTTTTATGAATGCCTAACCTGGAAAATTATTAGAAAGAAAAAAGATAAATTCCTTTTGTATGTTAATTCTATTGTAACATGGAAAAAATTAACTGTGTACATTATTCTGGAATTGAGTAGCCTTCAAGAAGACCTACATGGAAAGTATAAGTGTCAAAGGACTCAAAAAGAAAATAAACCCATGGTTAAGGGTATTTTCTTTAATGTTCACACTACATTTAAATTTATAAAGGAGTTTTTAAATTAAGTAACAATTGATAATTTTATTAGTATCTTTTTTTTTATGAAATATTTTTTTTTATTTGAATTTTCTCTTCAGAATTCTAAAAAAGATTTTTAAGTAATTTAAATTTTATTTAAATTACTTTTGCTACATGTTTTTTTTTTTTTTTCCATTTATTTAAATATATTTTCTCCAAAATTATACATAGAGTTAAGCTAATTCAAAGATTTTTATCTCTGATGATGGAAAAGTTGTTTTCCAACTATTTTTTTATTTAACAGGAAAGAACTTAATGAATTAAAACTTAATTAATTTAATAAATAAAAATCAACTACTTAATAATTTTTTTATGAAATTATATTTTTTGATAAAAATGTATAAGTTGGAATAATCATGTTATTTTTTTTTTCTGAATTACTAATTAATTGATTTATTAAATAATTGTTTAAAAAAGATTCTATTGTTAATGTCTTTATTCCTCCAGCTATCTGTTCTTTGAATTGGTAGTACATGACTTGATTTCATTACACCTTATTCTTTTAGGATGTTTTGAAATTTATCCCAGTAAAATTATTTAACGAAAGCAAGCTGTTATAGTTATTTTTCTCTTGTTCACACTTACAGTTCCTAGAAGCTTATGATCTGAGCTAGCTCTAAAGATCAAAATAGTTATATGGATGTAGGTGTTTGTCTGCATTGTATTTTTTTTTGTTAAGAAAAAAATTAATTTATATTTGGCCATTACACTAATGGGACTATATGGCCAGAGCATTGATGATCAGCATGTATCAATATCCTATCATTATTTTTTATTATTATGAATAATAGATTAGCACTTAAATATTTGCATCTAAAGAATTGTGTTATAGTCTGCCCTGAGTTTGGCAATGATTAGATAAGTAGCCTGTTTTGTAATATACCTTTTTTAAATCCAGTCACATGGATAACTGTTGATTTAATTGTTTATGTATAATGCTCAATAATTTAATGATTATAACTGATTAGTATAACTTATTAGAATAAAACTACTTATATAATTTTATTTTTTATTTTTATACTCATTCCTTTTATATTTATTTCATTGTTTATTCATTTTATTTTTTTGTTATTTGCTTATTAATTATTTATTATTGGTATGATGAATGATGATGTTATTTCATCTCCCCATATTCCCGCCATTTGTACCATTACAATATACATGTACACAAATTTAATTATCACTTTTAACCATTATCAATCCATTTCTAAATGAAAACTTTTTTAAATTTAATTTCTCAAGTCCATAACTTCCATTCTCCACATACATTTTTTCTATGATTTTTTTTCTGTGTGTAAGTGCGTGTTACCATCTTTTGGGATCCAATTTAAGCCATTAGTTATTTGTCTATTGACATCTTTTCTAGTGATGTGTACAGCCAAAACCCATTTCAGCATTTTAATTTTTTTATCTGCCATATACACATGTTTGATTTCATAACCTTATTATTTATTTTTGATCTTGTTATTTTCAATATACATCTTTTCATATTTTGTCATGTTGTTTGAATTCTATATATTGCTCATTGGTTTATTGACTAATGCACATGATAAGTAAATATTGATAGAATATATTTATTAGAAAAATCTTTTCTTGCATTTTTTTTTTTTTAATGTTATTTCTACCAACAACTATTCAAAATTATTTCTATGATTAATTTTATCCATTATTTTTTCTCTGAATTAATTATTTATATATATTTACCATTTAATTTTATTAGTCAATCTTTATCTTCTTTTTTTGAAAAACCACTGAGCATTACTTCAAAATTTTTAACATCTTTCTTTAGTTTTACAGTCTTATTTTCTTGCTTTTCTTAAACTTTGAAATATTATTGTCAAAGCAGATGCATTATCTGTAAAATCCAAATGACTTAAATAATCTTCATTTATTTTTATTTCTTGGCTTTTCATTTTAATCCACTAAATACTTTAATGCGATTACAAAAAATGTTGAAAAAATAGAGCCACTCTGCCATACAGCTATATCATGCAGTGCAGTATTTCATTGTTTCTTTCAACTGATCTATAAATAGTTTTTTTAATTAACTTTTTCCTACTTCTAAAAGGAAAATCTCATGGGATTCTGTTTGACAAAGAAATGGATTTAGTTAACACTGTCAACAATAAATCTAATAATGAAAATTGATGACTTCTTGATGTAATATTGTTGAAAATATATAGAGAATAATTAAAGTAGCACCATTCGTAATATTATATTTTAAAGTAATATCCTAGGAGTAGAAATTTTGTTTTAAGTGGTAATCCAGGACTTAATTGCTTTTATCGGTGATCTAGATAAGATTTTTATTAGATAGCTTAGCTTAGGGGAAAGTGAATTCATATTTTCTAGTGGAACTGAAACATCATTGCTGGCCAAGTTTTGGGTGTTCAATGAGAATCATCTGCATCATTGTATGTTTTTTTCTTTTCTATTTATACCCTGCCATACCAAGTCTTCCAGTATAGGTTCTTCTTTTAGATGTATTTCCACTACTGCTAGTACCTCAAGCTCTTCATTTTTGATTGCTTTATTTAATTCCAGCCACTTTTCTGATCTCCTACTACCTTGCATATTCAAATATCCAATTCTAACAATTTCTTCTTTCCTAACTCCTCTTGTATAAATTCTTTTGACTCTTTCTTCTCCATTATATATATAAATAATTTGCTTATCTTTAATTTTACATACCCATTCCTTCTCTACATTTATATCTAAACCAAGTAGCCTTTATTTATTTTTCCCATCTCATCCATTTTTTTTTTTCTTCTAATAACATTGCCACTTAAAACCCTAATCCTTCTTATAAGTTTCTCGAACTATATTCTTTATATATCAAACTCCTAAAACTTTACTTCCTTGTTTTGCTAAGTGCAGTCCATATCTACTATATAACTCCCTCTTATTAATAAAAAAATTCCATACATCCCAAACATAATATCATTTCTCTCACACAATTTTTTCAGTCTCTTATTTATAGAACATGCCCTATCTAACATGTACCTATTGTCCAAATCTCGGTAATAATCCAACTATTTCTACTCTTCCTTTAATCTTACTCAAATTACTAATCAATTCTATGTACTCATCCATTATTCTCTGTGATGGCTTTGACAAATTATTTGTCCCTACCATAACATGCACATCTCTACTCCCTTGTTTCTTTACCTTAACTGTAACATCACTAACTGTTTCTATTTTCTCTTGCAATTATATCTCCCTCTAATTTGTGAATCTCATCAATATTGTCTCATAGTTTACTTTCCCTACTCCATCTGTAACATTTTCTACCACCTTCTGGACTACTTTATCTCTAACAATTTTAATTTTACTTCTACATCCTTTACCTCTTTCTCTGTCTGACTTATTCTTTGGCTAACCATCTGCACTGCACTACCCATTTTTTCATCCATATCTCTTGTCACTCCATTAAAAACATACTTTCCTATCATCCTTGACTACATTTTGCTCCACTTTACCTGACTTTCTCTTTTAGCTATCTACACTTAGAAACCACTTTTTCATTTCTTTTTATCACACTTACACACTGTCTACATAACT
The DNA here is from genome assembly GCA_028023455.1 of Epiperipatus broadwayi. NCBI lineage: Eukaryota > Metazoa > Onychophora > Udeonychophora > Euonychophora > Peripatidae > Epiperipatus > Epiperipatus broadwayi. The sequence continues at coordinate 288,118 of JAQFVV010012573.1, read as the reverse complement.
ATGAACCTGTTAATCCTTCCTAGTCTTATTTAAACATTTTCAATGATGAACCTCCATCATACACTTAATTTCTTTCTGATCTTTGAGCCCTCTACTCTATATTTAACTTCATGCTCCTCTCCTATTTTTTTTCAACTCCCTTTACACAAAGGGAGAAAAACTTTACTTTCTTACAATGACGATAGATAAACACTTATTTCCCAACCTTAGGTCTTAAAACGTTAACTTTCTCAAATAAATCACTTCCTTTCTTAAATTAAAAAAAAATCTTTAGTAGCAAACTTACTAAAAACTAAATAAACAAACAATTTTTGTATTAGTTAAATTCTCAGTTCTTTGAAGATAATTCATAATATCTATATATAAACTTTAACTTAACTTGCAAACAAAACGGCCGCATCACCACAGCTAGAAAATCAAAGCTTTAAATCTATCTATCTTGATCACAATTATTATCTCTCCATCTTCACACGATCAACAGATAATTTGTATAGAAGTTAAATTCTCAGTTCTCTGAAGATAATTCGCAAAAAAAACAAAGTATAAACTTTAACTAAATTTGCAGAACAAAACAATTACATCAGTAATGCAAGACAATCTGAGTGCTAGGCTATATGCCTAGTAGCGCTCTCATTCTGGTTCCCCATAATATGGGTAATCTTTGAAATTTTGTGGACATAGTGATGTTTTGTTATGTCACATTGAGTTAGAGTTTTGTCAAATTGTTGAACTTTTAATTGTTTGTCATCTTTGAGTTAGAGTTTTATATGTTGCTCTTTTCTTGCACAAATTGTTGGATAGTATCATTCTGCAATTGTAATGTTTCTCTTAACATATTACTTGTTCAACATTTTTTTTATTTATTACCCTGATGATTTTCAATTCCTTTTGTATTTAGTTTTGACTTTTCTCCAATTTCTCATATTTTATTTGTCCTTTTTCTTTATATGTACTTATTTTCACTTTATTTTTTGAGATATCTTTTTTAATAATAGTAATTCTTGTTGGCAATACAACTAACTAATCATTTTGCATATTCTTTTCAGCCTTTCTCATTTATTTTGAATTATTCTCATCCATATTGTTTATTTCCTGGGTTAATTTCAGGCTATTCCCATCGCATCTTAATTTCATTTTCTCTTTTACTTCAACTATTCTCTTATCTATTTTGATCATATTTTACTTGGCCAATTTATTTATTTTGATCACAATGCCTTGCTTCATTGTGTTGAACTGTTTTTTGTTGTTTTAATTACTTATATCAATTTTTTAGTTTTCGATTTTAGATCATATTTTATTTGATTAAATCTTTGAATACTTCCTCTCATTCAAACCTCTAATTATTTTCTTGATTGTTTTTGGTGATAGTTTTATTAATTTAATTTAACCTTTGATTATTTTTATCAACTTTTGGAAATTTTATTTGCATAAATTTTCTCAGATTCATTCCCTTCTCTCTCTCCATTTTGTTTATTATTTAATTAAATACTTTATTTATTAATTAATTCAAAATCAATGAAACATTTATACAATTTTTCCTTTTTCTTTCAGTAAAACTCAAGTTTCATCTTATTTTTTTTTTGCCAAATATTAGTATCATTGCTTGATGTTAGTATTTAATATTTTGTGTGTTTATCTGAAGGTTATTGATAAAAACTTGTATATGTTTTCTTTCCAAACTCTCTACCTTTTTTTTTAATTCTTAATGATGTATTCATATGATCCGCAAATAAAGTTTATGATTCATGTTTTAATATGGTTGTCTAATTCTGAGTTCCATTGCTTGATTTATTTATTTCCCTTCTCACACTGTTAAATTTCCAAGGCCCTACATTGATCTAACATTTTTGGAGGTTAGAGGGGAGGGATTATGATATGATCACTAACGTGCATCAGTTTTTCTATATTCTTTTAATGGGATGACAGGACTTACATTTCTTTATCATTTATGCCCCAAGAGCTGTTGGCAAATGGTGATAGTTTTTTCTTCATAAGTTTATTATGGCATGGAAGAGTTATTTATTTAGCTATTTATTTATTATATTGATGTAAGAAATCAAAAACACACAGATCTTTCTTGAAATATATATATATATATATATTTATGAAATACAATGTACTAAAATAAATTCATTATAGTATTTATGGAGAATAAACTTACTCCAACAAAATTATTCTTTAATCAAATTTAAATAATTGTTCTCACTGAAGTAATTGAATGATAGTAAAGACCTAAATTTTTATGCTCACCTATCTGCCATCCTATTGTTTAAAATAAAATCAATACTACTTAAATATGTTGAGTTAATCAGCTCTTATAGATTTACTTGCTCTGAAAAATTTAGCAAATTAAATGCACTTCACTTCACATTTACTTTGTTTTAAAGCTGTCGCATATGTATGTTTTTAGCTTTGTAATAATTGTGTATAAATGTTTGAAATATATTTGGTAGTGGTTTTTAAGCATAAATTTATCAAATATTCTATAATCAAAAATGTCTGGACAATTCGTAAAAAGTACTCTTTGAAATATTGCCTTATTTATAACTAATTAATAAATTAATTATATTATAACTTTTAATTATTATTTTTTTTTTTGCATAGATTTTAAGTATTTCCTGATAAATGATGATTGCTATGATCCTCTATCATAATGTGATTGACAGTTGTCCAAGATATTTACTTCAGGAGTATCATTAAAAATTTACAACTTGTTATATATAATTATATACAAAAAATTAATATAGAGAATTAGTCATGGATCTTGTGTGGCTAGAGAATATTAGGAATACTAGGATCTTTTGTAGATCCACATCCCATTTATCAATTAATCTATACTTTTATAGTTTTAAATATTGTGGAAGTTTTGACAGGCTTATCTTTGGCAGCTTTTTACGAATACTATCTACTTTCTTATTGTATGAATGTTAATATACCTATTAAATATATATTTTTTTCTTAAACCCATCACTGGCTTATATGAACACAATGGCATCAAATTACCAATAATTTATTGAGATCTATAAATAATAGTTCTTCATATGTTATTTCCTTGATAAGCATTCATTTCATATATTCAAGCAATAATAGTTTTGAATAAGAATATATTTGTTATATTCATCTATATAAAATGAGAGAGAATAAATATTCCTAATTATACAATATTCTGATATCTAATTTCATAATTCAAATTTAATTAATATAAGTTTTGTATATGGATTAATATTTTGGTCAATCCCAATTATGAATTAATTTCAGAATATTGGTTCATTTTTGGTTTGCAAAAATGTCCAACCTGTCATTTAAAGCCCTTTCCCATTTTGTTGAATTCTGGAATAATTTCCTCATTTCCAAACTCCAGTCATCTAAATATTTATGATTACTGAATGTTTTGATAATATTTAAAAGATTGATTAAGTAAATTGATTACATTATATCAAGTTGTACTAGGAAGAGTGAGTATTCATGGTCAAGCTTGTATTGCATTTATCTAATTAATGTATAAATTATAAGTTTAGATGGCCATAATGTATTTTAATTTGATGAGTTTTATAAAATAATAAGAGAAAATGTGGAATGTTTAAATAAAAATAATTTGAATTATTATAATGCTCTTTAATCTTAAAGATTTGGCTGATATATCTATACGGCTTTTCAATTTAGTTATCAAATTCAGATTAACATGAATAAAAATAATCTCTGCCAAATTTTTTTTTTTTAATTTAATAATCATATAATATGTTATCTATAATTGAAGTCATTATATATCACTGTCTATAAAAATTATTTTACTGTATTCTAAAAATATTATCTGGTGAAAGACATATAGCCTTATAAGTGATCTAATATAATCTCTATTTTCAAAGCGGAGTTTGTTTTACTGTAATTATAGTAACTATTCATATATATTGTACTGGGTGGTTCTTTCTCCTTTTGATCACGGAGGGCGTCACCAAAGAGCAGAGCTAAGTTTTAAAAAAATTTTTATGCTGTTTGTTGCATGCGTATGCGATTGATCATTTGAGAGCATCACTATAAAGACTAATTATTGTGTATGAAAGTATAAATTGTGGTTAAGAGAGTGAGTTATTTGAAAGATTGAAAATTTTTGTGTTTAATTGTTTGAAAGGTTTTCGTTCGCCATTTTAGGTATAGAAGTTTAAAAAAAAAAAAAGTTTTTTTTGTTGAATGTGTGTTAGTGTAAGGATATTTATAAAAAAGTTGTATGTAAGATTAATTCGTTTTTAGTTAAGTTTGTTATTGAAGATTTTTTAAACTTTAAAACAGTCATTTATTTTGAGAAAAAAGACAACATTTGGAAGGCCTAAGGTCGGAAAACACATTATAGTTTGACTGGTTTTGGGAAAAAGTAAAAAAATTTATTTTTCCGTGTAAGGGGGTTTGAAGAATAGGAGAGGTATTATAAAGTCAAATATAGAATAGGTGACTTGAAAAATAAGAATATGGATTGCATTTGTATTGCACAATGTATATATAATCGACAGAAAGGGATTAGGCGGGCACTGGTAGAGTGTACAGTGTGTGCTGAGGTGTATCACTTGAAATGTTTGAATAAGAATAGGAAGGATGTAACAGGTTTCTGGTTATGTAGTCAGTGTGTAAACGTTATTAAAGAGATGAGAAAATAGTTTCTAAGTGTAGGTAGTATAGAGAAAAAGGCAGGGGAGAGAGAGCAAAATGTAATTAAGAAAGATAAGACAGAGTATGGTTTTAGTGGAGTGCCGGGAGATATGGATGGAGAAATAGTAATGCAATGGAGATGGTTAGCCAGAGAATAAGTAAGATAGAGGAAAAAGTGAAGAATGTAGAAGTAAAATTAAAATTGTTAGAGATGAAGTGTGAGCAGATAAAGGAATTATTGAGTAGAAATGATAAGGAGGTCCAGAAGATGGTAGAAAATGTTACAGATGGAGTAGAGAAAGTAGACTATGAGACAGTATTGATAGGAGATTCACTAATCAGAGTGGGGATATAATTGCAAGGGAAAATAGAATCAGGTATGTAAGAGTATGTTTGCCTGGAGCTAGAATTAGGGATGTAACAGATAAAGTAAGAAAGTAAGGTAATAGAGATGTATATGTTATGGTAGGGACTAATAATTTGTTAGAGCCATCAGAGAGAGTAATGGATAAGTACATAGAATTGATTAGTAATTTGAGTGAGATGAAAGGAAGAGTAGGGGTAATTGGAATATTACCAAGATTTGACAAGAGGCATTTGTTAGATAAGGCATGTTCTATAAATGAGGGATTGAAAAAATTGTGTGAGAGAAATAATGTTTGTGGATATATGGGATTGGTTTATTGGAAAGAGGGAGTTATATAGTAAAGTTGGATTGCACTTAGGAAAACAAGGAAGTGAAGTTTTAGGGAGTCTGATATTTAAAGAATATAATTCAGGAAACTTTTAAAGAGGGGGTGGGTTTTTAAATTGTAATAGTATCAAAAAGAAGAAGAATGGATGGGATATAAGAAATAAGTAAAAGACGGTTGATTTAGATATAAGTGTAGATGTGGAGAGGGAATGGATTTGTAAGATTAATGTTAAGAAAGTTTTTTATAAATGTAATGGAGAAGAAAGAATCGAAAGAATTTATAAAAGAGTAGTTAGGAAAAAAGACATTGTTAAAATTGGGTTTTTGAATATGCAAGGTGATAGGAGACCAGAAAAGTGGCTGGAATTAAACAAAGCAATTGAAAATGAAGAGCTTGAGGTAGTAGCAGTAGTGGAAACACATCTCTGAGAAGAACCTATTTTGGAAGATGTGGGATGGCAGGGTATAAATAGAAAAGAAAAAAGGGGTGGTGGTATAGGTGTTATATCGAAAAAATATTTAAATATTGTTAAATGTCGAGCATTTGTGGTTTGAAATAAGGTTGTGTAGACAAGAATAGATAGTGGCTGTAGTATATATAGCCACTGGAGATAGTCAAACTATAATGGAGTGGAACAGTAGTATATATGAATGCCTAGTTAAGGATATACAGAGTTTTAAAGAAAAGGGGAAGAGAATAATGGTGATAGGGGCTATGAATGGACATATTGAAGAAATTGATTATGTAGATAATAAGAAATGGTCAGTTTCGGGAGGAATTTTGTCAAAGAGTAAATTTGAGCATTGGGAATTTATCAAATATTTATGTTGGTCTAGGAATAATATATTTCACACAATAGATTGTGTATTGGTAGAGAAAGTAGAGAAAGAGGAAATGAATAAAATACGGAAAATTAAGGTGTTTGATAATGGAGAGAGAGTATGTAATAGTGATCATAGCTTCATTGTAATAGAAATGGTTAGGATTGTGATGGAGGATAGAAATAAAGCTAGAAACAATAGTGAAAGATGTGGACGGAGAGTGAATGATAAGAATAAGTTGGAAGAGTATAAAATACAAGTTGAAGAAGCCATGGAACAGTTGGTTGGGAATGAGTATAAGGACTGGTGGGGTGAAATAGAAAAAGTGGCAAATAGGATTTTAGTTGAGAATATGCAGAAGAGTAAAAGTAATAAAAAAAATGAGAGTTAGTAAAAGTGTAAAAGAGAGGAAAGAAGCATGCAGAGAATATAAGTGTGCTATTAAGAACAAAGAAAGTGAAAACGATATTAGTGCTAAATGGGGAAAGTACTTAGAAAAGAAGAAGTTGGCTAAAATGGATAATTATAGAGAGAGAATGAAGTTGAATAGTAAATTGTTGGAGGATATTATTAAAAGTGGAAGAGATGGGTGTAAAAAATATTGGAATTACAATAAAAGGAGAAATGTATAGGAAAGAGAGATTGTATTAATATATGATGAGGGAATAGAATGTAGCTCTAGAGAAGAGTTAGAGAGAATCTTAAATAGGTATGTAATGGATATTGAAAAGATGTTAGATGTGAAGGACTTAGTGATAAAAATCATGAAAGCATTTAGTAATGGGAATATAAGGTTCACAAAAAATGAACTGAATGAGGTAGGGAAGAGATTGAAAAGTGGAAAGGCGAGAGGTTTAGATGGATGGACAGCAGAGATAGTAATGAATTTAGGGCATAGAGCAAAACCAAAATTATCACGTTTTAATAAGATGGCAGAGAAGAGAGTTTTTCCGGATAGTTGGAGTAATACAAGAGTAAGATTATTATTTAAAGGAAAGGGTAAGGATCATAGAAAGTTAAATAATTATAGACTGATAGCGGTAATATCAGTTTTATATAAAGTTTTCTCATATATGGTGGCTGGAAAAGTTGTAAAATGGGTGGAGAGAATAATGTAGTGGGGGAAATGCAAGGAGGTGTTAGGTCAGATAGGCTTATAGGAGATAGTTTATATGTAGTTACACAACTTATGGATATGAGTAGGAATTCAGGTAGATCAGTATATATGAGTTTTATAGATATAGAGAAGGCATATGATAGAGTAAACAAATAGATTATGGGTAAGGTTAGCAAATTTGGGAATGGATGAAGCTTTAGTAAATATTATTAAGAAATTATATGAAAATAATTACTATACTTACCAATTAGGGCTTAAACCATTCAAACATGGGCCTTTGTCTGGTAAGTTCTCACGCCACTCCAAATTTTCTTAAAATTGATTTTGAAAGTGAAATGCAGTAGTAGGGTAATTAAAGCTATTATGAGTTTAGTGTTCCTTCAATAATATACAATTGATATAGTTTGCTTTATTTAAACATTTATTTATCTGATTACATTTATAAAACTACATTTTTGTTTTTACTGGAACTTGCAGCTTTTCCTCTTACAGTTTTTCAATATCTGGATTCAAAGCTGAGAACAAGCAATTTTCATTATGGCAGATAGATGTTTATCAGTTAATCTTGATCTGTAAGCTGTTTTATTTAATTTCATGCATGAAAATAATTTCTCACATAAGTATGTCTTCCAAAAAGCAAATTGTGCAGCAAATTTTTAATTTCGGGTTCTTTCACCTAAATAGGAATAAATTTTCGGAGTTCCTACTTCTCGATATTTGGTTTTTAAATCGAATCTTCTGGAAATCAATTAATTCCAGTTGTATCGAAGTCGGCTTTTCGACTTCAAAGGCAATGGTCCCTGAAAAGAGAAATTCTTCGAACTCCTTGAAATCATCAAAACGTTTATCGAATTCGTCTTTTATTTTTCAATTTTGCAGAGTGATGTGAAAACGAGCAACTTTGATTTTGTGCTTTTAACTGCTCACATGTAGGAAAATACGTCAAAACGTTCTTTTGCAAATGATTTTTAAACAAATTCAGTTTTGTACAAAGCTGCAACTACATCTACATATTCGTTATCAATTGTCTTTGCCTTGCAATGTAATATTAAGTTATTCAGTGGCCTGTAATATCTATTAAAAAGCTAGGTCTTGTCCCACAATGGTCTTTATAATTGTATATTTTCGTTGTTTTCATCTTTCATTTCAAAATAATATATTCCTCCAAATCAGTAGAGCCTTTAAGTGTGGCAGGACACCCGACTCTGTGTAAAGAGTCTTCGTTCGGATTCTAAATCTTTAAGGACGAAGTAAATTGGCGTGGTTAAGTGCTCTTGATCGAATAAAGTTGACTTCTTTGTAACGTTTTAAGTACTTGATCCATTTTAATAATTTTAAACAGAGAACTGTTGGTGAATGAGGCATGAAGCTGATTTTCGTTTATCTGGATTTCGTCTTGTAATTCCTTGTTAGTCGTGCAAACCTTAGTTTCCCTGTCATCGATTTAGCACCATCAGTTGTAACAGAAACAAGCTGTCAACAGGCAAGTTAAGTTTTCTAAATGCCCTACGGCATCAAAATTCTTCACCAGTGTTGTTCGTGAAGAGGGATGAATTCCAACAATTCTTCGGTGATCCTCATGTTTTTCGCAACCACGAAAAAGCAACTGTGCAACTCTCTTATATCCGTACTTTCATCAATAGCATTGAAAGCTGGTTTTGGTAGTATTTTCTGTAATTGCGAAGTGATGTCATCTGCCATTTCAGTAATTCTATCTGCCACCGTTTTCTTGATAATGAGATGTCTCAAACGCTTGTACTTTTCTGGACAGACAAATTCGGCAGCTTTTATTATACATTCCTTGATTAAAGAACCATCGGTGAATGCTTTTGAATGTTTTGCTAATAAATAGCTTATTTCATACTAGCTCTTGTTACTGATTCATTACTTTTTATAAATTTTGTAAGCACTCCTTGCTGGCTACTTAATGAATTCTTCATTGTTTTTATTTTCTTCTCTTATTTTAGCTTCAAAACACAAATTGTTTTCGTGATTAGTGCTATAATGTCGCTTAATATTGTATTCTTTAGCAACACTAATAGTTTCTTTGCAAATTAAGCACGTAATCTTATTGTTCACTTCCACACAAAAATAATTCAGTTCCCACCTTTCTTGAAATTTTCTTCCCTCGTCATCAATCTTTCGTTTTTTATTTAGCGTTGGAAGTGGCATTTTCTGTAATAAAAATAGAGCTTTAGATTTAAATTTTTAAAATTTAAAAATTGCAACACGTTTATGCAAAATACGCCGTAAAAATTTAACGCTACTCTAGTATTTAAATGTAAAGAGAGGCTGCTATCGTTCTCGCTCCTGGAATTATGCTTGATAAAGGAGGTAGCTATAAAAGGTACGGATTACGTTTTTCTCTCTCTCAGTCCTGACTTCCCAGCACGGAGCAATTAAGATAGAGATGTGACAAAGAAGAAAGCGTGCATAAGGCCGTAGGTTAGAAATGGTCGAAGCCACTAAAGTTTCCCAAGGCCGAACATACACTGGTAAAATTGTAGAACTTTTAGTGTTTTCCAAACTGAAATGTAATCGTTACTAACTTATATGTAAAATATTATTGTTTCTCATGTTTGATTATAATTAAAATATTATATAACAAAATGCATGCTCGTTATTTCTTATGCTGTCTGACTAGTTTCAGAAAGATATAAACTCTTGGATATAGCAGTTTACTTATATTTTTTGAATGAGTTATAAAAGAAAACAACCCGCAAATTTTTAACCATTCCAGATAAAGAAACTAGCGCAACTGCCTTTTGTTACAATTCAAAGAAAAAAACAATATCTGCAGATAGGATTGCTACGTTGGTGGCGCGAATAGCTGACTAATGTATTTATGTTCTCGGAAGCACAGCAGCACATTATTAACGTTGCCAGCTTTGGTATTCACATATCTCAAATGCTTCATCATCATAAAGGCATAAGCTATGCGTGTAACCGAGAATTATAAATTAGCTATGTATGTAGACAACAATTACTGTATATATTTTAGTTCATGTAATTAAATATAAGAGCTTTTTAAAAAAAATTAATTTATTGTTTGCAACATATCGTTCTGTTTTCATTTTATTACATAGCATCTTAGACGAGGGCCATGAAAAATCCTTTCGAGGGCCGCATGCGGCCCTGGGGCCGCCAGTTTGACATGCCTGAATTAGAGGATGTAGAATTAGTTAAAGTTAAAAATGGGGTGGGATTAAGGCAAGGATGCCCTATGTCACCTGTTTTGTTTTTGTTGTATTTGAGTGAAATGGAAAGAGCAATAGAAAGATTAGGAAGAGGGATAGAGATACCGTTAATAGGTGGTAAGGGAGTATATACTTTGTTGGGGCTTTTTTTTTGTGGATGATATATTTTTATGTGCAGAAAGAAGAGAAGATACGGAAGTTATGCTGAGGACATGTGCAAGGGTGGGTAAAGAGATGGGGATTAAATTTAGTGAAGAAAAATTAAATATGATGATTAATAATGGGCAAAGAAGATGTAGAATTTTTATTGGGGGATATAAGGTTAAGTGTGGTGGATAGATATAGTTATTTGCGGAATCATCTTAAGTAATCAGGAAAATTGCTTGGTTGAATGGTAGAAAAAATTGGTAAATGAAGCAAAGAAAAGAAAGGGTTTAGTAATGAAAATTAACAGTGTTTTCATATAATAAATATGATGTAACTATAATTGTATGGAAGGGAGTTGTAGTAGCAGGGTTAACATATGGTAATGATGTGTTAGGTGTTAATAAAGGGGTGTTAGATTACTTACAGTAAGTACAAGGGGAACTAGGAAGACATGCATTAGATGCAGAGGTATTGACAGCAAAGGAGGCAATTCAAGGAGAAATGGGATGGTCAAGTTTTTATATGAGAGATGCAAAAAGTAAAATGAAAATGTTTGGTAGGTTGCAGTTTATGGATAATAAAAGAATAGCCAAAATAGTATTTAATTGGGTTATGGGTAAAGTGCAGGCAACAAGATGGGTGAGAAAGGTAATACAGTATGCAAAAGATTTGGATAAAGAATTTATATCAGTATACTTGTATAAAAGGTGGGATGATTGTGTTAAGAGGATTGTTGAGTGTTATAGTGGTAAGGAATGGGATAAAAGAATAGATGCATTAATAAAGAATAGGGAGTTGGAGAGATGGAGAACTAGTATGGAGAGTAAAAAGAGTTTAAATATATATAGAAATAAATGGAACATTGGGTGCGAGTTAATTGTTTAAGGCTCGAACAGGATCTTTAGCAACAAGAGAATATACATGTAAATGGAAAAATATGGGTTATTTAGTTTCAAATTGTGTAAGAAAGATATAGAAAATATTAGGTATCTGTTGGTTGAATGTAAATGCTTGAAAGCAGAAAGGGTACAAATAATGAAGTTATGGGAGAATAAATATGAACAAAGTGATTATACAAAAAGTGGGTTATTGGTTTTTATGCTGGGTTTGGGAAAAAATAAGGGGATTTAGATATAAAGTCCATAGAATTGACAAAGATTATGTTGTGGAAATGGGATGGTGCAGATTATGGGAAAGATTAGGATGGGGAATGAAATGGGAAGATAAAGTGCCTAACAGGTGTCTTTGGGCATAGTTGCTGAGAGATTCCTGACTCCGTTTATGGGGAAGTCACAGTACATCACATCACGTGGAAAATTTGTTTACTGTGATCAAACGTTAATGGTGATGATGACTTGCAAGAGCTTGTTAATATTGTTCAGACAATTGAGAAAGAAAACATATAGACAACCGTCAGCTTAAAATAATTTAAAAGAACTTTAAAATATATTAAACATGTAACGAATAAAGAATGGAAACTTGACCTACATTTTCTTAACAGATTTTATCAGAGTGTATGAGAGCATTAATACATTAAATACCTAGTAGATAAGTTCATTTTTCACCTATAACAAAAGAGGCTTGTCTTCCTGCTTGTGGTTTACCTAAACCAATCTTGCTTTTTTAATAGAGATTTAGAAACACAGAATGCTTGCAAAGAACCAACAGAAAAGCACAGACGAGCTATTTTTTAGCCCGGAAAAGAAATGTCGGAATTAAGAATGTCCTAATTCTGCAAAACGCTCATAGTCAGGTACATTTAAACCAGCCAAGGTTAATCTCACGCAAGAAAAAAAAAAGATTACGGACTACATAATCTGAACCAGAGAAAATAAAATCTCTACTAAGAAAAACAGAACAATATATTCGATAAGCCGCCAGTCAAAAGATCCATGGTCTACAGAAAATGCAGACCAAATTTGATTGTTTAGCGACAAACAAAAAGGACAGGTGAGTAAAAGAAAATAACTAAGATCGGCCCAAGTATTTATCAAGGGTTAGTAATATAAGAGAGAAAACATTAAGCATATAAAATATCACTCTCCATGCACTCTCAAATAAGTAACATTTGAAGATGGAAAAATCTTGCCACTAAGATTCTAATGCATAAAAAAAAATACGTAAGTAATTAATATTTAAATTAGTAGGTCACATATCATAAAGATAATTTGTTTTAAGATTAAGCTGAGATTTGATGGAGACTTATTTAGAGATTTAATTCTGATTTTAATATGGAAAGGTAAGTTACCTTGAGGTAATATTAATTTCTGCCGTTCACGCAAAGTTTAATTTATAAACAGTCCTATACAGCGGTTTCAATTCACTGCAGGTTCAGGAAAATGGAAGCACTATCGGGATCAGCTCTGGACTAGGTGCAAGGTCATAATTGGAGTCACAATTTTGGAGCTCCGAAGGTTCATCTTTGGAAAGGTATAGCCCAACATGTGGAGATTCTTCAGGGAATAATTATAGGCCTGGCATCTGGATAGCCGCTACTATCACAGCAAATAGTAGAATTATTGTCAGTCAACAGAAATCCAACTTGGTGGTTCCTGTTGAACATATATCCAATAAGAAAATTAGAGTCACTTCAATGTCGCAGCAGTTCAATAACAGAAAAATCTGGATGAATCCTCAATAATAAGATGCTGAATAATCTGAGCAATCAGAATAAAAAAGCTGAGTGACTAGAATAGTCTCTATGAATAATCTGAAATAACCCAGAGCTATTTATGTCCATCATTATCTCCCGCGCAATCTTTTATTGCAAGTTTCAACCAGGATAAATTTCTAATCCCAATTAGAAAACAACATCTGACCAGGGTATTATCTTGCAAAATTAATTTTAAAAAAATGTCAAACTAAATCTCAGCTTTAAAAATAAATCAACTTTTTTTTTTAAAAGAACTTTATAATAAATCAAAAGTATTTTAATTAAAATACTTTTATAACCAGATTAATTAAACTTTGCTTGCTTTTAATTACCTTAAAAGAAAACAAGCACCATACAAAAGCAAAAAATAAAATTATTTTAAACTAAAATCAATTGAGAATTAAAAGTATAAGATTTTAACATATAAATAAGTGTGTGTGTTATTGCACATATAAAACTTTTAATTTATTGTCTTTTAAATTTTACAAAAATAGAATTTGGTTTTAATTTACATGATAGAACTTTTGAATCAGATAAAGTATCCGGTTCAATATATATACAATTTTTAACTCAAAACTTTTACAGTGTAATGAAATATTGTAATTTACTTTATTATTATTATTCTAAAAATTTTTTTTTTTTTAATATTCTTTTTCCCCCATTCTACTTGAGGTTAAAACAAAATAATGTACATTAAAAATAAGCCTCCATTCTATATGAAATTAATATGACTATCATTTATTCCAAAATATTATTTTAATTATATATATTGTAAGAACATATATACGTATTTTAAAGAAAAAGTGGATGAACATTTGCTGTGTTATTTATTATATATGATGTATACAGTATTATAGATTCAGTAATTATAGATATTTTAAGTGTTTTATGAATAAAATATTGTATGTGTATACAATTACAGCAAAGTCATTACCTATATACATATTACAATAATATACTTTTGCTTTTGGGTAAAATTAATTTAATATAGCTATCTCTGACGTCATCAGTGACACAAAATTCAAGATGGCTGCCAAAAAAAAATTTTTTAAATTTTTCCCGATCATGATAGCGAATAATCGATTGTACATCGAAGTAGTGGGTACAAATTGATGATGATCGCTATTGCGAAATATTGCTAAGTAGACAATCGCTAAGCGGGGTAAAGGTGTATATATAAAAAAACAATATGTAATTGACTAAAATTGTAACCAGTTAAGAAGTACAAATACTATTTCTCTTTAATATATAATAAATTTGATTGTCTATTACTCTATAAAAACTAATAACAAATAATAAATATATATATATGTGGATCACAGAATATGTTGTATAACAAACAATGAACTATATAAACTGTTGGAGAAATTTCAAGATATCTTCTCTAAAAGTGAATATTTGAAGATATTGAGTCCAGAATTAATTTATCATCGGATAAGAGTTTAAACTTTAAAAAAAAAAAAGAATCTCTCCAACCTTTTATTGTAAAGATAACTTATCAATCAACCCCTAAATATACACATGGATTATTCATAAATAAATTTTATATGTTAAAATAAAGATAAACAAAACATAAGTTTTCTTTTAAAATAACAAAAATTATATATAACATATAATCTACATCGAAAGTTTTCTTTTTTCTTTTTACCCACTATATTCTATTACAGCTAGTTTCCTTGTTTATGATCTAAATGCAAAGAAACAATTCTTCTTGAGGTAGAGACAAGCATGAATAATAATAATAATCAAGGATTTGAATTCAATTTTTTTCCTTTTTTTTTTAAATTCTGGTATTTTTTTTTCAAGTATAGATATATCCAACCTTTTAAAATAACAATTAGTCGGTCGATGCAAAATCTGCACATTGCTTGTATTATTCTTTATTTGGTAATGATATATGAAGAGATATTCTTTCATTGACAAAATTATTTGCAATCAAGATGAATAAAAAATGCTAGCATTTTTTTTCAAGTCAATATGGTAAAATTTGAATTATTTAATATTACACAGAAATTAGATCAGTCGATCTTGTAAAATTCCTTAATCAAAAATATGATATCCATATAGATATGATGATGTTTGTATTCATCTTTAATATACAGATGAAATCCCAAATTTTAATAATGAAATATTTTATGGCTTACATGAAATAAAAATGAATTTTGATGTTTTTTTCTTTTATAATACATCCTGCCATTTTTTCTTGGAATTTTATCAACAGACTGCCCTAAACTGAATGGGCAGACTGTTTAAGTTTAATTCTTCCATTATATTTTAGTAATTACTCATTTTTAAAGTAAAATAATAATTTCTAAAGATGAATTTAAAAGCATCCATTCTAGACTATAATAAAAAATAGAAGACTTGAGTTAAAGTGGTTCAGTTCTATTTATAACTCATTTTTGCTGATGTCGATGTTGCCAGGGTAACTGCAATTGAACTCAATGGTCACTCTTTGGTGTAAGAAAATGGTTTTTTATAGAAAATAAAAATGAAGACTTTTAAAATACATTTAATATAATAAAAAACACCCAAAATTTGTTTTACAATTTCAATATTATTTTTCATTTTAACTTTTTTAGTTGTAATGAAAAATAATATTGAAAGAATGCACATAAAATTTTCTACACATCCTAATAAAATGTGTTTTTAACATATATCTTTAATATATTTCACTATACTAATAAATAAGCAAACATATATGAAATATTTAATTTTGTAATAAATAAGTTGCTATTGTGAATGTAATAATAAAAGTTGAAACACGTAATAATAATTTTATTCAGATGATCTATTTTATGATTCACTTATTTTTCTTTTAAAGTTGACTATAACCAAATTATAATTTGATAATATTATTAATAATAAATAAGATTATTTTAATATTATCGTTGCCATTGTTACTTAGTTAACTTTTATAATTCAACATGCCCATTATCCATAAATCAAATCAAATAGAAAAATAAGATCAATATATTTCCCTTTACATATATATATGTACTGTAATATACAACTCACATTTGAGTAGGTACAATTTGTTGGTAATTTTTTGTATAGCACCTGGAGTTGCAGATTTAGCTACTTCTGGTAACTGGGCTGAAGAGTTTCTGGAATCAGAAAATCTTATTTTAGATAACAATGAAGAAGCATCTGATTGGAGCACCCAATTTATCAGTAATACTCAGGCATTTCATAATTCTGGATTGATATCAGACTCATGTTGGGCAGAAGACTATTTAGAAGCCTGTGAAAATAAAACATGGTAAGTTTGGTGCTGTTACATATGTCTTTAATAGTGTCCTTTTTTTCCTTTGCTTTAACTTTTGTTATTTTCTATCTTATCTATGTTAGAATTGTATTTTTTATCTAGATAATAAATGTGTAGACTTTTTTTGTATTCTTAATTTATATAGTGTTGTAAAGAGCAGCATCCACATACTGTATTTGTAAGATTGATATTAATGTGTCTCCACCATATTTGATTTTTTTTTACGATGATGAACTATAAATCTGTAAAATAATGAAATTCTTATTCCATATCATAGTAATATGAACACATTTGTGATTCTCTGCCATGCCAAGTTATTCTTAAATATTCACATTGTTAATACTAATAATACAACTGACAATATTGTATGGAATTAAGTGTGTTTGTGGGATATGTATTATTTGAACATCTTACTAGTTTTCATGTTATTGTATATGCAGTTTTTTATTTTATGAACACTTAACTCTGCCAGAATTAACATTGCTAAGTAATCCATTTTATTTATTCATAATTTTCAGTTTTTTGAATTTATGTAAGAATATTGGATGTCATTCTCAATTACACATCCAATTTTTTTCATTCACCATGTTTTGTCATTTATATCCAAGGAATTGATATATTTACCACATAACTTTTCCTTTAATCTATGCTGTGTCCTGTGAGTAACAAGTAAATAATTGATAAAGACAGAATTAAGATGGTAAGCTAATAGTTTAATTTAAATAAAGTATGAGCATATTTACAAATGTACATAACCTATTTAAAGCGCATTAAAATAATAAAAGATTGTGTTAACCTGCATATAATAAATCCTAGTCCTGCTTTTGGATTTACAGAGGCAGGATTCTCTGAATTATATTAATACTAGAACATTCTGGAGTTTTTACAAACATTATCAAATGTGGCGTTTTCTACAGTTCTCTAACCTTATAAGGCCAGCTATGCAACTCTTATGACCTAACAATATATTGCTACACATTTATAATTACATTGCTACAGATTTATTGTTACAATTATTTATATAATCATTATGTATTGAACTGGGTCTTCTGAAATTCTTATTACTGCCTGATTTAAATACCTTTTATAATAATTTTTGGAATCTAACTTCAATATGTTTAACATTTACTTTAATACTACGGAAACAGACTGGCCTTCAAGTAGAGGGTGAGGGGAATACCATTGATAGCATAGCTATCAATAATACTCACTGACAGATCGAGCTATGCAAAGCATAACACAATCATTTCCCGAGTGTGGTCCACCTCTACTGCTGGAATCAAACACCTGCCATCCAAAGCATTTTATTTGTTTAAGGATCAAATTCAGGCGACAGATAACCATATGTTATATAGTCAGCATGCTTTGGTTGACAGGCACACCATCCCGCACTTGACTTATCTCAGGCCAGCTCATACACTGTCTAAGAGGTCTAGCGCATTTATTTAACACGTAAAAAATAACTACTCTTAAATTAATAATGACGCACTAACAAGAAAAAGAGAGAATAGACCAAATAATATTTTAGCAAACATGAATATTTATTCAAGCACACTTATATCTAATATAATAATACAATATTTACATAAAGAAATATAAATGATTAGTTTCAGGCTAGATGTTATAATAGTCCTTTATTAATTAAAATTCATTTAAAATAAATATAAAGTGTCTACAGACAAGTATCAAAATATCTTTACCTAGGTTTTCATGATTGTCAGTTTTCAATTGGTTGGTTTTTTTGGTTCCAGGGCTTGTTTTCATTTATTTGGCCCAGCAGTGGGAGAGAGAGTATGCAACAGCATCTCCTTTAGGTCTTAGGCCTTTGTTCCAGGCATTGACTCCAGGCATGTATAGTTGATTTTACTAAGAACTAGGCCTAGAAGTTGCGGCTTTTACATTGATGTTGATTGCAGCAGTAATTGACTGGCTTCTACCGCATTTTCCAAATACCTGGATCTCTGGTTGTTTGGATTCGCAACGAAAAACTCTGAGTCTGCATTCTATCCAAACCGAATAATAATAATAATAATCTGAATTGACTTTCAGATTGAAGACCAGACTAGTTCAATCACAAAATAAAGGCCGGAACAATTCAATCACAAAATGCAGACCAGACTCAGGAATGAAGAATGGACTGGACTCTAATCGAACTGGATAACAATAGACCTGTTGACTTATATACTTTTTCTCTTCCATTATAATTCCTTATCATTATTTTCAATTTTAATCAGAAATTGAATCTATTTTTTAATTAATTATATTTATCTTTTTCTTTAACTTAATTGATTTTTACATTTCGTTTTATCTAATCTTTTTCTTAGATTAATTTACTATCTTATCGATAGTTTGTAGATACACCTGGGTCTCGTTTTACGCGATAGATAGGTTCTTCAGAAAACACGCAAATGAAATCGCGCAAATATAGACGTAACTTACCTTGAAAAAGGGGGGATATGGACTATGATTTTTCAAAACTCGCGTAAAAGCAAAGCACCAACGTAAAATTTACTTTAAAATTCGCGCAAAAAAAAAAATAAGGAAATAAAATATGACTAATAAAAAATTTCAAATTTGAAAAAAATTGATACAAGACAAACTTTTTTTGGTAAAAGCCTGAAATCCAGGCACGGCCGCTTGGGGCATTGTTTACGTGTCAAAACACATAAAAATGCCGTTTCGGCGGCCGCGGCCTTACAGGCTAATACAACATTTACGTATTGTATTAACCCATTGAGCTAGGCCGCTTTACATGACATTGCACAAAAATATTATGGCCTAGTTTTGTGTTTCGAAGCTACTTACGCGTATTCGTTCTATTCATAGCTGATTACCGTATCGCTTGAGGGTGTTTAAATTTCAAGGCAGTACGACTTTTTCAAATCTCTAGAGTAATGTCATTTTGATTTAAAAAATGTTGTTAATTATTAATAATTGTCATACGGTCCCCACCCTTCCCGAAAAAAAGATTAGTATGTAAAAAATTGGCAAAGTGTATGTTCGAACAGGCTTCGACAAAGCTCACACGCTAAGTCACGTTTCAGCGTGGGGAAAATATTCGAGACCACTAAATGGTCTGAGACGAACATTCAATTTTGAAACTTTTCTTCAGAATTGCCGAGTACAGAAAGTGTGTGAGATTGTGTTTTTTTTGTCAGGCACACATAATGTCCACTTTTTATTACAGCAATAAAATCGAATAAATAATTGTAAAAAGTCCAAAGTTTGTGTCCTTTTTTTTTTATTTCATTAGAAATTGACAAGTATTTGGATTCAATTTTTTGCAGCTGGTTTAAAATAAATGACGATTTTGGTTGACTTTTTGTTAACAATAACAAATTACGAAATATCCCCCCCCACACACGCAGTTTATTGTAGAAGGCTAAAAAAAAAAAAAAAAGGTAATTCAAACGAAATAGAAATCAAAGTAAAAAATGAGAAAAAGTTGTTTTAAAAAAAAGAAAAAAAGTTAAATTCTTGACTTTTTGGTTACAATTCTTTTTCCGAGTGTGTGGGGGTGGGTGTTTGAAAACAATTTTTTAATCGGCAAAAACACAAAAGTAAATTTTGATTTAATATTAAGAAAAACAATTACGTCAGCCAAAAAGAAATCAAAATTCGAAACAAGTCCCAAAGTTGATTCTCTTTTTTCAGCGCTGTTAAAATAATTGACTATTTTTGTTGCCTTTTTGTTAATAATGACAGTACGAATTCCTCCCCCCGTCCCCCGCTCAATAAGCTGTTTCTTGTAGTAGCCCCCCCCCAAAAAAAGGCTAATTCAAACATAATCTAAATCAAAGTGAAAACAAGTTGTGTTTTTAAAAAAAAAGTAAAATTAATAATAATAAGAAAAACCATTTAGACAAGCCAAAAAAAAAAAAAGAAAGGTAGAATTAAGTTCTAAACAAGTTGCAAATAATTGTATTTTTTTTTTTCAGCGGTGGGATTCAAACAAATTTTTTGACATCGTGAAACGGTCCTAATTTTTCAAATGATAAAAAGAAAAAAAATACAAGTAGCAAAATTTGTTGAAAAAATGTCAGTCAGGTTTCAAAAAACCCCACAAAAAGTAACGAAAATGAATATCAAAATTTGTTTAATAATAAAGAAATCATGTTCTAAATGAAATAAAAATTATTCGTTTAATCAATATTAGAAAAAAAAAATCTTGTCTAAAAAAAGAAAAAGTTGTGGTGGCCCGGTAACGCTATATTTCATTGATTTTTTCTAGCATCAACGCTCCAAGCGGCTTTGTCCGGATTTCAGGCTTTTACCCTCTTTTTAACTATAATATTTAATTTTATTCAAAATAATATATTTTTATGCATAATTTACAGTACAGTAATTTACATTTTTTTATACACGTTTTAATTATTATCGCTATTTGCTGATAAACAGTTTCGTTTGCAAACTGGTAAAAAATAAAGATTCTTCACAAGAGGAAATACAATTAGCGCCAAGTTCACTCTCATATTGTGTTAATGGTTTTTTGTTGACAATGTAATTAGTAATTAATCTTTGAGACGATGATTTTATTAATTGTTTATGAACTTAGACTTATGATAATAAAAAGACATTTATTCACTGCTGCTGGGAAAAATTTAACTAAAACTAACAACTAAAAATTAAATTCTTATTTTTGTCTTTAATTTTTTAATTTTCAATATTGTTTAAAATTCAAATTTCGTTGTACATCACATTAATTTTAAGTCGCCGTAAGTAATTTTTAAATTGTTAATTACAATTAAAAATCAGATTTTAATTGTCAAATTTAATTGTGCCCACTGCTATTACTCACCTTTTAAAAATAAACCTGCGGGCACTAAATGATTAATAATTGATTACGTTTTTTTTTAAAAAGCAAAAACAGAATGTGATTTAAAATGCAAAATTAACACGCACAATGTTTGAACAAATTTACATTATAATCTTGTAAAATTTAATGTGTGTATACACCTGGATCTCATTTTACGCGATAGATAGGTTCCTCAGAAAACACACGCAAACAAAATTGCGCAAAAATAGACGTAACTTACATTGAAAAGGGGGGGATGCGGTCTGTGATTTTTCAAAATTCGCGTAAAAGCAAAGTACCAACGTAAAATTACTTTAAAATTCACGCAAAAAAAAAATAAGAAAATAAAATATAACTAATAAAAAATTTCAAATTTGAAAAAAATTGATAGAAGACAAACTTTTTTTAACTATAATATTTAATTTTATTAAAAATAATATATTTTTATGCATAATTTACAGTACAGTAATTTACATTTTTTTATACACATTTTAATTATTTTCGCTATTTGCCGAAATACACATTCGTTTGCAAACTGGTAAAAAATCAGATTCTCACAAGAGGAAATACAACTAGCACCAAGTTCACTCTCATGTTGTGTTAATGGTTTTCTGTTGACAACGTAATTAGTAATTAATCTTTGAGATTATGATTTTATTAATTGTTTATGAACTTAGACTTATGATAATAAAAAGGCATTTTATTCACCACTGCTGGGAAAAATTTAATTAAAACTAACAACTAAAAATTAAATTCTTATTTTTGCCTTTAATTTTCAATTCCATTTAAAAATCAAATTTCGTTTCACTGCTATTACTCATCTTTTAAAAATAAACTTGCGGACACTAAATGATTAATAATTGATTACGTTCTTTTTTAAAAAGCAAAAGCAGAATGTGATTTAAAATGCAAAATTAACACGCACAATGTTTGAACAAATTTATATTATAATCTTGTAAAATTTAATGTGTGTATACATAAAATGTGGAAATCATGATTTTAATTTCATTATTGCATAAAATCTTACTATTATAAAGCACTGAAATTATTGAAATTACTAAGATGAAAGTCGAATTCCAATAATGTGCTATTACTTTCAATATAACGTAAGTGCGCAAAATTTATTATTTAAAGTAATAGCGCATTATCGGAGTTTGACTTCTGGTGAAACATGAATCGCGTAACTTCAAAATCGTGTTAAATAAGTCTGTATAAAAAGAGACCCAGGTGTACATAAAATGTGGAAATCATGATTTTAATTTCATTATTGCATAAAATCTTACTATTATAAAGCACTGAAAATATTGAAATTACTAAGATGAAAGTCGAATTCCAATAATGTGCTATTACTTTCAATATAACATAAGTGCGCAAAATTTATTATTTAAAGTAATAGCGCATTATCGGAGTTCGACTTCTGGTGAAACATGAATCGCGTAACTTCAAAATCATGTTAAATAAGTCAGCGTAAAAAGAGACCCAGGTGTACTTCAATTATTAATTTCAATATTATTATCAACTAGTAATCTTGCAAATTTAATTGCATTCCAAAGCTTTTACTAATTAATTTTGTTTTCACATTTGCTTATTTTTATTTATAAAAAGAAAGAGTTTTTAAATCTTTATTTCTAATTCTTTTCAAATTAATTTTATTTTACTTTCCCTAATTACTTGTTTTTATATTATAAAAGGAGAGTTTTCTTTATAAAGGAGAGAGTGAGTTAAATCTTTTTATTTTAAATTTTTCCCCCACCCACTCTCAAGACTTTATTCTATTTTAAAAAAACAATATAACACAATCTTTTTAATAACTCAAAACTGTATTTTAAAAATCTACTTAACTAATTCTTTAATTATTCTTTCTTTCTTAATAAATTTGATCATATATACTTAAAATTATGACATATGTAACACAGATAAATGTGAGTTTTATTGCACATATCTCTAGCGTTACAATATATGTAATTATTTCACACAATTATACATTTATTGTTATGCACACATACATATATATATTCCTTGCTTGCCCTTGAACACTGCAATCTATAATTTATTTTACATTGTAATTAGTTTTTGACCTATTGAATATATCACCCATCAATAATTTTAACTAATGATTGTAAGCTGTTTAGCATTATAATTGCAACATCGTCAGTCTTCCCCTTTTAATATTGAAATTGAATGTTTTTTTGACATAGAAAATTGAGTACAGATTTAGAGTATGCTCATAGCCATTTTGAATTCTAAGAACCACACAAAATCACCGCTGACACATCCAAGTGATAAATTGCATGGAATAATCCACACATGGTCACGATATGACCATTTATTACAAAATCACAATTTACATCAATAATTAAAAAAAAAACACGCAAATTTAGTTGGGATGTCACGTGATCAAATGTAGATTCGATATCCATGTCATAAGATCAAATATGAATAACACTATTTTTTCTTATCTCCATTTTTTCTTTGTGACTCCATGTAACAAAGGAATCTTGCAACATCACAGTTTCTTTTCCAAAAATTAATTATGAAATAAGATATTTTTAATAATTTTAACATTTTGACAAATTGAAATAAATGAATATTAAATGTTTGTGTGTGCATACACTTTCATATGCACACACATATATGTTTAATCTATTATTAATTATAAGAAAGAAAATGAATTTCATTTATAGATTTATGAATTCAAATATGTTAATAAATTATTATACCATATGTCTGTGTGATGATATATATGTGTTTTATGTATACCTTGTATGAGGCATTTGTATCATCAAAATGTGATAACTTAAAAATTGTATTATTATTTTATAACAATTCAAATATATTTATAAATTATACCACACATCTGTGTGATGATATATATGTGTTTTATATAAATCCATTGTAGTATGTGTATCATTAAAATGTAATAACTTACATTTTTTATTATGTTATATCAGTGCAAATATGTTCCTAAATTATTGTACCACATATTTGTGCTGATATATAGGTATTTTATGTAAACCTATTGGAAGATGTATGTAAATTGCAATGTAATAGCAAGTAATCAAAATCAGAAGGCTTAATTTATATATGTATAACCGTATTCTGTAGATCTTAAGATCATTTTTTTATTGTTATTAATAAACTTACATTCCCCATTGTTAAAATTATTCCAGTGACCTAACTCTCAATGGTTGTTAGATTATATGTTGTAGCATCTGTTGGTAACAGTAACAGTTATAGAGCTTGTGTTCTTTGAGCTAGATTTGTGCATAACAGTATTATATGAAAGGGGTGTACATTAGTGTATGGACATCCAGTTGATGATGATAATCATCTTGGATTGTTGCAAAGGTAATATTCTTTAAAGTCCATGCACTACATTTTATTTTAGTTTAGTTTTTATTAGACATTAAGTTTATAGTTGGTCAGTACATCAATGGTACTCAATGGCCAGAGCATTGATGATGATTAGCATGTTTAATATCCCAGAATTATTGTTTTTATGGTTATATATTCTGATTGATTAGCACTTAAATTGGTGCATTCAAACTAATGTTTAAAATAATTGCCCCAAGCTGGCAAGGGCTAAATAGTTAGCCTGGTCTACAGTAGACCCATTTCAAATCTAGTCACAAGATTGACTGTTGATTTACTTTTATTGTTAATCACTCAAAATAATGAGTTTTATTTATACTTATTTATAATGCTGGTGAACTTACAGTTAATTATGCTTATACTTAAGATAGATAGTTGTGCTGATCTCTCAGAATTATCTTATGCTCATTACCATTTTATTATTATATATAAAATTATTTATAATTAATAATATGCTGCTGCGTTGCAGTGAAACTTTTATATAATAATTTATAGGCTTTTTTATATTATAATTTCTGCAGACTAAGTGCTTTCAGAGCCCTTGTTGCTCCATAATTATAGTCTCTACATTGTTAACGTTATTATATGCAAATGTATGCAAAATTATTTCCTATACTATCCATTTTCTGGAAATGGCAAAACAAGTGTCTTTTCTACTAATTGATTTGATATCACTGGTGATAAAACAAGTTTCCTTAATTTTTCTCTTGATGTCATTCCTTTCTGTATATAATATATCAGCCTTGGAAGATTCAAATCTGTGGTTGAGCTCTTGCTGATGGTCAGCAAATACAGAACTGCCTTCTTTTTTGGTTGTTGCTCTTGTATATGTGTATTTGTGTTGAGCCAATCTATTGCCAATTGTGGCACGAGTTTCTCCATAATAAACAGCATCACACACTATTTGAGGGCACACAATTCTATATACCACCTGGGGGGGGTTTCTTCAATATTTCTTTTATCTTTTGTATTATTAATAAGCCTATTGGTGTTTGGAGAGGTTCTAAATCCTAGTTTAAATTTTTTTCTGTAAAATTTTACTGAAGTTTTTTGCTACTGCAGTTATATATGGTACAGTCAGATGTTGTCTGTCTTTTTTTTTATTTTGCTGAAGTTTTTTATAAAAGCCTTCAATCCTGTTGGCTATTGTTCTGCGATTAAAGCCTACACTTATTAAATCCCTGATGTTGTTTTTTTTGTCCGGCTCTAATTTGCATAAATGGTGATTATGAAATAAGAAAACAGATAGCCCTGCAAGTTTGTGTGATTTGGGGAATTTTGAAAGTGGATGGAGGTAACCTCTAATGCACAAGGGCTTGACCATCATGGAATAGTTGAGTGCTGTATTCTCTCTGTTGATTTTTAAATCAAGATACTAGACAACATTTTGCTCATCCTCATATGTGCAATTGAAAATCATGCTAGAAAGAGACTCCATACAGTTACCATATATGGTAGTTGTTTTATAGACATCCACACCACGTGAGGGCATTGTTTTTCTTGAAAAAATATAACTTATGAACATTCCCAGACCTTTTTTTTTTGAATTCCTTGTTTTTTTTACTTTTTTTTTTTTTTTTTTTACAAATAAATTAAACACATTTTATTTTTTTTTTTTTTTGTAAATATTTTTATTAACATGAACAAAATAAATAAATATAAAATGAAATCAACATTTTTTGGATTGGGGGGGGGGGTTTCTGTTTTTTAAATGTAAAACTTAGTACAGTTATTTTTTGTTTTCCTAATATTGTTAAAAAAATAAATCCTAAAGTTAGTAAGCTTTTTTTTTTTTGGTTTCGCTTTTTTGGGGGGGTTTCTTTTTTTTTTTCCCAATGTAAAACTTAGTACGCTTATTACGGTTGTATTTTTGGTTTCCTATTTTTGTTTAAAAAATAAATACTAAAGTTAGTAAGCTTTTTTTTTTTAATAACATGAGCAAATTTAAAACTACTTATGATTTTTTTTTTTTGGTTTCATTTTTTTTTTAAAAAAAAACAATATCAAAAAAATTAAAATTTATTGAGGGTTTTTTTTTTTTTTTTTGGTTCCTGCTTGAAACGGTATTATTTAGCTATCATCCCATTTCATCTACTATGTTCCATGTATTTTTTCTAACAGTTCGAACCCTCACAGTCCATTTATATAATCAGAATAATTTATTTTGATATGTAATAGCGTATATTTACATGTATGTGCGCACATTTAATATATATTAATGTCTATATGCGTGTAATGTATACGCAGTTATAAATTTAAAATTAATAAAATGATCTAATTAAATGAAGTTGTGTGAACATTATTATATGTATGTAACCACTTATATATATATATATGCGAGAGAAGGCGTAATGCAATACATTTAAAGAAGCATTACAACTCTTTTAAATTAATAATATAAATTTGAAATATTCTCAGTTAAAAACTCTTTATTTAAATGCATTGATATATAAATTTCAATTCCTGGGATAGTCTCACACACATATATAATAAAATGTTTACAAACTCTTTTAAAAAAAAGTTATCTGTTTTTATAAAAAAAAAAGTTGTCAATTGGGAAACCATCTGTAAGCAATCGGCAACAACCGAAATCAACCTATCCTTAGGGTCTTGTAGACATTGGCCCTGCTATGTATTCCCTATTTAGTATATTCATTGCAACCTTTGAACAATAATTAGAAAAAAATAAATTTCTTAAGATAGCAATTAATGAAACTTGGGATTAAAATTTTTAATGTATTTTAAAAATAAAAACTTGGCTATTTCTTAAATAAATTTTAAAACTCTAAACGCTTGTTAAATAATAACTTATTCAGTTATTATTCTATTACTTGCTAATATTTGTTTTATATATGTTTACTTTATAACTCATCTGTATGTGTCATTGAATGCACTTATGTTTATTTAATCTATATTTAAGAATTAAAATAAATTATAAACAATGTGTTGCATATCATTCGTAGTCCATTCCAAATCTTAGTTAAATTCCTTAATACTAGCGTTAATTATTAATGTATGCATCAACAGATTTCACATTTATTAAGGTTTCTTTTTTTTTTTTTATATAAATAAATTTAAGAAAACAAGCTGTTCGCGGCTACTGTAATATATCAGATGTATAGCTTGAACAAAGTGGTCATTAATTGCAAGAATTGAACAACATCTAGGTTTTCCTGCACCATGTTCTTTGTCTCGTTGAGGTTATCGTGAATACGTTATTTGACGCATTACCTCCTTCAATGTATTGTTCAGACATACTCTTTGACAAGGTTTTGCACCTAAAACTTGACTACGGAAGTGTGTAAACCCTCAGATAATTGTTGCTTGCTCAAATCGTGTGATTTCAATAAAAAAAAATTAAACTTTATTTACAATTAACCATTTATACATAATTGTAAGACACACACGCCCTCACACGACATTGTAAAAAGTGTGAAGTGTGCGAATTCGCTGAAATAATTTACTGCAATGCGACAACGTGGCCTGCAATGTGTAGTACAACAAAACTGTTGTATACATGTAACACATGGCCGCGAAAATACATTCGGCGGCGTAAACAGCATTTTTATGTGTTTTAGCACATAAATCATGCCATCACATGGTGTGGATGTCTATAAAACAACTACCCCATATATATATATATGTGTGTGTGTGTGTGTGTATTTTTAGGTGATCTGAAATTTTATCCAGTAAAACTATTCAAAGAAGGTAAATTATGAATAGTATAGTGAGAGGAGTGTGACATCTTGATAAATTAACATCGTTTTTATGTTTACTCTTAATAAAAAATACTTTTGCACAAATGTCACCCTATTGCTAATAACATATAAAGTGTACCTTTACCTATTATAATGGACTAATTAGATACATATTACAAAATTGCAAGCGTAAAATACAATAAAATCAAAATATATGCAATTATATAAAAATTATCCGCTAAATTTATACAAATAAAATATGCAAGTTACTGACATTTTCTCCATGGCAAAAGTCTATGGGTAATAGTCCAAAAATGATAGATCCTTACATGCCAAAGTTCAGAGTTTGAAACGTAGCTATGTTGATGAATAGTTATCTTCTCTAGAGGTTATATTTCTATTTAGAAATTCATTTTTAATATACTTTTAGATTGAACTATTAACATCTTGATGGCAGAGCTTTTTTTTTTCACTGCTCAAGATACTTTGAAATATTTTATATTGTAAAGCTTCCTAGTTTGCAGGATATTTGATTTTTATTAATTCTGTCTTTAATCGTGAAACTTACATTATGGCAGAAATATTATTTAGACACTATTCTTTCGGACTTTTGATAAAATTGCAACTAATGGATGGTATGTTTATTTTTTGTTCATTGCTAAGGCAGGTACTATTTAAAATGACAAATGAGTTACTGGTTTTCTAATAATAATGGCATAAATGAACTTCATGTTAGAACAATTCATACCTGGGGATGCTGACCATTAGAATGGATTACAACATTCTCAGCATTTTCTTCTGTTTTCTTTTTTGCAGTGCTTCTAATGACAACTGATTTAAAGTTAACTAAACAAGTTTTTACCAGGATTTTATATTATCTAACCAAAGGTTTCCTGAATATTAAAATTTTCTCACAAATTTTTAATTAAAAGTATAGATAGAAATCTGTCTTTACTGGTAATAACATTTAATGCAATTATCTAAATCTTTACTAATTTTTTTTTACTAAAATTTTGTGCCCCCCCCCCATTTCAATTTTCTGAATACCTATTGTTTATTTATCGCTTCAATAATTATTGAGTAGTTTTGTACATGTTTTTACCAAATTAAAACTTTAACTATAATGATAACAAAATTAACACAATAGAAAATATTCTAGTAATAAAATTAAAAGCTTTTAGTTTAAAATTAAACAAAAGAGAATGTTTTTCTTTTAATAAAATGAATATAAATCTTAATCTATGTTTTAATAAATTGATCCAAAGAGATTACTAAATTTATGTGCCTAAAAATAAAATTGCTCTTTTTTTAAAGAAAATGTTTTTAAACGGATACTATTAATTATTATCTACTGCTTATTAAGCATATATATTCAATACTTAACCAATGTAGACTAAACTGATATGAAAACTAATCAAATGTGTTATATTTAAATACAGGTTATGTGGTAGAGTCATACCCACATACATACATCAAAAATTGTTAGTTAAGTCAATTGCTTTAAAAATGAAGCGGAATTCTGCTCTTAATCTTGCACTGAGCATAAAGTGATCAAGATTTAACAGGAAAAGAAATGGATACCAATTTAGCCCATTGTCTGTACTCATATATATTGGTACTTCCACCTAAACTGATAGAAAGAGTGAATTGACAGGACTCTGCCAATTAAATACCCCTTTAGTTAATATCCTTCTCGAATGCCCGAATGTTTAGGACCTATGGTAAGTACACATCTTTGAAAAGTCTATTTACAAATAGCTTTTGCGCGCCATTCCTAGAAAGGAATAAAAATGAATTTCCCATATATTCCCCCCCCCCCTCATAGAAGGATAGGTAATACCATATGTACAGCGGAGCATGAGAATAAGATTTAACACCCTGGTAGAGCGATAACGTGTGGTTAGCTGAGTACACTCTACATCCAGTGTGTTCAATGGGTAAGTTAAATGATTATAATAGGTACGTGATTGATAAGGAAAGAGTACATTTTATCAAATAAATAATAATACAAAAACAAAACAAATTTAATATCATGATCAAGTATTTATTTAATCCCAGATACCCACCACCGTTTCATACTTAAAATGATATAATAAAAATAAATAAATGAATTATTATAAATGAATTATTATTTGAAATAGATAAAATATAAATACAATTTTAAGTGAATAAGAAAAATAATAAATCTCTAAAGCTATTTACAATGTTTCATAATGAATGGAAGCGGTCTGAGCTTTTTTCCCCTTTAGAAATAAGTTATACTTTGTGTGATTTGATATATATTTCTCATATAAAAGATTTTCGATTATACAGACATACACTTCTACTCAGGACTTTAAAATCTTTTTTATTGACAGCAAATATAATAAAAAAAACTATGCGTATATATATTTGCAGTATAAAATATTTCACTAATTCCATATTTTTCAATATGTCAATAAGGTTGCGTTAGCTCAGATATCATAGAGCACTCAACATGAGGTGCCGTATCTATTTGCCTTTTACGATAGATTAATTCTTATACATGTATATATATGCAGCACAATTATACACTCACTACTATTCTAAATATAAAGTTATTAGTGGACTTGCTTACGGGAAATTTACAAGGAATAAACCTTTGGACACTCATCATAAGGTGTCGCAGTGACAAAAATAACTTAAAGATATACGGATAAATACATTTCAGACACTCAACACGAGGTGTCGTATTACTGAATATTACCAGTGTATGTATATATTTACATATGACAATTTTCAACAAGAAGAAAAACAAGCAGCAACAAAAAAAAAACTAATTACAACCTTTGCTGAAAATACTAGAATTTGGGATAGAAAAATGAATTAGAAGATTTAAGTAAAAGCTGTGTCATTATGCCCGTAATAACTATAAATTCAATATATATATACATACGCGCGAGACAACTCTCTCTCTCTTTTTTTTTTAAATGATTAATAATACTAAGAAAAAAAAAAAATTTCTAATTATTGGAAATATCAGAATGAATTAATTCAATATTAATAAAATATTTTTAAAAGAAGCTTATGTAGGCGTCTTCATCTTCTCCTGACTGGGCTTTTGAGTGGGCTTCAAGTCAAATGGCTGTGCGGTGAGGATTTCAACTCATTCAGGCATAGGCAAAGCTGCTTCTTGTCTTCATCGTGGCCGGCTGGACAGAAAAAGGTCGGATGCACCGGCTGGTTTTCTATCCCACGGTCATTTTTGTGGAAGCTCTGGTAGATTTCTCCATATTTTCTATCTGGTTATAATGCAATAATTATTATTAAATGTTCATCCGCTATCTTGAATGGTTCATTAAATCCTTAAGAAAAGAAGAGTTCTTAAAAGAACTGTGTAATGGATTTCTTCTTAGAAAATATCAGCAATAGTCTAGTCCATAAATTAATCTCCAAGTGACTAAATGATTGAAGAATTTCAAAGCCAAAGTAGTGAACGACTTGGCCAGAATGAATGCCAAAGAAAGAATGAATCTCACAGCACTAACTAAAACCTATCAACCCCACTCATACAGAACCAATTTAGGCACACATGTCACCTGAGAAGTATGAATCGGCCAACTCTTTTAATTTAGTTTATCATTCAGATTATGACATTCCTTTCTATTTTTCTGATTAAATTCTACATTTTAGGGTTTGATATAATGATTAGTTTCCATCTTGAATACTCAGACCACTTGATTACAGATATTAATTCAAAATAATTTTATTTAAAAAAAAAAAAAACATTTTAATTTTAATATTCATTATCAAACATTTTGCTTTTTGATTAGGTTTTTACCAAAGCAATTAACATTTTTTTGATTACGGAATAAGATTAGTTTTTAGAAAAGTAATTAAAAAAATAAAAAATATATACAAGTATGTTGGAACAATTACTTTAATTATTTATTTTAGTAATATGTTCCAACATGTGATCCATTTGTTCAATAAAGTTTGATTTTCTCTATTTGAATTTTTTAGAGAAAAGCAAAATACATAAAATGACATATACTGAAAATATACAAAACAATAAAAATAAAATAAATAAATAAAAATACATCAGTTTATTATAAGTGTATTTGTGTACAATATTTTAAATTGGTGTGTGTGGGTATTCTAATGCTCAGACCCCACTTCCATTACTAATGTAGCACATTTATATATTTGTTGTGCTTAGTATATATAAATTTATTAGTGTATCTTCTGTAATGTTCTTTACAGCAGACTTTGTGCATGGACATTTGATAATGCCTGGCACAATATGTAGTCACATATTTAAATTCAATATACGCACACATCCTATCCATATCTTATATGTCTATATAACCATTTTTTGATATTTTTATATCATAAATATTATGTTATATAAACATAAGATATGAATAGTGTGCATATATATATATATATATGCAGGGTCATTGTTTATACTGTGTATAGAGTTATATTTGTATATATGTGAGTGGGGGATATTTATATGTGTATGTATACTAATTGAATAATTTTAATAGAGGGATTTGAACTTAGCATTTTAAATCTATATTCATCCTCCATTCCATCTCAAACAACTGATAAACATGACTACACATATAAAAGGATAAATGATTCCCAATATACATGTTTCATGCAGAACCAGCACTCATCTGTTGGACCACGTCATAATCTCTACACATATATACAATCAGTGTTCAGCTTATATTAAGATTGCAATTTTTTAAACTTTAATGACAGGCTTCAATCTTCTCACTCTTCCAGCAATTCAACTATCCATTTCATTGATAATACTCAAAGCCCTTGATGGATTTGATATTGTAATCATATCCATGTAGACATTATGTTAATCTAATCTCTCACATTATCGGACCATTACATATCCATTTATATTAATAGGAGTGGGATATGCAGAACTTAGACTATAATGTAATTATTTCCAAGACAATATGTAATTAATCTTTTCATTCAGTATACTGAATGTTTACTATAATAAATAGAGGGATTTGAACTTAGAATTTTCAGTCTATATTCATCTTCCATTCCATCATTAATTTTTTTCAATGAAATGGATGGTTGAATTGTTGGAAGAGTGAGAATATTGAAATCTGTTCATTAAAGTTTAACAAATTGCTATAATAATATAAGTTGAGCACTGATTGTATATATGTGTAGGAGAATGTGATCTGACTCAATTGACTGGTTCTGCATGAAATACATATTGGGAATCATTTATCTTTTTCATGTGCGTGGTCATATGTATCTTATTTATTTGAGATGGAATGGATGATGAATATAGATTGAAAATTTTAACTTCAAATCCCTCTATTTACTATAGTAAACATTGAGTATACTGAATAAATAGATGAATAATTTTAATATTTTTTAAAGATTTAAATTATATCTTTTTTATATATCTGACCTTCAGATATGAGAGTTATCTCCTGAATAATAACTTAATATTGCTTGACCAAGAGTATCCCTTGCTATCTTTTGGATAGGATATTAATTCACATTAAAAACTAAGTTCAGTTTCCCATACAAGCAATCTTTTCTGTCTCTCCCCCCCCCCAGTCATTTAAGTTCATGTAGCACTCGGTCATTGTGATTCTCTCATGCCATTAGATATCTCCCTATATTAAATGACAATGGGATTGCATCTTTGTGCAACCACATTTTTATCCCTTAACTATACACACAACATTTCTGATCCCAATTTTTTTTAAACTCTAGCTCCTGAAGATTAAGAAAACATTGATAAGAAACAAGCTTGTAGGCTGGCAGTCCTTTGTTGTTATTTTTGATTGAAGAATTACAATCACTAATGATTCAGTTTGGAATTGGTTTTTGAGTCAGAAATTTCAGTTGGCAAAATTACCTGTTTAGACAGCTCTATTTTAAAAAAACCCTGCTTTTCACCAAAAATGGGAAATCTCTTAAAAAATGTTGTCTAAAAATCACAGTCTGGTTAGATTATCATTCCTCATGGGTTATTTATTAAAGCATTACAAATAATAAATATTATCAATAAAAATAGTAAAGCAGGTGGCAGTGGTAATATTAAAGATAAATATCAATATAATTTTTTTCTAAATATAAGTACACCGAATGTGAAAGTTTTTTTGATAACAAACTTTTCAATACCAAAATGGAGGACAGCACTAAAGTTTAAGAAGCTTTCAAAACTTAAGATCAATATATTTTGATTTTAGTGAAACTCATCTTTCTGAGATAGAATGTTTTATAAAACAGATAAATGGCTACACGTTTTTTTTGGAAGGACAAATTAATCAGTGAAAGAAGAATGGATGGTGTTAAAGATTTACTGTAAAGAATAATTGGTACTGATACATATGACAATCCATCCCGCTTGATGGTGTTGTTCCTCCAACAAAACACATCGATATAACATTACCGGGCCATTACATTTTCTTTAATATTTAACCCTTAGAGACCTGAATGGCCATTTTGAATTGCCAGAAAAAATTACAGGACATACAATTTTAAATGAAATGTCTAATTTATTACAATAAATAAAAATATATATATACATTTTTATAAAGTGCAAATATGAAAGAATGTAATAAAGCTGATAAAGTAGTCATTACCACAAAAAAATAATAAAAAAAAAAGGATATTTTTCACATTTTTAAAATTTTTATTTTTATATTGGTTCACAAACTCTCAATTTTGAAATGTATAACCTAAAATTACAATTTCATAGACAGCTTCATCACATTCGTCATAAAATGCAGAAAAAAAAAAAATATAACATGACCTACCTGAGTTACAGTTTGTTGGAGTAATGTGGCAAAAGGTGACAATTTCAGTTTCGCTTTTTTACTAACCACCCTATATGTTCCATTTTTGCAAGCAGTTGTTTTTCTAGGCCCTCTATGCGGGATATCTATTAGAAATGCAAGGTTTTAGTGTGGATCAAAAAAAAAAAAAACAGTAATAACTTTAGTAAAGTGTAAGTTATGGGGGTAAAAAATACTTACTATATTATTGGAATATCATGGGAGAAAGGGCGAGCTAAATTATGCATTATTTCATAGGAGACCATAATAGCAAAGTATGCTTCAAAGTAATTAAAAACTTATCTACAATGAAATGAATAAAAACATAGTAAATTCTAAGTTATGAGTGTAAAAAATACTTACTATATTATTGGAATATCATGGGAGAAAGGGTGAGCTAAATTATGCATTATTTCATAGGAGACCATAATAGCAAAGTATGCTTCAAAGTAATTAAAAACTTATCTACAATGAAATGAATAAAAACATAGTATGTGATGAAATAAATTAAAAATTTGTTTCTAAAATAAAATGAATAAAAACATAGTAAATTCTAAGTTATGGGTGTAAATAATAATTACTATATAATTGAAATATCATGAGGGTGAGGGTGAGCTAAATTATGCAGTATTTCACAGGAGACCATAATAGCAAAGTATGTTTCAAAGTAATTAAAAACTTATCTACAATGAAATGAATAAAAACAGTAAATAAAATAAAATAAATAACCCAAAGGAATTACAAGCAATTATTATATATCAGTGGGAAATGATGATGATGACTGTTGATTCAGCATTGGGAGGCATTGTAAATTATTTAGAATACCAAAAAAATCAATCTCGGGTTATAACTCTAGCAAGTTAGCAAGTACCGGTTGATGCAAATATTCATTTTTAGACCAAATAAATTTTAGTTTTGGTATGCATGATATAGTACAAACATGAATAATCATACCAAAAAATGCATTCAACTCAGCGGGTGACAGACCAACCCACTTCAGTAATGCCTTCCACTCTGAAACATACCTATTGCTTTCAGTGCAAATATATAATTTTGTATAAAAAATAAATGAAATAGATCAGCTGCAAATATATAATTTTGTATAAAAAATAAAATAGATCAGGAATTGAATACTCACGGCTAATGGTGAAATATGACGAAACCTCAGAATCAAACACAAACAAAAAAGTCTTCGTCAGAATCAATCAAAATTACGTTCAGCAGCGAAAGAAGCCATTTGTGCGGTTATTTTGTTTATACGTTGATAAATCTAGAAAGATAAAAAAAATTATAAAATTTTACTAACGTACTTTACAAAAATTGCTATAAAAAATCTAATTTTCATCGCACAAAAAAAATTCTTACACGTGCTGAAAGATATTAAAATGGCGGAGAGAAAGAAAAAAGACCCATAACCGTGACGTATACGATTGGCACGCTATTGCGGTCGGAATTGCAAACTTTTTTTTTTGAGGAAATTTGAGGTTGGCGGTCTCAAAGGGTCTCAAACAAGTAAACAATACACAGACAACTCTTTAAAATTACGTTATTTTATTATTTTTGAAATTAATTACTTTTTTTTTTGGTTTTGTAATAAATATTTTTTTATTTTACCTTTTTTTAAAAATAACCAATATTTTTGTCTTTTGTAAGAAATGTTCGTTTAGGTCGGTTTTTTTTTTTTTTGGAAATCAATTTAATATATTTGCAAAATGTTCGTTTGTTTACTTTTTTTTTCACTAACGATTTGATTACTTCAAACGGAGTTTTATTTTTGGGTGATAAATAACGCCTCAATAACCAATTTATTTTTGTTTGGTAATAAATGTTTCTTTATTTTACCTTTTTTTTTTTTGCGAACTGTAATTTAATATATTTGCAAAATGTTAGTTTGTTAAATTTTTTTGGAATAACGTTTACTTTATTACTTCAAACAGAGTTTGATTTTTGGATAGCTATTGAACCAGGTACCTTTACAAACAGAATACCTTCGTCAGCAAGAACTCGTTCTGCATTCCATCTCGTAGATCCTACATTTGCTTAGCACCATCTTCCCACCACACACACTTGTCTTCTCTGTTGGTAGAATTTGTTTCTCTTGCTGAAAGGCCACAGATGACACTTCTGTATTAGGTAATAGAGACAGCTTGAACAAATACTTTTTTTTCACAAGTAGCCATTTTTTTGACCAACGCGAGGTACGAAACTTTAGATTCAAGTATGCCGAATCACCACATTTTCTAATTTTAACGTTTACAAGAGGGGGGGGGTGTTGACTTTGGGTACAGTGTTCAATTTGGAGGACCTTATACTAATTCATTTAGGTTTGGAAATAATTACTTCTGACTGCATATTGGTTCACTTTCCGTCATTAAAATTATTCACACCCTATCATGATAAGTTAGCGATATGTTAAGTGTCAGCATTCGTATAGAAGGTAAACAACATGTGTCAGAGCTAACTGATATGGTAGTCTAAGTATGATTGCAAAACATGCTAAAGGCCACTGTTAGCCAAAAGACTCAATTTCTGATAGCAATTGAGAAGTTGTGCCTGATAAATGGTATTTTCAACTATTTTTGGCTAGCAACAACGACATCAAGTGGGATGGATTGTCATATATATATCAGTACCGAATAATTTAGAATCTTTCTTTTTTTGGAAATCCTTTTATTATTGAAAGGCTAATGGTAGTGAGCTTGCACAATGATACTTGTATTCATTTTAATAAGCAATTTGATTCAGAGAACTAAAAAAAAACTTATTTTTTTATAAATAGCATTATTACAACTATATTATTAAAAGATTACTTCTTTTTTTTCTTGAATACTTTAAGGCAAATGTTGGTACATAGTAGACTTTTGACAAAAGTTGTTGGAAATAATGGTATTCATGCTGTAAATTCATATGCTCTGTTGTTTTAAATTTTTGTTTTATATCGCACGGATTGACTATTACTAATACTTGGTTTAGGCAGAAAAATGATTATAAAGAAACTGAGCGTATCCATATTCAAAACAATGCCATTTAATATATTAAATAATAGTTAGGAATGCAAGCACTTACATAATAGCTTATTGGACAGATCATAGATTAATATGCTTTAAGATTAAAATAATAGTTGCAATAAAAAATAAATCTTATTCCAATCATATTCATAAGAAAATTGATTTTTTTCTTTAGCAATATCTACTATACATAGTAAATTTTAACAGTTGTTAAACACAAAAAGTTGGACTTTCAGGATTATATTACTATGGCATGGAATTTTCTTAAGTGTACTATAGATATAAGTGAATCTATTCTTGGATTCATTAAAATGAAGAATCATGATTAGTTATTTGAAAATGATCTTTTTAGTAGTAATTCGATAAACACAATGTTTTGTGCTTAGTAGAATAATAAAATAAATGTAGAGATTTAAAGACAAGTTCACTGACTGAAAAGAAAGCTTAAAAATGATTGGTAGACTAAAATTGCAAAAGTGATGGAGACATGACTGATCATAATCTGTCTAGATTTTTTTTTTTTTTTTTTGATACACTTAATCAACATATGGAGCTGAGAAACGATATTGCAATCTTATTAAATTCAATATTGGCATTTTTTTAATAATGACAATGGTATTTTGAATAGGTGGAAATAATATTTTGATTGTTTTTTGGATAATGATACAAGAATTGAGACTACTTTCAGTGATACATCCATTTTATCTACTCCACTTTGATTTGGATCAAAATATCCAGCATATTGAAATCGAGCAATCTTAAAAATAAAAAGTTCTACAGATGAAATTGTATATCTAATTTTAGATACTTCTTTTGTTCCAAGATTTAAAAATAAAAGCAAGATTGCTGCTATTATTGTGGAAAATTATTATTAAGAATTTTATTGAATAGTTTTATTTCCAGTCATATATGAATGATTATCAGAGACTCATTGCAATTTTAAAGAATCAAGAAGCACTATGTACATAGTTTTTGAAGCCAGGCAAAGCAAAAAAAAGTATCAGGAACAAAAGATGATTTATATATTGGTTTTATTGATTTAATTAAAATATTTGACTTAGTGAATTGAACAGATCTGTGGCAGTGTTTGAAATTAATAGAATGTCCATTAAAGATTATCCATATTACATAGCTTCAGTGTGATAGAAAGAGA
Source organism: Epiperipatus broadwayi (assembly GCA_028023455.1). Taxonomy (NCBI): domain Eukaryota; kingdom Metazoa; phylum Onychophora; class Udeonychophora; order Euonychophora; family Peripatidae; genus Epiperipatus; species Epiperipatus broadwayi. The sequence continues at coordinate 248,765 of JAQFVV010012573.1, read as the reverse complement.
AGAAGTGATATTACTATAAGTCGAAAAACAGACAGTTGCTTCAATGTTATTTTTGATTTTTGTGATGTTAGTCTTTGAAACTGTTTACAGATGACTAAATGAGCAGGGATCAGATGCAATACAGGTTTTATGATGGAATTTTTAATTTGAGTTAAAACATGACATGATCACCATTTAAACAACCTGTTAAAACAGTAGCAAACTCTACAGACTATAGTGCTACTCATTATATGTCATAATAATCAATAGATGCTAGAAAGTTTATGCATAATATCCCTATCTAGTGCCTGCTCATGCAATATTCCCAGGTTAGTTTTTAGCTTGTGGCTTTCATTAATGAGGAGCTTTGGATGTGAGAGCTCTGCTCCTAGATCTTAGGATTTAATGAAACGGTACTTATGAGAGCTCTGCTCCTAGATCTTAGGATTTAATGAAACGGTACTTATAACGTAATCGGGCTTGGACACTTGATGGCGTTCTGGCTCGCCAAAACACCTAACAAATGCCGTTTACAAGACCTGACTTACGACTATAGAAAACATCTATGTTTGTCTTAGCCATTAAGAAGGCTGTTTATGATGCATAACGCAGAAATAATACGGCCTATTTCTGCTTCGCTACAGTTATTGTGAATCCACACCCTTATCTTTCGTTTACAGTTTGATATATATGTGTGTTTAGTTGGATTAGTCAAATTTTTACAATATACGTTACACAATATTTGTATAATTTATTTAATAAACATGAATTTATAGTAATTTTCTAAACGGCCACACCCTTGTTTAGAGAATGTGTAAGGTGTAAAAGCTTGCCGAGGGTAGGTAAAAAAGAATTCGGCCGATATTGCATGTGAAATCTCGTTTTCACGTGAAATACCACGTAATTGATAAAATGGATGGCGATCAACTTTTTCCGCAGTTGCCGACAACAGAAGCCGAGTATTTCTGCTGTCCAATAAAAATATACAAGATTTTTTGTAAATTTCATAGAAAGCACATATTATAAACATGTTTAATAAGTAAATAAGACATTTATATGTGTTTGTTGTTGTTTAAAAAAGTTTGAGTTTCTTTCTTTTGTCTGAGTATGGTTACGATTTTGATATCTTTTATTTTAGCATTACAAACAACAGAACACTAACCCTAAACTAATCCTAACCCTACACAGTTGTTTTGTTATGTAGAAAGCAATAATTAAGCGAAAGACATCGCTAAATAGACCTCGCAGAGTAGCAGCTTTGTCCAAAATTAAAAAAAAGGTTGCCGTTTACCAATAATTAAGCGAAAGACATCGCTAAATAGACATCGAGAGTAGCAGCTTTGTCCAAAAACAGCGATTTAAAAATAAAAAAAAAGGTTGTCGTTTACCAATAATTAAGCGAAAGACATCGCAGAGTAGCAGCTTTGTCCAAAAACAGCGATTTAAAAATTAAAAAAAAGGTTGCCGTTTACCAATAATTAAGCGAAAGATATCGCTAAATAGACATCGCAGAGTATCAGCTTTGTCCAAAAACAGCAATTTAAAAATAAAAAAAAAGGTTGTCGATTACTAAATACAAAATTAAAATTAAACAACGTTTTTAATAAAAAGGCATGAAAAAAAAGTTATAGCAATCAATAAATGAATAATCAAAAAAAAAAAGCACAGCTATTCGATTTAAAAATATAACGCGGCCCTGAACATTGTATTGTATTGTTTTTGACTGCCAACAACGCATCAAGTAGCCAAGCCTGATTATGTTATAATTACCAATGAAACTTTCCAGGAACCAACTTTTGCATACTTTATTAACTATAAAGCTCTGATCAGGTCCAAGATGAAAACACATTAATGTTTTCAATCCAAGCTAATTTGCTTGTGTAGTCATACAGTTCTGAACCCAGTTTAACATCTATACATTTTGGTTCTTTGTTTTTTTAATGACCACAGTCACCATTTTTCTATGGGCAGGATTGGTATAAAACCATTGAAAACATCACGTAATCATCATTTGCTATGCTTACACAAGCTCTCCAGATAGTAGTGCTGTCCATTTTAAGTCATAGTAATCAATTGTTGTTAAAAGTTTTGTTTATTAAATTCTATAGGATAATAGTAACTGTGGCTATTAAAAAATCAGACACCAAAATATATAGATACTGAACTGAGTTCAGATCTGCATGATTATACAAGCAAATTAGCTTGGATTGAAAACATTGTGTTTTCATCTTAGGCTCATAGCTTTATAATTAATAAAATAGATAAAAGATGGCTGCTGGAGAGTTGCATTAGATCCTAAGATCTAGATGCAATGCTCTCAGATCCAAAGTTCCTCACTGATGAAAGTCATAAGCTAGAAACAATGCTGATATACTGGATGTGTAGACACTAAATAGGGATTTTATGCACAAAGCTTCTGGCTTTCATTGAGAATGACACTACTGTCTGGAGAGCTTCTACTGTTTTTTTGATTCTGGTTTTATAGGTTATTGATGATTCTACTATTTTTACGATTTCAAAGAACTGCAGAATGCAACGTGATTGAAGTAAAATTTCCAACAACTTAAGCTTGAATGGTTGTCAGTTTGAAAGTATAAATCAATTAAATGTCGTGGTAATTTTATAAGTAAAAAGATAGATTTACGTGCTGACGTGCAGCACATATTCCAGTATGCTGCTTCTTGCTTTTAACAAATAAAAACGTAACGTACTTTATCACAGGGAAATGCAATTAAATTAGTTTTATATAGAGCTATTTTTCTCTAATTTATTATGAAGACTTGGACACCCTATCAACACAATACAATGGCATTAAAAAAATTTTTTTAAAAAAAAAGTGCAAAATTTTAAAAATAAAATGGCTATATCATAAAAGCTATCAATATGTTCTAACTTGCTAAAATCCACTATTATCTATAAAATCCACTATTATAAAAGAAAACACTGTCATTTGTTTGAATATATAAAATGAATGAACAATACACGATTTCTTAAAAGGAGGTTTTATGGTACTTGAACATGGTTTTCATGAGAAAAGCAAAATCCATTTACATTTTAATGCAAAGATATTTGGAAGAAGTTCATTTGTGAAGATATGGTGCGGATAAAATACATCAAAGAACTACATTTAAACATGACATGATGTCAAAATAATTCAGAAAAAAATAGTTGCAAATGACATTAAAATAGACAGCATTGCAAAATGTCAAATAAATAGAAAAGTGGGCTGGTATGTTTTATTTATGATCATTTGTCATTCACATATTGGGTTGCATAATAATTGCCAAACTAATCTTTAGAATAATTTTTTGTTGTTGTTTCTTCTTTTTTTTCTTTTTTGTTTGTTTTGGAGTTGAACTGTCCATACTGATTTATGAGGGACTTGAAAATTCTTGAAAGTAAATGTAAAAGTTGATTTACTTCATGTAATGTTAACAGAGAGTGCTATTTCAATATGTGATATTTTATTTTCACTATTGATTATTAATAAGAAACAAATCAACCCTTTTTATTATTAAATTAGATTCTATTTATGAATTTATTTTGGCTGATCACTCATGGAATACAAATGAATATTTAGGAGTTTTTGATATAGATGATATTTTGAGGTATCAAATATCTCCTAATCAGCATTTATATTTATTTTGAATTCATTTAACTGTTCTAATCAGTTTATATAAATTAATTTTATTATACCATCATGGATAGAATCATTTTTGTTTATGTAAGTGCTGTATTGCAAATTATGAAATTATACTGTATTATCCTAAGATGATACGAATTTTATCATAAAAAATATTTAGATTTTTTCTGAAACAATTCGTAAAAAGAACTCTTATATTGAAAATATAGAATCCGGTTGTTTTCTATTCTCTTGTGTCAGCCATTTGATGGCATTGATGCTAATCAAAAACATATAATATTACGATTCTGGGCCGGGCCTGTGATTTTATATAAATATTGGTTTTTTAGTTTTGTAATAGGAAATTAGAGGAACTAATAGTAAATAATATTACTATTTAAAAAAAACAAAAATTTAGAAATTCACATTAAATTTAAAAATGATACCTGAATAATTGATGTTTTTTGGACAGTAGTTAATCATAAAATGGGTTGGTTTTGTTTGTGTGTATCTATAAAAAGTTATGGTATTTTTTTTAATAGAAAATAATACGCAATTATACATTTTTCAATTTGCACAAAATTTCTACATTCACGCTAAATTTAAAAATGATACCCGAGTAATTTCCTTTTTTTTTTTTTTTGACAGTAATTAATCAGAAAGTGGGCTCTTTTTGTTAGTGTGTATACATAAAAAGTAACGTTCTTTAAATACTACATTTAAAAATGATACCCGATTATTTTGCTTTTTTTTTTTTTTTTTGAGACAGTAATGAATCAGAAAATGGATTGTTTTTGTTAGTATATAGATATCAAAAGTAATATTATTTAAATACTAAATTTAAAAGTGATACCCGAATAACTTTTTTTTTGGTATTGACAGTAATTAATCACAAACTGGGTTTTATTTTCTTTGTGTGTATATATATATAAAGTTACGGTCTTTTTTGAATAGAAAATAATACGCAATTCTATATTATTCAATTTACCCACATTTAAACATTCACACTAAATTTTCAAATGATACCCAACTACTTTGCTTTTTTTGGGGGGGACAGTAATGAATCGGAAAAGTGGGTTCTTTTTGTTAGTGTGTATATATAAAAAGGTACCGTTATTTAAATACTAAATTTAAAATTGATACCTGACTATTTTGCGTTTTTTTTTTGGACAGTAATTAATCAGAAAGTGTTTGTTATTGTGTATATATAAAAAGTACTGTAATTCAAATACTATATTTAAAAATCAAACCCGACTAATTTGCTTTTCTTTTTTTGGACAGTAATTAATCAGAAACTGGGTTGTTTTTGTTAATGTGTGTACATATAAAAACTAATCTTATTTAAATAGTAAATGTAAAAATAATACCCGAACTAACTTTGTGTGTGCTTTTAGCATAGAAAAAAAGCCAGACCGGCTAGCCGTTGGGGACTCTTTCTGTGTTTTATCGTAGAAAGAAGTCTTAGGTTGGCTGAGGCCGCTGCGAGGACTCTTTCTGTGTTTTATCGTAGAAAAAAGCTTCGTAGATTGGGTGTAAGCCGCTGAAACGGTACACTTCTAGTAATTGACTTAGAAATAACACCATCATGCGGCTGACACAAGAGAATAGAAAACAACGTAGAATTCTAAAAATGTAAAATAGATATTAATGATCTGAATTTGTACTTTAATTTTTATATATGTATATTTTTAACAGGCCTACCCAGTTTGAAAATACATTAGAGGATTCAAAATGGGTAGAAGAATTTAAAACTGGTTCTGAGGAAGTTGTTGAAGATAACAGTGAATTGATAAAAACAGCTAATGAACTTCTTGGCACACTTGATGATCCCAAATTTTCAGATACTGAAGTAAGTTTTATAGTTTTTCGTATGGTTATTTTTGCAAAATAAATTAATATATAATTTTTCTTTCTCAATTTTTTTTGTTTTATATATTTGTAACTTTTTTTTTTTTTTTAACAAAATCAAATGTTTTTTTACTTTATATTCCTAACTCAATATATCCACTTTATAGCAGATATATTTGAAAATTTTATTTAAGTTACTGAAAATAAATTTTATTCAAGAAGTCATTTACTGAAGAATGATTCAAATCTTTTATCCCTTTTTGTGAAATGTTTGAATCATCACTGAGAAAACAGTTGTCTTATTTTTAGTCTTTCATAATATAAATATAATCTTGTATAATCTATGACTTTAAATAATTGAAAGTAGAGCAAACTATTGATGTCTTCATAGAATTATGGAATTTTATTATTTTATGATGTTACCTTTTTATTTGAATCTAGATATCCTATTTTTTTAAATTATAAATATCTATGAATGTTTTTAGCGATTAAATAAATGACATTATAATCTCACTAAGTAACTAATGTTGTAGTGAAAAATTATTCTTTTAAAAATTATATTTCAGTCATAATTTGATGATTACTCATTAGTCACATAACTTTTAAATCAAATATCAGAGAAAATCATTAATGATCTATTAGAAAATGGCAAAAATGACCAAATAGAATCTATAATTCATTAACATCTATGAAACAATTTGCCAAGAATAATTTTGTGATTTATATTTATATACAGAAGTCTTAAATAGATGTCAATACTTACTGCTATTGATGAATTAGAGATAGAAATTTGATACATTCAGATATTTTTGCTCTTATAGCATTAAATGTATGTATATATTTATCTCAAATTTTTTTATTCTTTATTTAAATTTATAATTGCGTATTATAAAATATACAAAGTATCAAATACACAGTTTCAAATCAGAGAATTATAAATATTTACTAAGACAAGGCTTTAATAGGTTTATAAATGTAGATGATAACATTCACCCTTAAATTATCAACGATCTCAATCTGTAGTTAAGGCAACCTTTAGTGTCTATATAAATATATCAGACTACCTTTATTGTTAAAGGAGGTTGCCTTTTCTACAAGTTGAGGTTGTTGATTGATATTAATTATACATATATACAGATTGAACATCCCCCTGTCTTTAAAATATCATAAGCTGCTGGAAAATTAAATGCTAATTGTAAATTTTAAATAACAAAAACTATTTTTGTATTTGTATATTTATAACCAAAAGAGTAAAATCTTAGCAATTGCATCCTTTTTTTTTATATGAGGCAATGACTTATATCTGATTTTTAATAACATTTAGTGATTAATAATTTTCTTTTTTTTATTATTCTTTAAGATAAAAAATATTTTAAAAAGTTGGCACTTGAAATTTAGTTACCCTTTTCCTTCTTTTTTATTTCTTATTTTAAAGGAAATCTTGAATATCGTGATAACCAGAGGGTTTAATTTTTTTTTTGTATCAAGAAATGAGAAACTACATATGATAAAAGAAACTGCTCTTACATAATCATACTTACTATATTAAAAATGAACAATTGGAAATAGAATACTTTTAAATGCTTATATTTAAGTTACATTCTCCGTTTGTTTGCAAACTATTGTAATCATTTTTATTATTTTAAAATCAAGGTTTAATAGAATTAAATTCAATAGGATTGGTTCAAATTTTGTACATAAGAAAGAAATAAGCAAACCAATATGGGTCTATAATATTTTAGATAGATATGGAACAGACGGTGGGAAAATTTTGAATATTTTGATATCAAATTTAAAAATTATTCTTGGAACTTTAATGTTTTAGATAAGGCTCACAAGAGGACAGTATAGAATTTTTTTTTTTTTTTGTTTGGTTTCAATGTTAAGTTCTAGTAACATTTTAAAAGCAAGGTTTATTAAATTTAAAGTCAATATAATTTGTTAAAAATTTTGTACATTTTTTTGAAATCAGTATCAAAGTGATAGGTGACCTAGTTTCTTATATATGGAAAAGTGGATGGAAAGTTTTCAATATTTTGAAATCAGATTTAAAAATTGTTTTCAGAACTTCAATATGTTTTAAGTAATGTGTGCAATTTTATTGGTTTCAATTGTAAACTTCATTTCAGTAATAAGAAACTTAGTTTACAATATAGTTTTATTAAGGCTTTTTTTTTTAAAAAAAATTTAAATAAAAAACAATGCAAACACTTTTCAACAGAAAAGTTAATTACTTAATGCATTTTTATACATAAATATAATAATGTACACATTCTAAATATATGTATACATTAATTTATTTCAGAAATATCTAGTTATATATATATAAACAAGTGTCAAATTGATTTAAAATAAAATTATATGTAGTTTTGGCAAGTTTTTTTTTTTTAAAAAAAGTGAAAATTTCTTGTCAAAAGCAAAAATGTCAAACATTTTTAACTTAAAAGGATATTTTTAGTTACTTAATGTTATTCTACATATATATTATTACGTACACAAACTAAATATGACATATACATAAGAGGTATACATATTAACTTAGAAATAACTAGTGATATTATATACCAACTATAATATTATATACATATAGCAAGTTTTGCCTGTTTTAATATAATATTATATTTAATGCTTTTGTGGTTATATGATATAAACAAAGCATTTTGGGGGTTAAACTATGTATTATTTTGTATTACTTTCCAACATACAAAATAATATACAGTTTAACACAAAAAATACTTTGACTATATGTTTCAAGTCGATTTAAAATACAATATAGTTTTACATTTTTAATTATTGTGCCATTATTAAAAAGTTAAAAATAAATAGAGGTAAAAAATGTTTTTATATTAAATGCCTGTATTTACTGTGGGTTAAAAAGCAAAAAATAATTGTTTCTTCAACTACAATTGCGGTTTTTAGATTTAATTTGAAATAAAAGCATTGAAATGGGGGCAGAAATTAATTAAGTTAAAAATTAATTAATTAAGTCAATCCCTATTTCACTTAATTAATTTCTGGACTCCCTCCCTGCCCTTGCTTTTATTTTTCAGTAAAATCTAAAAAACCCAATTGTGGTTAAAAAATTATTATTTTCTTGCTTTTTAGTGCAGAATAAATAAAAGCATCTAATATTAAAAAAAAAAAAAATCTCTATTCTATTATTTTTATTTTATGTATAATATTATTATATTCAACATCATTTTTAACCATTATTGATCCACTGCTAAATGAAGGTCTCTCCAAGTTTAATCTAGTTTGCCTGTTCTCTAGCACCTCTCTTCTCCAGATTATATAAACAATGTTTTTTACTTCCATTTATCTCACTTGTAATTTTTTTCTAGATCTACAATTTTTTGGAATCCTGTTTTAAGATTTCAACTGTCCATCTATTAACCTCTCTTCTAGCTATATGACAACTGAACTTCACTTCAGTCTCTTAATTGTTTCACTAATAATAAATGGTTGTTCTCTTACCCATGTGTTTTGTTCTGAACCCTTATTACTCCTAACATACATCTCTCTCCACTTTGCCGAGTACTCTGAAATCTCTGTAATGTTCCTCTGTTAACCCTTTTCCCGCCTCTTACGAAGCTCCTCGTCGACATCTGACGTCACTCTAACTCTGCCAGTTCTTATGCTAAAATATTCGTTTGAGAGGTATTGAATAGGTTTTTAAAAGTTCTGTAAGATGGTGCCCTCTTCCGAATTATTTTACAAGTAAAAAATAAAAAAAAATGCATTTAAACCTAAACAAAGAAAGAACATTACTTGTGATTGGTTCTTAGCATGCTCTCAGCCGAAAAAGACATTCTGATTGGCTGGAAAGAACAAAGAAACCGCCTGATCAAAGAAAATAAAGAAAAACGCTGAGATTTTCATTTTGAATATGATTTAAATTATTATAAAAGAATATTTAGAGAAATTACAAATTATTTTCAGAGAGAATACTAAAAAAACAAAATTATTTTCGAAAAATATTGAAGATTTTAGTAAAAATATTTAAGATTTAGTAAAAAGAAATATTTACTTTTCTATAACGTAAAAGTCGACCTTTTTGTTTATATTATAGCTTTTATGTTGCCGAAATTGAATATTTTAGAATAAATAAATAGCAATTTATTTTTGAAAGAACTTTCGTTCTCTTCATAACCTGAAAAATTAGTAATATACTTTTTATAAACGTATCTGAGTTGAATTTAATATTATAGGCGAATATGTTTTAACAATAGGCTTTGTCTTCAGTTTGTGAGTTGGCCAATTAAAAGATTTGATTTTTACCTCATACAACCAATAATATAATTAGCGGTTTAAGGGTTAAGTATCAAGTCTCAGATCCATAAGTGGTAAAACATCTCTGTTAAAAAGTTTCTTTTTCACACACAAAAGCACCCTATCCATGTTTATTTCTATGATTAATTTCATCCACATGTTTGCATCAGTATTAATAGTTGGATCAAAATATTTGTAGTTGTTAACTTTTTGTAATTCATCGTTATAAATCTTTACTTTCTTATTCTGAGAAAATCCATTGAATATCATTTTACTCTTTTTAATATTTATCTTTAAATCTACTTTCATCTGATAAACTCTTGCAACATTTCTTTTAGTATCACTATGTAATCTAATCATTGCTGTTGCATTTTACTAAATTTTCTACAGAATATGACAATATCTTGGATGTATATCTTGATGATCCAGTGCTTTACTCACTGTAAAAATGCTTATGGTATCAAATGTCTTTTTTATAATCTACAAATCCAAAGCATAATGGCAAATCATATTTTTTGGTCTTTTCTATTATAACGGTCGGGGTGTATTGGAGTTTTACCGTATCTGCCGTACAAGGATGCCACCAGGCCATTTGAACCTGTAAATTTTATATAATAGGTAGATACTTACAGTAAGATCCAGAATTTAAATAAATATGACCGAAATGCCCCAGTCACTAGCTCGTGGAGCAGCAGAGATAATATATATTTTAATTTTAAAAAAATAATAATAATAAAATATAAGAATAAGCCACTGCTAGATTAACAATACACAGAAACATTTATTTTGCACATATATAAAATTTAGAATTATTTACTTTAGTATAATGACTACTTTAGCATTTGATTTAATTTACATTTTTACTTTTTATTTATAAGTTCGCACAGATGAATTAATATTTTATTAGAGTGTCGAATATGGATAGACTACATAGATTGCACTCAAAAAAGAAAATATTCTATATCTTTTATTTTACCTCAAACCAAAAGTTCGCAGTCAAACTAACGCCAATCTATCTGATATATTGATGTATTCAATGCAACATGAATATGACAGCACAATACCATACTGTCAGAATTATACATCTGAACAGCGCGGTTATCTAGAAGAAATGTTTCTCATCCAGTACAGGAATACTTCATCTGTCTGGCCAGAAGAACAATAAAAAAAAACTCCATAGGAAGGGATTGCGGTCCTTTTTGCCGACTTACCATCCCATTCCATAGGCTAAAGGGGTGATCCAAGGAGCAGGGAATACCGTCTGCTTCCGATGGTCATTAAGAAATGGGACTATTTTGCCCAAGTGCAGCGTATAATGTAATCTTGCATGTAGCAGATATTCATGCTACTTTTACTAATTACACCGAGACATCCAATCCATTAACCCAATTTAATTGTGAAACAAATAACCTAAGATTAACCCTCCCTTCAATTAAACTAACATAACTTTATGATCTATATAACCATCCCCACCCAACTTAAATTTAACATGATTTAAAAGTTTTAACTTAATAAAAAAAAAAATCATAATAAACGCTCAAAAGACAAAAATAAATAAATTAATGGAAATGATTTAAAAATACATATAATAAAAATAATTATTAATAAAGGATTTAGTTTGGTCAGATAGGAATTCATACTTAAATTTAAATACTGGAAAAGTTTTATAGTTAAAGTTCATTAGTTATAGAGTTCTTACGGTTTTAAAAAGAAAGTCCATACTTTTTAGTTCTTTCACTGTGGTCCATTTCCTGGGGGATTTTTTTTATTAGCTATCTGTTCTTATTGTTTTTCTCTCCTATCTGATCTTTAATTATAAATTTTGAGATGCCCAAGGGTTAGTTTACTTAAGATTAATTAAAAATAATCTTTTCCATTTTTACACAATAGAATTAATTAAATTTTGTACATTCTTAAAGATGTATTTTTATCTTTAAATCAGTTTTTTCTGAAAATTTAGTTTTAGAATACCCTTTTTTTTAAATAAAGTTTTTTTGTAATATTTTTCCATCTGTGCGATTTTATATATATGACTTTAGATGACTTTTAATTTTCAATTTTTAAAAACAAATTTTTATTTGCAAACTTTTTATTTTTAATTTCTAATTTTATTTATTAGAATAATGTAACAGCATACGTGCCCATTACACTATAACTTCTTTCAATACTTGGATATATTGACTGAGTTAAACCCCACTTTTCCAATTTATTTCTTTTGGTTGGTTAAATCCAAATTTCTCTATAGAGAGTTGTAATTATTTTAGTTAAAATTTTGTATAGAACTGATGATAAAAGATTAATCTGTCTGCAATTTCTAATATCTTTATCATCATTCTAAAAGATCAATATTACTATTGCAATTTTTCAATCTTCTGTTGCATCTTTATCATATACTATATAATTTGGCCAACAATTTTTCTATTTCATCACAATTATAATTCCATGAACTGATTTTTTTTCTTTTTCATACATTTAATTGTGTCTCACTTTCGTATTTAGAATGCTAGCATATTCAGAAGATGTAATAATTGTAAGGGATACGTTGTTTTTTTATCCTTTAATTATATAATTATTATTTTTTTCCATATGTCATAGCATCGGCCAGGAGGCGAACCCACAACCGTCTGCTAACAACTAAAAGCTTGCAAGGCAGCTGCGATGACCTCTTGGCTAACAACGCTTGACAATTATATAATTTTTTATAGAAATCTTCTATCTATTTCATGGTGGCATCTTTTTTAGAAATAATACCATACTTCATTTTTTCAATCATCTGGTGGATTTTTATCATTTAAACATTTAGTATATAACGTGGCCAACAATTTTTCTATTTACCTGCTTCCTTTAAGATATCGATTTTTATTCCATCATAATTGAGCTTTTTTTCCTTCTTAGATTTAATTGCATGTGTCAATTCTTTAGTTTGAATGCAGGATTAATTCAGATGTAATAATTATCGGGAATACTTTGTTTTTTTGTTCTTTATCACTACATAATTCTTTATAGAACTCTTTTACATATTGCATTTTACAAAACTAATTAGTCAATTTGGTTCTTATCGGTAGGCCAGACCAGCCATTTGGTGGTGTTCTTTCTCTGATAAAAACATACAATTATATCGATTCGGGGCCGACTTTTTTAAAAATATTTTTACATTTTCTAAACTACTTTTCGTAATAGTATGAATACTGAACCCTACCGTTTGATGGCACTCTTTTTCGCCCAATGCATCTCAATTTACCGATTCACGGGCCGTCTGTTTGTTTACATAATATTACAGTAAAAGTTTTTTTTTTTTTGTTTTGTTTTTCAACCGGTTTTTAATTTTTTTTTTGTCGTCGGCCTGTCTGTTTGGTTTACATAATATTATGGTAAACCAAATTTTTTTATTCCACCTGGGTTTTTTTTTTTCGTTTTTTAATAAACAAATACTTTGTTTTTAGATGGTCTAGGGATGTTGGTTTGTTTTTAAATTATCAACTAACTGTCTGTCGGTTTCTTTACAATAAACCAAAGTTGTTTTTTTTTTGGTTCGTTTTTTTAAAAAACAAACACTTTGTTTTTAGATGGTGTTAGGGATGTTGGTTTGCTTTGAAATTATCGATTAATGCTCCATCAGTTTGTTTACACAAAAATATGGTAACAAACACTTTGTTGTTTTTAGATGGTGGAGGGGGGAGGTGGTTGTTTGCTTTGAACTTATCTTTTTTTTTTTTTGGTTGATGTTTTGATTTGCTGAAAGACTTCAACAATTCGGTACTTTTGAATAAATAAACACTTGGTTTTTTAGAGAGGGGAGGGGAGAGGTGTTGTTTTGATTTTGAATTGTCATCTTTTTTTTTTTTTTTAATTTATTATGACGCTTTTCTATTTTTTTGTTTCAAATCTTTACACTACAGAAAGCTATATTATATGATAGCGAAAAGTTCTTCCTTAATTTTTAGGCCTTTAATTTTAAAAAAGACATAAACAGTTCGTTTTTAAATAACACTTTTTTTTTAAGCCGAGGGAGATGGGATGGGGTGGCGGGGAAGGTTTGTTTTGATTTTTAATTATCGACTTCTTTTTGGATTTTCTTTTTGAACATTTTATTATGTTACCACTCAGTTTATTATTATTTTATATATATTTTTTTTTGGGTGGGGCCTTTTGAATAAATTCTTAAACACTTCTTTTTTTATTTTGGTGTAATAAAATATTACCTACTTTAATTAACTGTTAATGAAACTTATCAAATATTACCTACCTACTTTCTAATCATGTGAACAACAACAAAAAACAACAGCTTTCCATAAAATAATTTATTGAATCAAAAATAAACGAACCTTTGGACAAGTTGTGAACCAAAACAAGTAATAAAAAAAACACCATTTTCAGGGGCATAAAAAAAAAAGCCAAAAGTAATATGCAAATAAAATAATAGGGAAGCCTCAAAGCTGTAAGTAACGGGATTTTGGAGCCCTCAAACCAACTTACCTTACAGTTCTCGCACGGATCCACATGTAAACGGGAATTTGCTCACGAAATCTGAAACAAGTCTTGTGTGCAGTTTAAAAGTATAGGGAAGCATGTGTGATGACATGATAATTCTTAATATGGAATACTAATTCTTCCACTACACTTTTTTAAAAATTTCCGACAATGAATTTTTGCAGAGTTTTGTTTCTTTCAAATATGCCCACCATTAAATCAGACCATAGCAAGAGTTCAAGAGCGCTCACTTGACGAATACTGTCGCAGTGCAATGGGCATAATATTTCATTACGTAATCGTAGAATACATCGCCCTCTAGACGGCCTGTTATGGCTCAAAAAAACACCTTATGTAGTGTCAGCCGTAAATTAAGGCTGCTAAAACGGTATATTTATGTGCGTTTTGTGAAAAATGACGCCATCAAGCAGTGGGATTCAGTATTCATACTATTACCCTACTTTTAAATAATTTACAATCTAACATTACTTTTTTCAAATGGAATCATTTTACTTCTAAATTACATACTTTCAACACTTATTAAACTATTTTTTCATTTTTTAAACTACTTTTAAATAATTTACAATAGAACATTATATTAAACTATTTTTTCATTTTTTAACTACTTTTAAATAATTTACGATAGAACATTATTTTTATAAGTGGAATCATTTTAGTAAACAATTTACGCAAAAAATAAATTTTGTACAATGAAATTCTTTTATTTTTAAACAACAGTATTTTAACATTTTCTTAAATGAAATTATTTTTATTTTTGCATACATTTTGTTTTTAAATCTAACATCTTCCTACTCGCTCTGCTGATTCTGAATAGTGTTCTCGTTGTTTGCCGGACACATTTCACCTAGTATGGGCTGAAGCAAGTCCTGCTCTTTGTGCAGACATCGCCACACAAATTCCTTTTAATAGTTGTCGATTGCTTGTTTTGACATCCCGCGCTTTTTGTTGGCTACTTGAGGACTTCCCAAAGACACTCGATAGTTTGTGTGAGTGCATCTGTGCTCGGAGCAACAAAGTTGTAGCGGTGGTTGACAGTCCAGTACTTAAAACCGGCAGACTCTAGATCACAGCTTCGGTAACGCTTCCAACAGTTTGAACAAATGGTCGATCTGGGCTGGATATTTTCGCGTATTGCCTACAGAAGGGTAGAAACATAGCGTGGTGGGACGGCTGCCACGAAGCAATCTCTAGTCTCACGGCAAATTCCCCCGAAAATCCACTGTTGAGGAAGCACTCCGCCTTGGTGATTCTTCCTGCAAGTGAATAACGTCTCATCAATCCCCATTGTTAAGCCGACCCTTCGATTAGACGGCAGGGGCAGGACGTGACGCTCTTGTGGCACAGTTTTCTGAGTCTGTTGGTCCATTGGATGATAGAGTCTTTGGACAGGTTTAGCTCTCTGCGACCACCTTCCACAGACAATTCCTCATGTAGACAAAGCATACGGCTTTGACCAATGGTATCCGCGAGTTGTCGAACCAGGTTTGTTTATGTATAATACACTTCCGTCTACATGATGCAGACTTACATCTGAACTGGGAAGCCTCAAGTTTCATGGGCGATCCACAATCAGATGTTTTACAAAAAGGCAGAATTTTTTTTCTCCTGCAAAAAACTGATGGCTTCCTTTTCGTTGGCAAGCAATTGCCAAAGATTTATTTGCTTGGAACTGCATGCAGCCATTTTATCAGTCTCACTGATATTATCGCGAAAACATGATTGAACATGTTATCGTTGCTTTTAAAACACACTTTCTTAATTTATTACGCCTTCCCAAATGGGTATACAATCATGGAGACAGGATAACAATTTGTACCCCACAATATTATGTCATTTTAATTATAAGATGATTAATTAAAATATGACATTTAAACAGTTACTTTAAGTTTAATTACACATACCCTCAATTCATACTGTACTAAAATTTAAATAGTTATCATTCAGTGAAAATGCCTAACAGCCTAAAGAACAATTCGCAAAGAAATCAAGCCACTAATAGCTTATTTTTGTGCTTTTTCATAGAATAAAAGGCCAACAGCGGCTGTCCTGGCTCTGACTTAGCCGGCAGCCTCTGTAAATGGCTTTTTTTTTTGTTTTCGCAGAGAAATAAGGCCATGAAGCGGATGGCCTGGGTCTAACATAGCGAGCGGCCGCGGAAACAGCAATTTTCTGTGTTTTTATCAGAGAAAGAACGCCACCACACGGCTGGCCAGGCCTACCGATAAGAACCGTATATATTTATTTGCTAAGGAATTTTTTCTTTTGTTTTTTAATATTTGTGTATTTTAAAATTAGGAGAATTTAAGATTTAAATATTTTAAACAATAAATATTAATTTATTATTTAATTTATATATATACACTAAGTTTAAAAAGCATAAGAATATTATAAATAAAATCTGAAAGAGATAGAACTAAATAAGCAAATGAGAAACCAATAGAATAGACCAAAGAATTAATTTTAAATTATTGGATTAATCATGATGATGAGAGAAATTAATCCAAATACTATAGGTGTTTTAGATTTAGAATAAATTGCAAAAGTAAGTATATAAAATGTTAAAACAATGACTCATCTAAAAAAAAAATTGAAATGTTAATGTTAGAAATTAAAAGATTTAAGATATTATAAATGTGCAGATTTGAAGAAAAAATAATTATGCAATAGTCTCTTTGCAGGTAACAACTGAGTTATTGGAATATGAAAAGTTTTAGAATAAAAAATTATAAATAGCGAATAGTTGATGGCTTAAATATTAGATTGATGAAGATTAGATATATTAATGATTAGTAAAATAGAAATTATATATGATTAAATTGAAAATAAGAAAGAATAGAAGAAATTAAGAGATTAAAAACTGATAGCTTTTATAGGGATAGTAATGTGGTGATAAATAGGTTTCTAAAAGTCATAAAAATTTACTCTTGATTAAAATTATATATTACTTCAAAATAATTGTACCACCTGTTGCTGACTTAGTCATTAATCATAATTAACTTAAAGGAAAATAAATATTTTTATTAATAATATATCATGTTCAAAGGGGAAAGTCATTTGTTATGAATCAAAAAATAGATAACAGGAATTTAAATCCTAGTCATAATTTTAATTTTAAAAATGAAAATTATTTAAAAGAAACTTAAAAAATAAAAAATATAATTATGAGAAGTGAAATTAAAAAAGTTAAAGAAAATCTTAAATTATTAATGAAGTATTTAACAAGATAATGCAAAGAAGAAATTAGAAATGTGTAAATATTGAAGAAATTAAAAAAGTGTGTAAAAGGTTTAATCATAAGTTGAGAAAAATAACAGATAAAAATATGTCTGAAAAGAGAATCGTAAAAATTTGAAATAAGAAAATATAAACTTATTAATATATAATACAATAAACATTTGGGGAAAGACAGATGACTAGAAATTGAACAATTGTTGAATAAAGAATGAATAATTAATAAGAAAGTAGATAAACATCACATGACCACCATTTTCTATGCTTACTCTTAACTATTATTAAAACAGGCAAAACTCTCTATACATATTGCCACTCAGTGCAAGCTAAAGTAATCAATGGATGCCAGAAGGCTTGTGCATAAAATCCCATCTAGTGCCTACTCATCTAATATCCCCAGACTAGTTTCTGGCTTGTGGCCTTTGTCAGTGAGGAGTCTGGGAATATTAGATGAGTAGGCACTAGATGGGAATTTTATGCACAAGCCTTCTGGCATCCATTGATTACTCTGGCTTGCACTGAATGGCAATATGTATAGAGAGTTTTGCCTGTTTTAAGAAAGAAGATGGATATATTAAAAATATAAGTAAGAATATAAATAAGTCAGTTTTATTCGAAAGAAAATAAATTAGATAATATAAATGTAATAAAAGAAGTTTAAATTAATATTTCAATTATATGGCTAAAAATTATGAGGAGAGGAATTGATTAATATTTTTAAAGTAATTTATAAAATGGATAAATGCCAACATATAATTTGGGTATTGAAAAAATGATGCAGTGAAATATATGGACTTTAGAACAGGTATAAAATCTCTAATCATCACATCGGCATTTCCTATGTTTGCTCAAGCTGTTAAAAACAGAGGCAAAACTCTCCATACAGTAATGCTTCAATGCAAGCCAGAGTAATCAATGGATGCTAGAAGGTTTGTGCATCAAATTGCTATCTAGTGCCTACTCATCCAATATTTCCAGGCTAATTTCTAGCTTGTGGCTTTCATTAGTGAGGAGTCTTGGATCTGAGAGCACTGCACCTAGAACTTTAGGATTTAGTGCAACCCTCCAGCAGCCACGTTTTACCTTTTTAGTTAACTATAAATCTATGAGTCTAAAATTGAAAACAACAATATTTTCAGTCCAAGCTCATTTGTTTGTCTAGTCATATAGATCTGAACTCACTTCAGTATCACTACATTTTGGAGTCTGATTCTTTAATAACCAACATCGCCATTATCTTATTGGCATTAAGCCACTAAATATCACATGATCACCATTTCTTAGGCTTTCTCCAGCTATTAAAAACAAAGGCAAAAACTCCAAACAATAATGCCATTCAGTGCAAACCAAGACTAATCACTGAAATCAAGATGGTCTGTGCATAAATTTCCTATCTACTGCCTGCTCATTCAATATCTCCAGACTAGTTTCTAGCATGTGGCTTTCATCAGTGAGGAGCCTTGGATTTGAGAACACTTCATCTAGAATTTAAGATCTAATGCAAACCTGTAGCAGCTACTTTTTATCTTTTTAGTTAACTATAAAGCTTGTATAGTCATATAGATCTGAACTCAGTCTAGAATGTATACGATTTGGTGTATTTGGTTCTTTAATAACTGTAGGGATCATTATCCTATTGGGCAGGATCTACTAAATATCACATGATCACATTCCTTATGTTAAGCTGTTAGCAACAGAGACAAAACTTTACATACAATAGTTCTATTCAGTGCAAGCCCAGAGTAATTAATGGATAATGGTGACAACCAAAGAAACAAAGTGCATACATATTGAACTGAGTTCAGATCTATATGACTATACAAGCGAATGAGCTTTGATTGAAAATATTGTGCTTCCAATTTTAGACTCGTAGATTTATAGTTAACTAAAAAGATAAAATGTGGTTGCTGGAGAGTTGCATTAGATCCTAAGTTCTAGGTGCAGTTCTCTGAGATCCAAGGCTCCTCACTTATGAAAACCACAAGCTGGAAACTAGTCTGGGGATATTGGATGAGTAGGCATTAGATAGGAATATTATGCACAAACCTTTTTGCATTCATTGATTACTCTGGCTTGCACTGAATAGCACTAAATGTATGGAAAGTTTTGCCTCTGTTTTTAACAGCTTAAGCAAGCATAAGAAATTGTGTTCATGTGATGTTTAATAGTTTAATACCAATTCTGCCCAATAAAATATGGTACTATGGTTATTAAAGAACCAAAGACACCAAATGTCTAGATACTGAACTGAGATCAGATCTATATGACTATGCAAGCAAATGAGCTTGGATTGAAAATCTTATTGTGTTTTCAATTTTAGATTCATAACTTATAGTTAACTAAAAAGGTAAAAGGTGGCTGCTGGAGGTTTGCATTAGATCCTAAGTTCTAGATGCAGTGCTGATAGATCAAAGATTTCTCATTGATGAAAGCCACACATTGGTGCACTAGATAGGGATTTTATACATAAACCTTCTTGCACCCATTAATTACTCTGTCTTGCATGGAATGGCACTACTATATAGAGAGTTTTGCCTCTGTTTTTAACAGTTCATTAACTTTATCATACAGTTATATGATCGTAGGCAAAAGAACAGTAATAAATTTATTTATTGCATGATAATTAATTCATAAGATCAGTGTTCATGATCACGAGATCAACTTTGAAGTTCCAAAATTTAAATTAGATTGATCCCTGTAATTATGTTCACTCTAACCAACACTGTTTTATACTAACCATAATGTTTAAAACATTAATTTTATTTGATCTTTATCTGAGAAGCAATTGAATTTAGAAAATGAGAGGTGGATTTGTATTGTAAGAAAGTCAAAGATAATATTGATCTTGAGAAAATATTTAGTGAAATAAATTGGGTTATTCTATTACAGATTTTGAAAATTAAATATGTAACTCAAAATTATAATGGAATTCATGTAGTAAATAAAAAAGTCTTAAGATTAAATGAACTTATAGATAAAAAATATAAAAATTTAGGTAGATATAATAAATAGCAATTGTTCATTTTTCATTCTACTTATTTGAAAGAGATGATGAAGTAATATTTAAAAAATGTTAATATTGCAGAAAGTAGAATATAGTGTATTGGATTCACTAATTATAGAACCAAAATTTTATTAGTCATAATGAATAAGATAAATGAAATTTGCAATTAGGCTGGGAAGATAACAAATATAAGTAAAACCACAGTTTTGCAAATAAGTAGTAAAGATAAAAAAATTAATTGTATTAATTAAAAAGGAACATGAAATACGAAAAAGTTTAAATATTTATGAAGCTGATTGAATTTAGATAGAAGTGGCACTATATTGCAAACTGTTGACTTTGGAATTAAGAAGCAGATTTGTTATTTTGACTTAGTTTCCTATGAATTAGAAATTTTGAATTGTGATAGAAGACTTTTGAGATATGGTTTTAAAGAAAATTGATAAATATTATTTGGATTAACAGACTTAGAAAATAGAATATATATAAAAAAAATTGTGTGAAATAATATCATCATTAAGAATTAAAGAAAGGGAAAGATGAATTGAATAAAATATGTTCTTAAAAGTAAAGAATTATTGATTAATAATGCATATATTAGAGGGATTTGTAAAAGATGAGGATTTTCAAGAGAACAAGTTATGAATGTTGTGTTTAATTTAATTATTTTTGTATAACTTGTATTATTTTGATATAGTATTGTGATTTTAACATTTCAATATTTTGATATTTTACAATAACTTTATATATTGATTTTTAAATGTTTTTGTTCAAAAATTAGTTCTGTTTTTTTTTCCCCCTCTAGTTTGTCAAATTTATCAAAAAAATAGGTGACAATGAAGTGATTATTGATGAAAATAAAGTAGTTGAAAAAACTGCTGCTCAAGTAGAAGCTGAGAAGTGGGCTGAAGAATTCAGCAAATTACAGGCAAAGAATCATTTATTTTTTGTCTTTTTTTTTTCTGCATATAAATATGAAATTAATAGACAAATATGTTTGTTTGTTTGTTTTTTTAAATTTTAAAAATATAATATAGAATTAATTGGGTGCTTGTATATTTGCTGTAAAAATTTCAGGAAGAATCAGAAATTTGGGAAGATGAATTTGCAAGGCAGGAAAATCTGAAAATGGCAGCTACCACAATTCCTGATAGCAACATTGATGAAGATTTTTGGCAAAAACTGCACAAAGACTGGGATAAGCTGGCCAAGTAAATTTATTTATTAGCTATTTAATCTAAAAAATGTGTTAATGGCTTTATGCTTGTATGTGTATAATATATATGTTTATTGGAATTTCTAAATATTTTTTATCACAAGTTGATTGTTGACAATCTGGAAATTGTTGTTTCTAGATAAGTGATGGTTACTCAATAATAGTAGCTAAAATCTGTAGAAGTTATAAAAATATTGCTTTATTATATACGTAGATTTTTAAGTAAGTACAAATTAAGTAATAAGTTATTAAAGAATATTATTTAAATAAAGTATTGGTAAAGAAAATAATTATTATTTTTAACTATGTTTAAATTCAGTATTTGTTTATTTTTGCATCATTAGAAATATACAACTATATATAAAATCAAATCAAATATGTAATAAATAAGATGTGTTTGTAATATTTAAATATATATCTGAAAAAATTCTAAATGCTATGAAAATCTCCCAGCCCCATTCTTTTTCCTAAATTCAAAAAATAAATTACATCAATATTATTTTTTAATCAATTCTTCAATTAGTTTTAAATTTTTTTTATAAAGAAAAGGTATTTCATTAAATTTGTGAATTAATAGGAAGTGGTATATTAGATATTTCAAAGTTTTTTTTTTTTTTAATAATGAATAATAAATAGCATTGCAATATATTAAAAGATACAAATTTTTAAATTTGAACAAATTATCTAAATGTATGTCTACTTAAATTTACGTGACTACATTTAATTGTAAACTGAGCTTCAACTTGCTAAATTTAATAATTATAAGATTTATAAATAATATATTATTTTTGTGGCAGATGATTTTATGAAAAATAGAAAGTTATTAATATAAAAAACTAAAGTATGTATTTTATTTCTAAATAAAAAAATTTAAGATTCACTGTTTTTTTTAATGTAGAGTCTAATTAATGTTTTGTAATATTTTTAATTTGATTTTTGTTACTAATATCTCTCTATATAGATACATTTTAAAATATCAATATATGTAGTTGTTAGACAAAGCAAATAATCATATATAGGTTAGCATAATTGTTGCTTTCGTAATTTCATGTGGATTCAAGGAATTTCTAATCTAAATGTGAATAAGTGTTTATCATTTTATATATAGAAATTTTATATATTTGAAAATGAAAAGTTCTGCATGAATATGATAAATACTTATTCACATTTTTATTTAAACACACACCCCTTCTCCCAATAATTGTTGTCAATCAAATGTAAAGTAAAAGTAATGTAAATTATTATTTAAACATACACAAAAAAACCTCTCCTACTAATTATTGTCAATCAGATGTAAAACAATAAAAGTAACGTAAATTATTATTTAAACATAACCCAAATTACTATTTGCATACACCAAAAGACTCTCTTGTCAATAAAAATTAAAAAGCAACTATTATTGTCCCATTGACAAAAATATTATTTGGTGTTCGCCACAGGATGGCGTTGATGTTAATCAAAAACATATACATATAACGATTCCGGGCCAGACCTAAATGATTGATTTGATCTAAAAAAATCTGATTTCTTAGATTTGTAATAAAATATTCTACTAACTAATACTATTATATGATGTTAGTTTTTTTCATTTTTGTAAATGTTTATTAATCTTATCTTGTTTTTGAGTGTGTGTGTATGTGTGTCTTTAAAGTTACGGGGCTTTTTCAAATTTTTTTTTTTTGGACTTTAGGTGTGTCTTTTTAAAGTTACGGTATTTTTTTTGCAAGAGTAAATCAATAATTTGATTCAAAAGCAAGACGTAATAAGTCAATGTTTATTAATCTTAGATTGTTTTTGAGTTTGTGTGTGTGTGTCTTTAAAGTTGCAAGGCTTTTTCTCATTTTTTTTTGGACTTTATGTGTGTCTTTTTTTAAAGTTACAGTATTTTTGGTCAAGTAAATCAATCATTTTATTAAAAAAGCAAGACGTAATTCTAAATCTATCAAAAGTAACGTAATTTATATATTCCAATTTAGAATTGATACCCGACTACTATTAGTAAGGACCGTCATTGAAAGACTCGATTGAATTACCCGATTAATTTCCGTTTTCTTTTTTTTTTGGGGGGGGGCAGTAATGAATCAGAAAGTGGGTTGTTTTTATTAAGTCTGTCTATATATAAAGGGTACCGTTATTGAAATACTAAATTTAAAAATGATAGCCGACTAATTTGCGTTTCTTTTGACAGTAATTAATCAGAAAGTGGGTTTCTTGTTTTTTTTTTTTGGTAAATCTTGTGTATATATAAAAACAAACAAACCGTAATTCAAAGACTCCACTGAAAAAATCAAACCCCGTTGAATTTGCTTTTTTTTTTTTTAAAGATGGTAATTAATCAGGAACTGGGTTGTTTTTGTTAGTGTGTAGATATAAAAACTAATCTTATTTTGAAATAATAAATGTAACAAAACAAAAAAAAAATAATACCCGACTAATTTTATTTTTCGGACAAGTAATTCATAATAATTAGACAGTGAGTTGTTTTTGTTTGTGCGTATATATATATGTAGCAAAAGTAACTGGTCACGGACGAATTCTCGCGAAAACGGTACTTTTCGCGTGATCTTTTAATTTTTTTCCCTTTCGCACCCTTAAAAGCAATTTTTGAGGGTTATCCCTTCGTAATGGATTCTTCAGGACATTATTACTAAACTTACAACAGTAAAGTAAGTTACAACACCTTAAACAAAATAGACGTCTTATCAAATTTAAAAAAACTACGACTGCTTCAAATACACACACTCTCACATAAAACTACAGAGAAAATAGATATTCTACTATTACGAGAAAATGATGAACAAAATCGACTACTATGGCAGCCAATCAAGGCATTTCTTTCTCTTTGCTTTTAGCATAGAAAAAAAGCCATAACCGGCAGCCATGGGGAACTCTTTCTGTGTTTTATCATAGAAAGAAGTCTCTTTGTGTTGGCTTCTGTCGCCGCCACCGCCTCCTTCATCCGACATAACGGTAGGACTTTTCTGCGTTTATAACGTAGAAAAATTTCTCTTTTGTTGGGTGAAGGCCGATGAAACTGTATATTTCTAGGAATTGACCTAGAAATAGCGACATCTTAAGGCGAACACCAGGGATGAGAAAACAACCAAAATAATTTATAAATGAAAGAAAGTAAAATTGGTGTTGTCAATCGAAGGTAAAATAAAAGTAACTTAAATTTTTATTTAAACATACACACAAAAAAAACCCCTTCTCCCAATAATTGTTGTCAATCAAATGTAAAATAAAAGTAATGTAAATTATTATTTAATCATACACAAAAACGTCTTTCCCATTAATTGTTGTCAATCAAATGTAAACCAATAAAAGTAACATAAATTATTATTTAAAGATACATAAAAAAACCCGTTCTCTCTTGAATTTTGTCAATCAAATTGTAAAAAACAGTAATACTATTTAAAAAACCCAAATTACTATTTGAACATATACCAAAAAAGACCCTCTTGTCAATAAAAATTAAAAAACAACTATTATTGTCTCATTGTCAAAAATATTATTTGGGAAAAATAATTTATAAATGAAAGAAAGTAAAATTTGTAAAAAAAAAAAAAGTCAATATTAATAGAGTCACTAGCCCGGGAATGTTATATTAATGTGTTATTGGTTAGCATCAAGACCATCAGGCGGCTGACACGATAGATTAGAACACAACCAAATATGGAAACGTACACATTATTTCACGTATATATGTTACCAAAGTCACCCCCCCCATTTAACCCTTAGGGACCTCGACGGCCATTTTGAATGTCAAAAAAAATTACAGGACATATAATTTTAAATGAAATTTCTAATTTATTACAATAAATATAAATATATATATACATTTTTAGAAAGTGCAAATATGAAAGAATGTAATAAAGCTGATAAAATAGTCTTTACCAAAAAAAAAAAAAAAAAGGAGATTTTTTTATATTTTTAAACATATTTATTTTTACATTGGTTGACAAATTCTCAATTTTGAAAGGTATAACTTAAAATTACAATTTCATAGACAGCTTCATCATATGCGTCTCAAAATGCTGAAAAAAATGATATATAATATGTCTTACCTGAGATAATTTTTCTATGCAAAAATTACAAAAACAGTGTGAATGGTAAGTTCCATTTTTACTAGACACCCTACATGTTCTACTTTTATAACAGAGTATATGCTAGAAATGTTTGGTTATCCTTGCGTGCAGATATCTGTTAGAAATATGTTTGGTTTTTAATGGGGAAAAAAATAACAGAAATAATTTACAAGATGTTGAGGACTTTAGTAAATTATATAGTAATGTATAGTATAGTATAATATTATTATATATTACTTTTATTATATTATATTAGTGAAAAATGGAATGGTGTGTGATCTAAAATATGTATTCTTTTCAACTAAATAAAATGTACTCAAAAAATAAATATCAAGCAAAAATTTCTCCAAGATAAAATGAACAAGAAAAATCAATAAATATCAAAACAAACAAATTTATTATGAGCTCTGATTATATATGTGTGTGGGAGATGAAATATGAGAGTGGATGTCTCTGTATATGATGAGTGTGGATGTGCCTGTTTTTATATTATTCAAATGTATTGTCTAAAATTCTATCATATATATATATATTGTTTTCTATATGTATATATCAAATTCTATTGTATATATATTCTTTTTTGCATATATATATATATAATTCTATTGTATATATATATATATATTGTTTTGTATGTGTGTATATATATAATAAAGAGTTATAAACTAGGTGAGAAAAATAATTCAAAAAACGTTTTTATATTATTTCACGTGTATTATATCGTATATATATTATATCTATATATAAAAAAAAGTAATAAAAAATAGGTCATAAAACAAATTGAGGTAAAAGATTCTCAATTTTCAAATGTGCTTTTTATCTAAAAGTTGATCGTTTTTATAAAAAGAGAGTTCTAGAACTAGGTCAGAAAAATATTAAAATAAATATTTTTATATTATTTCACCTGAATTGTATCATATATATATATATTATTTTAATGATATTTAATTATAGAAAACAATAATTAATAATAAAAAAATAATAATAAAAGGAGTACTCACAGAATCCTGTCTACATGCTAGCATTATTTTCAAATTAGAATCCAATTATGAAGGCATCAAAAGGCATTATTATTATATATAAATCCCACAGTAATCCGTATACATTTTTGATATAAAGTTTTGTATTTATTTTTAAGCTTTAACCTTTTTTTTACTAAAAAATTTGTTTCTACTAAGAGAGCTTATAAAAGCCCTCATGTAATTGAACGTAATTATTACACTGAAAAACAAGTTCAATGGACCGTGAATCATATTTACGGACATTAAATCTAAAAAACAAAAGAAAAATAAAAAAATTAAAAAGTGTATTTTACAAAAACTTTCATAAAAAATCCAAATTTTATCGTAAAAAGAAAAGTTATAGCTCATTTTAACCGTAACAAAATGGCCGATCCCGAATGATCTGAGAACTGTAAGTGTAATACTTACCGTTTCCGCGCAAACTCAGTTGAAAGTCTAAATTTTTGTTCCGGGGCTCGCAGGGGCGCTTCGGTCTCAAAGGGTTAAAGTAGTATAAATTAAAATAAAATCTGACACGTTTCAATTAATGAAATTTAAAAAAGAAAATATAAATAGTTGACAGTGGTTTATATAATAGTGTTTCAGCTACTTTATAAAACCAAAATGTTTAAATTTAAGAAGGAAAAATCAATATTTTAAAATCTACAATTTAATAAAGAAAATATAAATCTTTACCATTAAAATTCATAATTTCCAGTTAAAAATTAAATAAATCCTCAAATATTTGGAAAACTTGCAGTTTAAAATATATTTTATAGAGCTGAATGTTTTCAAGTTACGGAGTAGAAAAGCTGTAAGATAGCGACACTTTCTTGCCCACGGCAATGAAAGTTAATAAATTTTTTGTTTGAAAAACATGTGGGCAGATAAGAGATTAATTAAATGAAAAATTCCTAGTTATAAAATCTGTTCCCGCTCAAAAGAGAACTGCCCAATAACCAAGGCGAATGAACACATGGTCCTCAAAGAAAAATCATCATCACCAATAAGATCAGCATGAAGCCAGGCGAGATCGATCCGAAGAATTGGTGATAAGAGCAGCAGGAGGTATAAAAAGAGCAGTAAAGTAGTTACATGAGTGAACATCGGTTACAAAGTACAATTAAGAGTTGGACTTGCTGTAAATTAATAGTTAAAGCCATGTCATAGCAAATCTGCAATAGTACCTAGCTGGTACATCGCAAAGAGTGGCCAGAATCCAGTATTATCGCGGTGAAAATGAACTAAAAGTAACCATCAAGCTGTACAATGAGGAAGCAGCTCCTCTATCCAGTAAACCTAACATGTCTAGTTAGAAAGAATAGCCCTCTCTCCTTCTGCATCATGAGGATGCCTAGATGAGCATCGACAGTAATTGTATATACCATTTAGCCTTAAAAGAAACCCCCTTTAATGCAAGATTTTCCAGTAATGGAGGATCACTACAGATAAATTACGAGGTAAGGATTTTAAATAATATTTGAAATATTCTGGAAAATATAAAATGAAAAGTGTATTTATGATCGAAATATTAAGAAATAATATAATTGCCATTATGATTATTGAAACGATAAAATGAAAACGTAATAGTTTAATTATTATAATTACATATACTGATTTTTATGAATATTGACTTGAAGATAAGCTCTAATAAATACGTGTCAAATTTTTATATGCATGTCATAAGAATTAATTTAAAATAGTCATTCCCTGATTTAAATATGTGCGTATATTTGTGATTTTAAAATAAAACAAGCAAAATAATGTTACCTGGATTTATAAAATAAAAGAAAAAGAATGATTCTATAGTTTAAATTTAAAAAAGAAACGTTTGATAATTAATTAATCAAGTACCTGTCAAACAAATACTGACTTTGTTTAGTTTGATTTAAGAAAAAGAAAACCTAAACTATTATTATAAAAATTGATAACTGATTTTTCTTTATTGCTACAAACGTATATATGTGAAATTTACATTATATTCAAAATGGAATTAGTAATTATAGAAATATCGTTTACTTTTATAAAATTATATATGTGTTTCTGCTAACCTGGAAAAGACAATATGTCATCGGAATTGATTTAAAATAAACCTACCCTGATATATGTATATTCTGTAAACGGATCATGTTAACCAAGGAAGAGTTAATAATTTTATCTACCTGGATTAAATATATGAGTCTCAAACCTGCATCTATATAATATGTTTCTACATATATATAAACTAAAAATACTTTTTATTCATGACTTAAACCTGCATCCATCTAATAATTGAACATGCTTCTATTGCTTCTTTATAAATGCCTTTATCTGCTTCTATATAATATATGTCTACATACCTGAATGAATTAGAAATGTTTCTACATAATATATGTCTACATACCTGAATTAATTGAGAAGTCCTCTATACACATGGATGTAATAAACGTCAACAGATCCGAATTAATTAGAAATGCCTTTATCTGCTTCTATATAATTTATGTCTACATACCTGAATGAACTAGAAATGCTTCTATACGTAACTGAATTAATTAGAAATGCTTCTACCAAATATACATTTACATACCCGAATGTACGTCTACATACCCAAATTAATTGAGAATTCTTCTACACACATGGATATAATATACGTCTATAGACCTGAATTAATTAGAAAGGCTTCTATTTGCTTCTATATAATATATGTCTACATACCTGAATAAATTAGAAATGGTTCTACATAATATATCTCTACATACCCAAATTAATTGAGAAGTCTTCTATACACATGGATGTAATATACATCTACAGATCCTAATTAATTAGAAATGCCTTTATCTGCTTCTATATAATATATGACTACATACCTAAATGAACTAGAAACGCTTCTATATAATATGTCTATATACCTGAATTAATTAGAAATGCTTCTACATAATATACATCTACATACCCTCATTAATTGAGAAATTCCTCTACATGGATATAATATATGTCTACAGACCTGATTTAATTAGAAAGGCCTCTATCTGCTTCTATATAATATATGTCTAGATACACAAATTAATGAAAGCCTCTTCTATATACATGGATTAATTGTACATCTATATACCCGAATTAGAAATCAAGCTAGCCAAGGAGTACACTGCCATATGGAATTGAGAGACATGTCTATGACGAGTAATGACTTATATATGAACATGATGGAATATTAAACAAGAAGGACTATTTCTACTTATGGAGTGTGAAGAAAAATATCCATGATGTATACATGGTCATGTAAGCTGCCAAAATATAAACGGTCAATGAACTTTTTTGGAAGGACTTACTACCCAAAACACTATTAGTTAAATAAATTCTTATTATAATAATAAAACTAATCTATTTTGTCAGTTTCATTTCACATCACACATAATTCAGTGTACTTGTTCACGGGAATATATACTGTCGATGAACTTTTTTGGAAGGACTTACTATCCAAAACACTATTAGTTAAATAAAACTGATCTATTTTGTCAGTTTCATTTCACATCACATATAATTCAGTGTACTTGTTCATGGGAATCTCATGTTTCCTGAGCTATGTCCGGAATAACTAGATCTAGGTGAGTAAGGTTGTAGTAAGCTGGGACTCTAGTGGCACCGTTTAGGAAACCAAACAGATAAATTTCTAGATGTTCCAGTCTCTTTAAAGCTACACCCTCTGATGAGCAGGAAATATGGTTGTAGGGAGGGGGGTGATGTAAACATTGGGTAATGCCAATCTTTATTTCTTTCCTGCAATATGCTCATCAGGAAATAAAATCGACCAAAAAAGGATAAGGAAGATCTAGTATGGTTACAATACTAATTTGAGATTTAGTTGTAATTTAGAATTAATTATATAAAATGTGATCGATATATACACAGGGTTCCCCCAAAATAACCAGAATGTTATAATAAAAAAGCGTTTATTTATTTTTAAGGGTCATAAATTTAATCTCTTTCAAATAACTATCCATTTGATGCATTACACCAGTCTAAACATGTTTTTCATTTTTCAAAATAGTCTGGAAGTACTTGCAAAGTGATGCCTTTTAACATCTCTGTCATTTTTTCCACCACTTCTAAGTCTGCAAAAAAGAGACATTTTTTCATTTGAGAGAAGAAAGAAATATTGCAAGAAGTGAGATCGGGCAAATATGGCTGATAGATAAGCTGGATCATGCTCAATTTAATTAAAAAGTATTTCACTCTCAAGGCATTGAGAGATCACACTCTGTGGGATTGAAGTTTGTACTCTTTTTTTTTTTTTGTCACAAAATAAGATGTTTACATTTTAACATATGCATAGGTTTCAGAAATTGCAGATAAAATGTGATTGTTATGAAACAAATTTGCAAGAAATGATAAATTTACCATTTCATTTAAACCACTCATAAACTTGTGTTTTTATGAGATCAACTTTCTTGTAATCTATTTCAAGCATTACAACTTTTTTCCTTGTCGTTTTCTGTAAACGAAAACAGAATTCCACATTGTTGAACTTTTTAAAAAAGTCATTATAAAAAAAAATTGACGAAAATGCACTTTACAAAACAATGTGCTACGTGGTTCCATGATTTCAAATGGTGATATAATTTGGCAGATTGACGCAGAAGTGTCCCTATAAGAAATATATAGCAGGTGAAGCATATATTCCAACAGGCACGCAAACTAGAGAACGATTCTGATTATTTTGGTCCCGTCCCCCCCACGTATATATAAAGAGCTTATTTCTTCTTCCTGTTTTAGAACCATAAATTATGAAAGCTTGAATAATCAGTAGCTTAAAGCACTATATCATTAATTTTACTCAAACTTACAATATATGGCTCCAGAATAGAATGACGAGATCTGCTCTTGGAAGCATATGACAAACAAAGTTACATAATATTGCTGTTGGAAGATAATATTTAATATAGCTTTGTTTTGGTGAATAATTTATAACAAATTTTATGTAAGAAACAAAATAAAACATCATTAACTATAAAATATAAAAAAATTAAATGTAAGTTTATATTAGAAAGAATAATAACTTAATTACTTTTAAAGAAAAACACAATGATTGGTATATCAAATTTTCTATCTTATATTTTAACAGTTATCATTTGTTTTTTTCGCTCTACAATGATAAATATGCATCCCAGAGTAAAGCTGTATTATGCTGACATAATTTGAAATCAATAATTAGCATTATTCTATTAGGTTTGCTTTTCGAGAATACCTTTATTTATCTACTTATAACTATTGATCACTTTCAAATAAAGAGAGACTGTATGAGTTGAAAACAGTCTAATAATAAATGGATATTGTCAAATTTTGTGACACTTAAAGAAAAGTGCACAAATAGAATAGGATTCATTATAAATAAAAGATGGAAAAACAACATTTTGGTTATTGATAGTATATCAAATATAATGACAAGATTAATTCTTCATCGGTATAGAAAATATCAAATGCAGTTAATTTGGATTTATTCTCCACTAAGTTCTCATTTTGGTGAAAAAATAGAAAGTTTTTGTATAGTAATAGAAATGTTCAAAGTAAACATCATTTTGAAATTATCATGAAATACTTTCTAATGCTAGCATTACAAAATAATCTAAATATGAAATTTCTGTGGGAAACTTGATTATGGAGATAAATAAGAGATGATACTAATTTATGGAATTTGCAGAATAAGAAAAGAAAGATTGTATATTATGAATTTCTTTTTTGAGAAAAATAGTAAATGAAAAAAAAATATGGAAGAATTTAAATGAAGATACAGCAATATTCTTTTTTATTTTGACTAACAGAAAATATATATTTCAGGACTATAATAGTCTTAACAGATTCAACATAAGAAGTGATCAATGTAAAGCTAGAAAAATAACAATTATTAAGAAAAATAATATTAGTAGTTGTTATCTAAATCTCAGAGACACTTCAATGAATTCAAAGTACAACTTGCAAATCATTTTAAAATATTAACTGACTTCAGAAATGGAAATCAAACTTGAATGAAATTACTAAAAAAAAAAATATTCCTCAATATGCACTTTTCAGAATGCCTTTTTATTGGCAGTTATTTTGACTGTGCTATATTTAGAATAATGTAAATAATGTGCTATATTTAAAAATAAAATAAATTGTGCTAAATTTGAAATAATTGTGAAATAAATAAATTAACTGAATTATTGTGAAAGCAAAAAATATAAAGAAAGGTATACATGCTTTAATTAAATAGAAATATTTTTGATAATGTTTTTATTGTAGGAAATATTTGTGACTGAAAGAATAGATTAGGATAGAGATTAATTAAACTGATCCATTAAACATTGGTTCCTGTTACAGATATAGAATAGCATTAATAGTAATTAGTGATCTAGAACATTCCATAACTCTAGTGTTGCTACCTGGATTGAACTGAAAAAGAATAAAAGCTCATCTACAAGAAGAATTACTGGTGCCACACACACATTCATATTAATGGAATTGATCATGTTGTAACCAAGAAAACTGCATAGCCAAGGATTCAAGAGAGATCTATGGATGTATTCAGTGAATTTCACCACTGAACGTTCAAAAGTGAACCTAGGGGCATTTACAGGTCACACAGACCTTATTATGATTCTCCATAGCCATGTATTTGTGACTTTTAATACTAATCTGTTAGTGTTATTATTTATTATGTTGTTATGTATGAAGTGTTGTTAATTTAATTTTGTTATTATTAACTTGTTGACAAATAACATCAAGTTTTGATTACTTAATTTTCTTATTTGCAGTACTTGTAGTGGCTGTTTGAATTGTAGTAGTCAGTGATAGAATTCGATTGATAGCTAGAACTCTGTAGTCATTAATATATTTAAATCCTGTATATTAAAACTGGCTTGATGACTCAGCCTATTGGAAAGTTACTTACGTAATTATGTAAACAAATTTCTTTTTACTTATTAATTATTAATGTAAATTAGGGTATTAAAATAACGTGCTGAAAGTAACAATAAACTAATTTAAGGTTAATAGCCTTTTTGATTAGCCAATTTATCTAAAGAGGATCGAGAAACTTTTTTTAATGGAACTGTTAGTGATCTCATTAAAGTTGCCACGTTGCTATGTTACACCAGGCAATAAATAATTGAAATCTCAAATTGTCTTTGCTATCATGAAGATCCAGAGAAGTTGGCGTACATTGCAGTAATAATTGCAAAACTAAATTATTTCAGTCCCTAGCCCTCGAAGCATGTAGCAGGACTACTTTTTAGAAATCGATAACAAAATAAAGGGGAATGATTATGTGATTGCAACCAAGCATTGAGGGAGCTTATTCAAAGTTGTACTTTGCTCGAACAACAATTACTTAGAGGATACCTGATGATAGGATGAGGCAGTAGTTACTGGCTTCAAGAGATTTAACTTGCAAGGAAGCGATTAAAAAGGGAGTAATCCATGAAATAGTATTCGACTAATCAAAGGGGTTACAGAACTTTAGTAATAATGTAGGTAGTGCATTTATAAGAAAAACTGAAAACCAAAATCAACCTGGTAAGATGAAAAAAGTTGTCTATTATTGTTGTGTGAAGAAGGACTACATGGCATGGAAATGTAAATTTAATAACGAACATTGAAGGGCCTTTGGTGAAATATGTCATTTGGAAAGAACATATAGCTTTAGGGGGGGGACAGACGGACGGCATAGTGGCTCATCAATTTTTTCCAAGAGAAATAAGCAAAAGTGTGATATAATAATATTCAGATGAGGAATTGTGATGAATTTATATTAATGGTTTAGTTATTAAATAAAAAAAGTAACAATGGAAATGGATAGCGGGGAGGCTTGTCAATGATGGCAGTTAAAAACTGAAATAGAGTAACAGAAAATTGTATGATCCTCTCCCCCCATATTAATGTGAACTAGTATAAGGGTGAAAAATGCCAGTGATAATAGTATGATAATATTAGGGAAAGTAGATGTGACTGTAGAATATAATGTAATGGTCCGGTTGATGACATGGCAAGAGAAGGTCGCATCTGACTACTGCCGGACCTAGGGTCTTCATGTAAGATGCTGTAGACGACGCGATGATGTGCATGACTCATGATTACATCTATCTTCAATAGACTAGCCTAAGACTTATCTAACAAATTTACATGTAACTTAAGCCAGTTCATCCACATCTCACCACTCTTTTTTGTATCCGTTGCCTCAGTATTCGAACTCGGGAAGAATTTGCGTTCGATTCTTTTAACAGGGATGTAGTTACGAATACTCATGGTCAAATCATCTTACCCAGGTTAGCATTCATAAATGACCCTTACCTAAGAACTTTCCATTATAGAGATAATATAATAATATATGTATATGCGTGTATATATAGGTATGGTGTTGGCTTTATAGGTGAATGCAAAGGCTTATTCAATAAATTAGAGAGACTTTATCTATTCAACAAAATTTCAACATTTATTTATAAAAGTAAAGTATGTGAACAGTAAATGAATTTGAATAAATTAAAGAGATATTAAAAATATTTACAAATGGATATGAGATTATACATACATATTTACAGTTTAAATGCCTGTAATGAGCATCTATCATATTAGTGATTTCTGAAGTTACCAATTCTTAATTCACATGATAGATACTCATGTTGCAAACATTTCTAATTAAAATCATAATATTGACTTTATTATCCACATAACAAACTAACTAGAATTAATTTAATATTTAACATCAACATTGATTAGACTCATGGCTCAAGTTGTAATGACTTAACCTGCCTGGAGACTCCCCCCCCCCCATCATTTATCACATAATAATAAAGAAACGCTATTTAATATGATAGCATAGCAGATATATTCAGAAAGTTAATCATTTATACAGAAATACTTAAGTAACTAACATTAGTAAAACAAATAATACATAATGCAACTTTGCTTTCTTGTGTGTCGTTAGTGTCAAAAAGAAATAATAATAATAAATTCTTACCTCCAAATTTCAAGTATATGGTCACGAACAATGATAAAGCGCTTAGGGTGGGAAACTGAATCCCCCCCGCTCTCTTCGCGTTCTGTTAAATTGAATTCTCCCAAAATGTTAAATCTTAATAATAAACATTTCCACAAGATAAGAATGAAATAATAAATAAAATCAAAAATAATAATACATTTGCAAGAAAAATGTAACGCGTAACATAATAAAAAAGTATGTATATATTTCAGGAATCGATTATCAAGCCTTTTCAATCATTAAAGTTCTCATTTTATAGTTCATACAACCTGCATGTACCCCTCTCTCCATAGCATGAATTGTTCACCATTGCTGTTGTGTAACGTGCCGTGGATAAATCTGCTTCGATGGACTCTGGATTTCTTCCATTATTCTCTTAAATATTCCATGCTGTATGAAGTAAGTGCATCAGATGCTATAAATATAGAGATATGGCTATATAATTCCCTTGGTTATGCGATTAACATTCTCCCCAACAACAATCAATTGCTCTAGCAAGACCACATTGTGCTGTCTCCTTCTATATTAAATTTAAATTCAGATACAGCTTGAAATAAAAAAAATTTTTTTTTAAATGCGATAAAATGCACTTGTTTTAACGTCTATCGTATTAGCTATATATATATCGTATTTTACAGGTTTCTTTAGAAATGTGAAACAACTTCTTGAAAATTCACCAACTGCTTAATTTTATCTGCATAATTTGTTTATCTGCAAAGTCTCTAGTTTGTTTTTCTAAATCCTGTGACAAATTTGTTTTACAAAATTAAATAAAAAAAATTTCAAATGACAGTTTCCATGTTGAACTAAAACGCTTGTTTTTTTTTCCAAGTTGACCTTTCATAGCAACCTTATTTTCCATGTGTTTATTCGTGTATCGCGATTATCGATTCCTGAAGTTAAATTACGCTTTATTACCTCATTCTTATTTTGGATAGTTTAGTGTAGCTCTTGATCTTTATTTGTTACCATGATTAGTTTGTCATCATTTAAGTTATTGTTTAGTGTTTGCCAATGATGTAAAAACATATAACACGAAATAATTGACATCACACATATATGCTTGTACAAAATTTTTTTAGTGTTTATTTTAAATAATTTAACAATCAGTATCCAATTTAGTTCACATATATATGTGTGCAAAATATAGTAATATGTAGTTTCAAGTTCAATTATGTAATAACTATTTAAATTATGTCTATATACCTATGTTATCAACATTTTCTTTAAAATCCTATCAGATATAAATTCTGATCAAAGTTAGTTCAAAATTTCCAATGGCTAAACTCAGTGTGGGTGGGATTTCAAGCTACTCTCACGATAAACACAAGGCCCATAGCTTACCATTGTATATAGTGCAAGGCTGTCTTAACTCTGTTATATGTAAGCATGGTTCAATGCTCTTGGAATCAAAATATGTAAGTTAAATTTTTAAAAAAAAAGAAATACCATTAATCACGCAGATGCACTGTTGAGAGTCCCAATTAAGTTGGCGAGCAGAGGCAAATGAGGCAACCATTAATCACATAGATAATTGGAATAATAGAGTGTTATGGAGTGGAATAGATAGCGGGTGGGACAAAAGTTGATCACGATTATAAAATGTTAAGTGGATTGGCAGAGGCTGACCTATAAGTCAGATCGAGATACTTCATAAAGGTATATGAAGCATAAGAGAAAGACTAAATAAGGAATGTATGTTAATGGTTATTGGATGTAAATACTAAGTAGTGGTAGTCATTAGGTTTTTTTCCAGCAGATTTATTGAAATCATCTTGATATAATATGAGTTAAAGCACTTGGTCATAGTTATGTATGGTAGTCCTGAATCAATGCTGAGATAGAGGAATTCAAATGCTGACTGCAAACATTTCAGAGAGAAATTATATTGCTTGGCCTCTAATCAGAAAATCTGTGAGCTGTATTCATATTGATCAAGCTGGACTGTTGTATGGCTGCATTTTTATCGGTGATGATTAATGCATTCTCAAAATAGACAGAGTATAGAATTATTGAGAATACTAATACTAAAGAAATAATTGAAAAACTTAGAGAAATTTTTCCATGGTTTTTCTGAAACATTGGTGTCAGATAATAGCATTAGTTGTTGTTTTTTTTTTTTCCATATGTCATAAGCATCGTCCAGGAGTCAAACCAGCAACAACCGTCTGCAACCCACTGCTTGCTTGCAAGGCGGCTGCGCTGACCTTTCGGCTAACAAAGCAATAGGGAATAGCATTGCAGAAAAGGCAGTACAAATGTTAAAGTAAATATCCAAGAAACTTTGTGTTTACTCTGCTATATCAGCATAGTATGCCATTGTGTGGAACTTGTAAATTTCCAGCTGAGATGATGTTGGATGGAAAATCTGCACAAAGCTATTATTAGATGAAACATTTGAGTGTGGCAAAAGCAACAACACAGAAAGGTGTAATGCCAAAGGAGAAAAAGTCTGGATAATAGATGGTTTCGGAAAATACTAGGTAAAATGCATACTCAAAAAATATCAATCAAATAAATAATAATCATCAAGACAAACAGGAAAGCCATGCAAAAACATGTAAATTATGTCAGGTATCATAAAGAAAAATTGATCGAGCCGGAAGTACTACTGTGGCAGAGATTCTAAACTAGTTGTTGTAATCGAATTTAATGGAAGTAAACAAGTAAGTCTTTAGGGTTGACAAGAATACACTCCTGTGTCAATCCCAAAGAATTAACTAGAAGCCAAGTTATCTTAAAGACTACATGAAACTTAGAAGAATGTAAATAATATGTGACGAATTAGAAATAGTAAATTGTGCTAAATTTGAAATAAGTGTTATATGTGATTTAAATAAATGAACTAAATTATGAAAACAAAAAATAAAAAGAAAGTTATACATGTTTTTAATTAAAGTAAAAATATTTCTGCTGAGATAATCATTTCCATTATAGTAAATATTTGTGACTAAAAGAATAAACCAAAATAGAGATAAATTAAGCTGATAATTAATCATTGGTTCCTGTTGCAAAAATTCAACAGCATTATTAATAATTAGTGATCTAGAACTTTCCGTGATTATAGTGTTGCTACCTGGGATTGGACTGAAAAAGGATAAAAAAATCACAAGGAAACTATGAGGCTCAGTGTTCAAGAGGACTATGAATGTGTACCCAGTGTATTCCAACACTGAGAGTTCCAAAGTAGACCTAGGGACATTTACATGCCATATCAGCTTTATTATGATTTAGTACTTCTATAGCCATGTTTTTGTGACTTAATTCTAATCTATATAAGCATTATTATTTATTATGTTATTATATGTGAAGTGTTGTTAATTTTACTTTATCAACGTTAACTCGTTGGCAAATAACATCATGTCTTAGTTACACAATTTTCATGTGTTAAAATTATTTCTGCTGTCTGACCATCTTTATCACAAATGCAGTAGTCATAAGACTACACATCAGACTGACTAGCAGGCTTTATCAAAACTAAAAGTCAATTATATTATAATTATCTATTAGATAAAAAAATACAATAATAACTTGATCTAATATACATATATAAAAGCAATAAAGTAAGAGTAGATTAAGTTTTGGGCAGCTTAAATAAAATCATTAAAGAGATAACTGATAACAGTACAAAGAATTGTTACACAGATAGTTGGTGCAAAAAAGCATCTTACTTGCACATTTTTAATTGTGACAAGATGATATATGAAAAAAAAGATATAATATCAAATATTTAATAAAAATTCATTTAGAAGAATTTAATATCTGGAATTGTGTAAAATAGTTTGGAAAAAAGTTATAACAAATGTCTCAAAAATATAAAACATTATCTTTGAAGGAAATTTGTTTCAGCATTAAGAATGTAAAAAAAAAAAAACCCAGAATGATTTATGGAAGAATTTTTTGATTATAAAGAAAAAAAAAACATTCTTTTAAAGTTCCAGTTATTTTAAATGAAGACGAGAGATATGTAATTAAATATATGAAGAATGGAAAAGCTTCAGATAATGATGGAATTATTATAGATATTTTTTAAAAATTGAAGAGAAGAAATTATTTGCAAAGATATATGCTATGATTTTAGTTTTCAGCTTCTAGCAGTTTTTTTTTTTATACAGGGCCATTGCAGTTCTTCTATTGAAAACTTTTGATTCGAACCAACCAAAAGATCAAGCTGAATTAAAAAGTGGTTATAGCACAATATATCACATAGAAGTATTAAAAGAAGTTAAAGAAAAGACCAATGAATAGACATTGCCATTATGATTTAAATTTGTAGATTAGGAAAAACCATTTAATTTTATAAGCATTATTGGGTAAGAAAAGCTTAAAAATATCAACGCCTAGACCCAGGATATTGGCAAATTCTTAAGAATGTTTACTAAGTCCAACAGTAGAATGATTTCATTTCTCAAATTTTTTACAGCAGTTTTATATTATTTCATAGTTTAAAATGGGAAGATTAAAAACAAATAGAGATTTCTTAAGTCTTCTATATTTCATAAATGATGTAGTTGTTTTGTGAATAATATTTTAGAATCAGGAAATATGAGTTATTAAATGAAGTAGAACTAGTGATAAATGCTTAAAAAAAGTAAAATAATATTAAAAGATTTTTCAAAATGAGAGAAAATTGAGGTTTATAGAATTGAATTAGAAAGAATATAACTAAAAATGCTTTGGCCAGATTATTAATAAAAAAATATATAGTAAATTTGAGGCAAGTGTTTTTGGTACAAATAATATGCCTATATGTTTTTTTTTTGGGGGGGGGGGGATTTCAATATATTTCACAAATACTTATGAATCTGAGAATTGGATAGATACTTAATAGAAGAACAATTTAACTTGATCTCAGACTATTCAACAAACTATGGAGAGATCTCTATTGAGGAATAACAAGAAAGGATTGATATAAAATACATAGGTGAGGAAAAAAACAGATATTACTTATTTCATTGAAAGATTTAAGAAATTAAATCAGAATTGAGAATATGTTGCTAGAAGACATAATAATAAACGGATAACTCTGGATTTTAAGAGATGATAAAGATGTAAAAAGAGATTATAAGTAACGAATGGATAAATTTTCTGGAATAATATGGAAAAGAGATAGTAGTGATCAGAAAAATTATGATTTTAAACGATAATTTATGGTGATTCAAATAGATAATCAATACATTTATAAAGCCAGGCAAAGTTTCTGACTTGTTTGATATTATTCTTGGACTTTATCTCAGGCATTTAACAACTGTTTTTAAAGATATTCTGTATTCATTATATGTATGTCAAAATAATCGAAATAATTTCTAAAGGAAAAATATTTTGTGTAGTCCTAGTTTACATTGTACTCTAACAGTGAGATTTTATACCTGTTAAAGTGATCATCAAAAATTGTTAATCTGTGAGATAGAATTTCAAGTTTCAGCTTTAAATATGTACTTGTATTTTATTAGTCACAAAAATTTTAATAAAGTATAGTTGACTTTCTTTTTTTTTTAAAAAACAACTTGATACTAATTTCACTGAAAACCACATTGATATATATGGGCACTTGTCTATATGAAAAAAATGATATTTTTTAAAAAATCTATTTCTGTGATAATTTTAAAAAAGCAAATTGGTAAGCAGCCTAACTCCAAAAATTTTATACAAATTGAATGCAACAATCCACCTTTTGCACTAATGAGTTACAAGGCAACTTTAGTAAAGCCATGTCAAATTAGTTTCTATATATTATTCTAATTTAATTTGTTTCTAATATTTAAATAATTAACCTTCCAATTAAAGAGAAAAGAGGTTTTAACTGAATTTATTAATTCAAGATCTTGAAAAATGCTGATATGAAATTTTGATAAAGAATCATAACATATTTTGTAAATGGTCTTTATTTCTAGGAACTGCTCAATTAGTTTAACCTTCACTAAAGTCAAACCATTGGATTCTTCTTTGATTTTATGAGAATTTTTTAATAGAAATCTTTTTATTTATTTCAGTCGTATATATAATTTTACACCCCAGATGATACTATGGCATTTGTAATCTTTTTTATTGTATTTTTTTTTTAATGGATCTTAACTTGGAAGTAGTATCATGGAATTTATTTTTTCTTATTAAACTGAAAGCTAATTTTGTAACCTTTGAATATATTGGAATGTCATGGAATAATGGCATTTGAAAGATAATTAATTAGCTAGTTGAATAATTTAAGAAGTGTTCAATTAAATGAATATTGAAAAGTTTTGGTTAGTAACAAAATATTAATACATTATAGCTAACACCTGTAGTCCAAGAACAGGCTGATAAATACTGTAAGATTATAGTCACATAAGGACAGATAAATGTGTGTGTGGACAGTACTTTTGAAAATGAGTAGCATTGGGAAATGCCTGCAATTATTTAGAAACTATAGATATTGCTGATTTATTTATATTTTTAAAAATAAAACTAACTAGTCTAGAATTGTTGGAAAAGAAATATTTCATCTTATCAGTAAGGAAGTCAGATTGATTTTGCTTACGTTGTCAGATAATTTTTCTCTTTGCATATATGATATCAGTTTATGATAAATCAATGTTGATATGCCTTATTAATCTACCTTTAGGTATGAAATTTTTTGATAAATATTCAATAACAGGAGTAAGTTTATTTAGAATATTCTTCTAAACTTTTTTGTGATGATGGTTTCCTATGTGAAGGTGATATCTATCATCCTTCTTAATAATCATTATCACCCATTCTTTAATTTTTGAATTGTTATACCATCACTAAAATAATTTCAGCTAAATATCATAGCCAAAATATATTGAAGAATGGAGAAATAGAAGACGAGAAAAAAATATTATAATAAAATATAACTAAATTCAAGCCTCAAAACTTATATTAATAATATAGTTTGTGAATAAATCTAGTATGTTAATATTTTATTATTCATGTTCTATAATTTATCATTGTTTAGAAATTCGATTAAGATCTGTAATCAATTGTCAATATTTATTTTGTTCTCTTATACTTATTTCTATTAATTCTTATATAAATATTAATATTATGCCCTGAAACCAACGACTGTAAAAGAAAGATCAAAGAGGCGTACTTTATTGTTTGCGACAACTATTCTATCAATAGACGCGACACGTGTTTTTCCATTTCAAAAAAATGGTCAAACTGATTTGCATTTACATTTGCATATTTGTTATTTAATAACACTATGTAAAGATTTATTACTTTCGTCGGCCATGAATATGAGGGCAAACCTCGAAAGCGCTTGGCCCATTTAATAGTTTTAAGCGAAATTTGTTTTGTTTATTTGGAAGCTTCTTCGTCAGCGAGTAAATCGTTTTTAGGCTAATATTATGATGATAAATTATCATTATCAGATTGTCATTATATTTATTTAGCTTTAGTAATATTTAAAAGTCTTGAGTCATAATGTAAAAGTTACACTAATTCTATCAAGGCTAATTGTTGAATGGCATTTCTGTTATTGCCTAGATATTTTAATAATAATTATAGTTCTTAATTAAAATATTTGTAATTTTTCTGTTTATATAATTTGAAATTATAAATAATCAACTTTTATACCCATTGCTTATATTATTCTGATAATATTTAATATTTTATTTATTTCAAAGTATTTTATATTTTATACTTCCAAACTTTGATTATCCATTTCTCTGCGAGTAAATTATTGGGATATTGCACCTTATATATGAATGTGCATCAGTCAGCATATACCTACTATTGCACAAAACTGATTATATTAGTTCTATATTAGAAAAATAATATAAATTTAGTAGAAATATTAAATGAAAAGTAATGATTATACCAGTAAATCGATTTTGCCATTAAAATTTATAAACAAGCATATGCAGGATTTTTTTTTTTTTTTGTATTTTCCTGATATGAAGATAACCATATTAATACATATGTTTGTTAGTGCATTTAGATAATTATTTTGTTGTAATTTTAGCATTTTTTAATATATGTAATGCAATAGAGAGAATAGTGGTTGCTGTTTATTACAATTATATTTTTATTTTATTCTTGGCTGTTTATAAATATTTCTCTACATTTCAATAATGACTAAATATTAATATTAATTAAAAAATTTTGAATTTGTAAAAAGTCAAAAAAAGAAAAAGATTATCCCTTGAATTATCTAATATAATCAAGTTTTCACTATACCATTTAATGAAAATAGACTGTTTTCTTCTCTGGAAAAGGACTAGATAAAAGTTTTTAATACAAATAATTCTCTCTCTTTTTTTTTTTTGGTAATTTATTTTTTATATATTAAGTATTCTTAATTATCGCAGTGTTTTTATTGGTACAATTAACTGAAGTTATTGATTTTCTTTTATATATATTGTGCCAGGCATTATCAAATGGCCTTGCACAAAATCTGCTGTAAAGAATATTACAGCAGATACATATATAGATTTGTATATTAGGCACAACAACTAGATAAACGTGCTATATTAATCCAATGGAAGTTGGTCTGAGCATTAAAATACCCACACACACCAATTTAAAG
Organism: Epiperipatus broadwayi; assembly: GCA_028023455.1. NCBI lineage: Eukaryota > Metazoa > Onychophora > Udeonychophora > Euonychophora > Peripatidae > Epiperipatus > Epiperipatus broadwayi. The sequence continues at coordinate 204,494 of JAQFVV010012573.1, read as the reverse complement.
TAATATGAAATTGACATACAAAATATTGCATAATAAACTCATGTGTTGTTTTTGTTTTTCCTTTTTGTATATTTTTTATGATATGTCATTATATGTATTTGCTTTTTTATTTTCTAATATACTTGTATATTTTTTTTAATTTTCTAAAGATTGTAATTTTATTCCATAAGAAAAAAAAAAATGTTAATTGCTTTTGCAAAAATCTGATCAAAAGCAAAAGGTTTGATAATGCTATAATTAAACTGTTATCTTTTTAAAAAATTCTTTTGAATTTATTTCGTAAGCAAGTGGTCTGGGTTATTCAAGATGGAAACCATTGTCAAACTTAAAAATGTAGAATTTGATCGGAGAGATATAGAGGAATGTTTATAATCTAAGTGATAAGGTAAATTAAAAGGATTGGCTGATTCATTCTTCTCAGAGTGATATCTGAATTGGGTTTTATTAGTGGGATTGATAGTGCTGGGGGATTTTTTTTTTTTCTTTCTGGGGCATTCAAGTCGTTCACTACTTTGGCTCCAGAGATTTTCAATCATCTAGCAACTTAGAGATAAATTTATGGACTAGACCGCTGCTGACATTTTCTAAGAAATCCATTATATAGTTCTTTTAAGAACTCTTGATTTCTTAAGAATTTAATAAACTAGTCAAGATAGAAAAATGAACATTTGATAAAATTTATTATCATATACAAACAGAGGAAAATATGAAGCAATCTACCAGTGAGTCCAGTAAAATGACCGTGGGGTAGACAACCAGCCGGTGCACCGCCCTTTCTCTGTCCCAAGCCGCCAAGATGTGACCACGCCAGTTCCAGCCGCCCACGATGATGACAAACGCTGCCTTACTAAATAAATGAAATCCTCACTACACAACCAGTTGACTTGAAGCCCACTCAGAGCCCAGAGGAGAAGAATGAAGACGCAGACATCGGTTTATTTTAAGAGATTTTATTAATATTGAAATAATTAACTTTGATATTTCCGATTAAATATATTATTATTTTTTTGTTATTATTATTACTCATTTAGAAAAAAAAGAGAGAGTCTCTCGCATATGTATATTGAATTTGCGGTTATTACGGGCATATATGATAAAGCTTTTACTTAAATCTTTTGAGTCAATTTTTCTATTTTAAATTCCAATATTTTCAACAAAGATTGCAATGAGATTCTTTTTTTTTGTTGTTGTTGTTGTTGTTGCTATACGTTTTGCTCTTGTTGTTATTCCTGAAATTCATCATATATAAATATACATGTGTATATATGCGCACATACGCTTATAATATTCGGTAAATACGATATCTCATGTTGAATATCTAAAAAAAAAAATGTATTTAACCGTATATCCTTTTTAATTTTTTTTTTTTTTGTCACTGCGGCACCTCATGATGGTGCAAGAAGGGATCGATCTATTATAGATTCCCTGTAAGCAAGTCCTCTAATAACTTTATATTTAAAATAGTAATAAGTGTATAATTGTGCCGTACGTATATACATGTATAGGAATTTATCTATATATAAAAAAAAAAAAGGTTTTAAAGTCATCGGTAAAAGCGTATGCCTGTATGACCAAGAATCTCATATCTGTATAGCAAATCACACAAAGGAGAATTTATTTCTACTGGGTAAAAGGGGCTCAGACCACTTCCATTCTTTATGAAGTATCTTATTGTAAATAGCCTTAGGGGTTTATCTATTTTCGTAATCATTTAAATTGTATTTATATATCTAAAAGCATCAAAAATATATTTATGGGTTTGTAATCATTAATTATTTAGTATTCTTTTTATTATATCATCATTAGTATGAAACGGTGGTGGGTATTTGGGATTAAATAAATAGTTAATCATAGTATTAAACTTGTTTCGGTTTCGTATTATTATTTATATTGATAAAAATGTATTCTTTCCTTATCAACCACGTACCTGTAATAATCATTTAACTTACCCATTTGAAGACCCTAGATGTAGAGTGACTGAGCTAGCCACAAAGGGATATCGCTCTACCGGGGTGTTGAATCTTATTCTCATGTTTCGCTGGACATATGGTATTGCACATCCTTCTGGGAGGGGGAAAAATTCTTTTTTTTATTCTTTTCTAGAAGTGGCGCGCAAAGGTCTATTTTGTAAATAGATTTTTCAAAGGTGTGTACTTGCCATTGTTCTAAATATTCGGGCATTTAAATAAGATATCAACTAAAGGGTGTTTTTAACTGGAAGAGTCCTGTCAATCCACTCTTTCTATCAGTTTAGCTGGAAGTACCAATATACATGAGTATAGATAATCGGCTAAATTGGTATCCATTTCTTTTCCTGTTAAATCTTGTTCACTTCATGCTCAGTGCAAGATTAGGATTAGGAAATCCGCAGGGGAGTTTTGGTTCGGTACAATATATATAATAGTTTTTGGATTAAACCATGTGTTAGTTTTAATTAATTCCCAACATTTCTAGGAGATATCATCTGCCATATCAAGGCTAACTTTTCAAATAAAAACTGTTAGATTTGAAATAGTAATGAGATGGAGTGCGAGGTAAAGAATCTCGTTACTATTTGAGATCTAACGGGGTTTTTTTTTAAAAAAGTTCACCTTGACAATGTGGATGCTATTTTGTCGAAATGTTGGGAATTAATCAAAACTAACACCCACGGTTTAACCTAAAAACTATTTTATTTACATTTTCACCAACTTTGTAGATGAAATATTAAAAGGATAACAGAAATTTATCTTTATAAATACACAGAAATTTCTGTTGTATTTTTAATATTTCAAATATATAACATATATTACTTTAAACTAGTAAGACATCACATGATCTACAAAACATCATATGGTCTTTGCTGACACATTTTGCTATCCTATCAGCATTTTTTCCCCAATTTAGACGCCAGATAACAGTGTGTAATAAATTCTTAATCTGTGCTATTTTTTACAAATATCCCCAGATTAGTTTCTAAATATGGCTTTCATCAGTGAAGAACTTTTGGATTTTTTAGATCTACTGCATCTTTCATCTAATAAATACTTATTCCTTTTTTGTTATACTATCAAACTACTAGCCCAAATTTTAAAAAAACTAAATATTTTCAATCCAAGCCAATTAACTTTTATAATAAAAGGTCCTCACTGATGAAAACCATAAGCTAAAGTAATCTGGGATATTTGCATAGGATAGCACTAGATAAGGATTTACTTTATCTGACTTCTATTGATTACTAAAACTTACACTAAGTGACACAAATGTAGTGAGATTTGAAGAAATCTGCTAACAGATAGCAAATGTGTAAGCAAAAATCGTGAGATGTTTGTAGGTGGATATCTTATTGGCTAAATATTAATTCTAGCCAAATAACAATGGTGCCCAATGTTATTAAAAAACTGAGATCACTATAATATATAGAAACTGAACTGGATTCAGATGTATATAACTTTGCAAGCAAATTGACTTGGATTGAAAAATATACAAGTTTTATAATTTGGGCTGGTAGCTTGATAGTATAACAGATAAGTAAAAAGTGGCTACTAGAGGCATTAGATCCAGAAAATTCAAATGAACTGTTCAAAAATCCAAAAGCTCCTCACTAATAAATGTCATATGCTAAAAATAAATTTGGAAATATTTGGATAGGATAGCACTGAATAAGGATTTATTAAACACTACTATCTGACATCTATTTATTACTAAAGCTTACACTAGATGGCATAAATGTGTGAGATGGGAAGAAAATTGCTAATATATTAATTCAAAGATTTTATCATTGAAATATAAATAATTTTCATGTAATAATCTAGATAAAATTGATAGGGTAAGTTGAAACTACATGATCTAATAATAATAATAGTATTTGTTTTAGTCATTTTGAAGTGGTTCAGACATATATTATGGTTATTACTAGATGACATGGTTTCACTATGTATTATCAATTTTAATTAGTTTTTGTCTTAGTTACATCATAGCTGCAAATTTTAACTAGATTATTTCATGGTAATTTATTACCATTTATATTTCAATATTTTCAGCTGCATGTGTTAAATTAATTTTTCGTGTTTTTTTTATGTATTTTATTATTTTTTTGAAAATTGATAATGGTCATTTAAAACATTCATATAGTATAACTAGTAATAATAATGTAAGTATTGTTTTATATATTTAAATTATAATTTTTTAATATAGTTTTGGAATGATTATTAATAATGATCATATCTTTCAAATTACAATTATTTTTGTTTTTATGTGTTTGCATATGTATATAAAAATATGTATTACATCATAGGGAAGATACTGCAGGTGAACATCCTTGGCTGGCAGATTTTGAAGAGCTCACCGATCCATATAAAGTAAATAAATTTTGAGCAATATTTTCATTATATTTGTATTTGATTTTTGTTTTGTAATTATATGTGTGCATAAGCATATTTGAAGAAAATCTGTTAAAAAATAAGCTGTGATCATATTATCTTGGTTCAAAAAATAATTATCTAGATTATGTTAGTTCATATTACTTTTAAAGTAACAAATATTTTTTTTATGTTAATGTTTTATATTACTAATTTTATTCTTGTTTTCCAGATTTAATATTACTCAATGAAAATTTGAATATATTAGAAATTACTAAATTAAAAGTTTTTTGAGAACTTTTCAAATATGTATGTATGACCATATTTTCAATTTGAAAGATATCTTGACATTAACAAATTAATTATTATTTTTTTTTTTTAAAAAGCCAAACTAAATGTTGGAATGATAGGTAATAAAAAGATTTTTTTGTGGAAAATGTTTTATATTGGACAACATACAGAATTTCTGCACAAAATATAATAAAATAGTCTTTTCTGCATATATTTGTTTTCCAAATTAATATAGGTATTTAAAGTTTTCTATTTACATAGTTGAGATTTCATCTTCAACTATAAATTGCTTTCTTATAACAGAACTACATACAGATTACTTGTTTCAATTGGAGCTTAATTATTTGAAGTAGCAAATGTTAATATTGTGTAATTTTTTTAATACTGAATATCAAAAAATTAAGGATCATTGAAAGACTTAATTAATAGTTAAGAGATTGAAACAATTTTTTTCCACATTTTTGTGTACTCTATCAATATTTTAAGACAAAGTTATATATATTCTCTAGAATTGTCATTTGAGAAGTTCCAAATATGTATCAAACAGATATTAAAATTCTTTTCTCATTTATAATATATAAGAAATTAGAATTCATTTTATATATATGCCCTATTTTAGGAGTAAAAGGCTAGTTACCAAATTTTTTGATGTTCTACAGGTTCCTTCAATGTGTTCCTGATAAGAGAAGCCATTTAGGTCATATCTATGAAGGGAAATAGTAGATTTTAATATTTGTTATGATTAAAAAAACTGGAAAATTTAGATATTATGTTTGAGAAATTACTGAATGCCAATAGAACAAAGCTGATATTTTCAAATAATGAAATAAATAAAAATGTTTGTAGTAATGGTATAGTGTCTACTATTCTGATATAATGATAACCATAACTAATAAAATTTAAATTTTGTTGAAGTTGAAGATAACCAAATTATATAATTGATTCAAGCACTGGAATTATTGATGTGGATAACAGAAATGGTTAATGAATTTGAGTAGTCAGAAGCAAAATCAATTAAAGAAATGCCTATAAATTTGGAGGAATATAATAGAACTCCTGGGTAATTTAATTTTATGGTTTAATATGATAGAATTTTCCAGAGTTGGTCTTGTTCTGCTGTGAAAGTTAATAAAATATTTTGCATAAATCCAGATAGATATGGATATGCTTCACATAGCAATATTGATATTATATAAATTAGCAGTAGCAAATACAAAATATTTTATGATAGCATTTAAGAATGCAAATTTATTTCTATATTTTTTATAGTGTTTTATATTTTTTAATAAAGGTAAATTGATTCTGTGGCACATTAAAAAAGTTTGAGTATATTTTCCACATTTTTTTTAATAATGACAATGCCAAGTATTAATTGCTGGCAAGTATTAAGTGCAATACAAAGTATTTTCCGGTACAGCATAATTTTGGATTCTGTCTGCTTGAGAGACTGGCCTATTATATTTTTTCTAAATTAATTTTAATATTTTATGTAGATTTTTGATATTTTAACTACATTATGTTTAATCAGTTTTAGTAGTTCAATGTCAAGATAAAAATAATTGGTATCAATTTTTTGATCATGCCATGCTTGTTATGAGAATTGTGAATATTGTTATTAATTTCAACTATTATTATTCCACTGCAGAATTGTCTTCATGCTTATTTCAGTTTCTCGATAACACTTCAGCAAACTTCCGTATCTATTCATCTCACTTGTGATTTATTTCTAGATTTTTTTACAATCTCTTAATCCAGTTTAAGACTTCAACTATCCATTTATTACATTTCTTGTAGCCGTATACTTCCAGCTCAGCTCTTAATTTAGTTTCTTAATTTTTTTTTAATGATGGAAGCAAATCTGGTTTTCTCTCATTTATATATTTCATTTTCACTCCTCTTAACTTACATATCTCCGTACTTTGTTGTGTGATCTGTAGTCTTTGTATTATTTTTCTGTTAAATGTCTATGTCTCTATTCTATATGTAAGAACTCATAAATCTCATCTATTTAAAAAAAATCTTTTTTTTTTTTTTCAAACACTTCATATAGTTTTTTTTTGGATATTAATTTATTTCTACCAGAAGCACTCTATTTAAGTATAATTCTATGATTACTTTTATCCTCTATATGAGGGATGGCCAGACTTTTAGATGTTGAGGGATACTTTTTTGGTGAAAGTGTACCTGAGGGCTACTTCATTTTTTTTTTCAGAGCTTCTAACCGGAAACTGGGAAAAACATTTTTACTGAACAAAAAAAAAAATAACGGTTCGAAGTCCTGGTTTTTTTAGAGCGTACTTATGAATTGGTGTTTTTTTGTAAGGGCTTTCTAGGTATTCACAAATATTGGTGTCATTTTTAGAAGATACTTAGGAACTGATGATTTTTTTTCTATAAGATACGAACTGTCGAAGATATTTTACTATGACTACTATTAAATTACCTCAGCTACCTTTAGTATTATAATTTATTTATGTTCTTTATAAAATATTTATTAAATTACTATTATTGAATTACCTATAAATAATTATTTTCTAGAGCTGGTCCTAAATTTTATTAAAATAAATTAGATGCAAATTTTGCAATTATTTTCTAGAGCTGGTCCTAAATTTTATTAAAATAAATTAGATGCAAATTTTGCAAACAAAATTACAAAGTAAAAACAAACTATTTTTTTTATTATTTTGATGACACTTGGGATTGCATAATTTTGGCAAGTTTGTCGAAATTTGGCTCGTATGAACTTAAACTAATTCTTAAATACGATTCCAAATGTAGATCCGATAATTGTGACTTATGTTTAGTTTTTATTCCGTTCATGCAGGAAAATTCTGGTTCATACAAATATGTTGAACCAAAAAATGCATTGAAATATGCAGCAACTCTCCAAATATTTGGTTATTTATCCTTGCTTATATCCAGAAGCTCTCATTTGAAGCCATTGATTTTAAATGTATATCACATTTAATATTTACTATTTCTTCTTCCAGATCCGCTGAATCAGTATATATAAATTCACTTAATTTCATAGAGATATCTTCGATATTGATGTTAACATTAAATGGATAAGACAAAAAAAACTAGCAATATTTTAAAGTTTGCAAAATTCCATGAATCTTTTTTCAAATTCTTTTATGAGGAATATTATATTTTCAACATATTTGTTGTAGATTATATTCTATCTTGAGACTCATTTGCCATATTTTTGAAATGTTTTAATTCATAACTCTCCAGTTGCATTACAAACAAATTTAATTTTTCCTTGAATAACTTCAAAATGCTTATCATAACTATTATTGTTTTATCTTTTCCTTGTAGTTCTACATTTAAGTTATTTAGTTTTTCTGTAATATCACCGAAAAAGATGAGGTCAAGAAGCTATTCTTTGACATTCAGTTCTGAATATGAATCACATTTAGTTTCCAAAAATGATCTTATTTGTGGTAGAAGTTCTCTAAATTTGATTAAAAATTTTGCTCGACTTAACCACCTTATGTCAGTATGTAATAACAATTCTCTGTGTTCACTCTCACATTTTTTTAGCAAATCCTGGAATTGACAACATAATAAGCTTTTTGATCTTATTTTATTAACAGTTTTGAAGGCAACACTCGTAACATGATTAAATTTCAATACTTTTAAACACAAGGCATGCTGATGTGTAATACAATGATAATCCATAAAACTAGGTATATCATTATCGTTTCTCCTCATCTGATTACAAAGTCAAAGCAACAATGTAGAAAGATGTTGCAGAAACTGGCATATCGGATAACACTCCTAATTAAAGATAAGTGAGGTGAAGTTTGCAGAGTACATTACCTATTTCAGTCAATAAACAATAAAACAGTCTTTCTGAACATTGGTTTGTGTCTAATTGGCACTCTAGTCAATAAATAAAACTTTCATGTCTTTTTTCTAGGCAGGCAACACAGTACTTTCTTTTTGGTATATTATGAAACTACTAAGAGTACAACTTCAGTAACCAGATATCAGAAGTTGTATTTTTATCTATGAAAAATTATGATACACATGGACATTATGGCTATCTGCACAAATAAATAATTTGAACCCACTTCCTAATAGCCATCTGCCGCAGAATCATCATTTGAAATATCTTTACTGATTTTTAATGACATTATTAAATGTTGACAGTAATTGGTAAATTTCTTAATAGTTTTATCAACCATACTTCTTTATGTATCTGGTACACCGCTCTAAAGTTTACATCGCTATGGTTATGTTTACATATATAACTGTGGTCACACATATATATATATACAATTGGCTAAATTTTATTGCAATTTTTACTTTTAATATTTGGCTTTTTTTTATTGTTAAAATTTAGACAAGGAAACATATAAAAGGAATATCATAAATGATTTTTTCCAACTATTTTTCTATAAAATAATAACCAAAAAATATAAATGCTTAGGAGTGTTTGAAAATCTAGAATAACATTCAATCATCAAAAGTTTAATTCATCAGAAAAAAGATTGTGCGGTGAAGATTATGAGCAAAGATGTCTTGTTAATTCTTTTTTTTTTTAGACATTATAATTACTTTTACTTTTAAGAAATCATTAGCAAAAATTATGAAAGAAGCTTAGTTTGTCAGCGTTCCATGATGAGAAATCATGAATAATGCTTGAATCTGTTGATGAACCATTATTCTCTGCTATAAATTTCTCGGTAAACATTAAACTGTAAGAATAACAAAAATGGAAGAAAAAAAAAGTTTTATTTAGAAAAATCATAAAATCTTTATTTTTTATTGAATGATGCAAAGTACACACGTGTTGTGTATATGGTTTTCATGTTGTCGTAAGTTGAAGCTGAGAATCGCTAATTAGAAAATACAAGCTCATTTGCTTTTTTATTTTTTATATTCAAATCAGCTCTGAATTTATCACTATAATTTGTTAGTATTCACGACAGCTTCACGGTCTACTTTCAGAACCCTTGCGAGCTATCACTAGACCGCGGGTTCCAACTTGGACATACCTGCTTTATGTTTTCATTTATATTAATTATCTGACCAAGATATTTGCAGTTAGTTGCTAATTTTTTCAATTCTGTTACTATTTTTATTTTTTTATTTTATGAAAATCCATTGAATATTCTAATGTTCCTTTTAGAACTTATCTTTACTTCTTGTGGATCTATATTCATACGCACACACATTGTTTAAATTTAGAGTTATACTAGCATTTAAGTTTTTGAGAGATGAAATAAGCAGCTCTTTAGTAATTGGAGATGGTCCAAGAGCATTTTCACATTTAACAGTAATAAATAAAAATATCTTGGCTTCCTATTTAGATGAAATATTATTTATATAATTCTTCCTGACATTTTCATTCAAAATTCCCAACATAAAAATAAATATAGTTAAAAAAGTTACAAGAATTATTAGTCTTGGTACTAAAGAAGAATATTATTAGGAAATTTTAAGATTGAATACAAGTATCTATAAGCTAAAATGATTAAAATTATTAGAAGCTAATAATATGTGCATTTCCACAGTAGATATAATAAGGAGATTGTATTGTTTTTAGTAACTCAAATATGCTCATGTCTGGTGTGAAAATTATTTTGGTATTTATGATTTTTATGCGGAAAGTTAAAAAATAATCATTCTTGAGACTAAGTGAAGAATATAAATCATAAAACTACTGGATAGTTTGTTTACTATTAAAGAAATTTATAACTAAGAAGATTAAATATTTTTCAACAGGCTTAAATGCATATAATGAAGAAGAGGATTATTAAATATATATCTGCAATTTATGATTATTTAATTGCAATAAATATTACAAAATACACCTTTCTCTTTCCAAATCTTTTTGATTCTCAGTCAGTATCTATATAAAACATTTTAATAATTATTATCAAAGATTTTTATTTATAAAATGCCTTCACTACCTGTTATAATAAATGTTAAACATTATGGATACATGTTGTAATGTTTTTTGAATTTAATAGATTATATCAAGTTTAAAAAATAATAATAATTAGTTGGTAAATTATGAAATATTGAAATAAGAAACAGTCATTTAATGTTGGTAACAGCTGAGTGAACAAACAAGCAAAGTTTTTTTTTAAATATTATTAAAAAAAAAAAAAAGAACAGATGCAATTTCTCTTAAAAACTTTTTGCAAAGTTTTGCTAAATAAGTTTAATTCAGTTCATGTGCAGGCTACCATTTTGACATTTTGAATTACACAGCTGGAGATCCAGAGTAGCGCAGAAATTTACAAGGGGCAATAAAATTATAGTATTTTAATTAAATTTCATTATTACTTACTACTTTATGAACATTCAATATTTAGCTGAACAATTTACTGATTTTGCTATGTAGTATATAATTATTTATCAAATTAAACTATTGCAAGCATGAATTTTATTTTATTTTGTCTTTCAGAATTTCTAAGAGGCCGTGGGATTGCCTCTTTTGTTCTATATTGTATTAGAAATTTATTATGGCTAGCAATGTATAAGTTTTGTTTTGCCCTTACATGGAAAGTTAAAACAATAGACTATAATTTTGGTATAGCCATTATTTGTAATGTCATTACAGTTTAATTATAGAAGAGTAGCCTGTAAATGCATTTCCAAAGTAAACTGGTTGCCTATAATTTAGTTAAAATCTTTATTTCATTTGTCAAGTTTGTTCATATTGTATATCTGGAATTGAAAAGAAGATAAGTAATTAAGAATTGAATATATATAATCTAGATACTAAGATTATTTTATTTAACGATGAAAATTTTTACTATTATTATTTAAAAATAAAAATTAGTAGACCATTAGAAACAAATTCTTTTATGTTAGACCACTATAAACAAATTCTTTTATGTATATTATGTGTGTTTAGTGATTTGATAAAGTATTATAAATTTCTATATCTTAAGAAAATAAAATTTTAGATTTGCATATTGCAGTTGATTACTTATAGATATACTTAGCATAGATCAGAAGAATTGTTTAAGTTTGTGACCAAATCTTGTATAACCAATTCAATACAAATAATTTAAGTCAAATAAAATATCATCATTTCACTTGATAGAAAGATTGGTTGTTCAAAAAAAAAAAAAAAACATTTTTTTAAAACAATGATATTTCTAATGCTTGGATTAAATTTTTGTTTGCTGTATTTCTTATAAATTAATATTTGAACAATATTTATCATTCATTGAAGTAGATTTGTTCTTTCGTATAGTTCCAAGAAATTTTTACATTATGGGAAATTTTATCTTTTTAAAATAATCTTAACTTTTGACTTTGTAATTAATAGAAGTAAAATTATACAATATATACTTACAAATATGAATAATAACATAAATAGAGAAAAATTCATGGGAAATCAAAGCATTAGAAATTGGAATCTTAATATAAATTGTCTAATAAAGTCAAATGGCAAATGTTGTTATAATTAGCTTGTACTTATAGTAATATTTTTTAAAATTATCATGAGCAGTTTAATTACGATGATAGAATAGTAGATTAGGACTTAAAAGCTTCAGAATTGTTTATCAACTGGGTAACAAAACAAAAACTGAGTTCACTCGAATGAGTTTGTTGTATTCAACTATTAGATGATCTCTTAAACAATTGATCATACAACTTTATTTTTTACTGCAGTTATTGAATATATAGATTAAAAAATAGAAATACTAATAGTTATAAAAAGTATTCACAGAAAGAGTTAGCGTATAGACAAAAAATACAAAAATTTAAAAAATTTTCAGTTACAAGATTTGTAAAGTAAAGGAAAGTAAAATTAAATTACATAAAGTTAAAATATATTATTATATTAAAAATAGATAGTGCATAGATGAAATTAAAATAGAATAGTTAAAGTGATGAAAATTAATTACTTTAATATAAAAAATGTATCAAAAGTTATAAAATAAATATATATAGAAATGTATAAAATAATCCTTACAAATAATAATAAAGAAGAGGTTAATATTTATAAAATTGTTTTTAAAAATATAAAGATATATATTTTAAAATAAATCGCACAATATAATATAAAATAAAATGTCTTATACGACAGCATTGCAATGGTTGAAAAGGTAATAAGCATTCATAGTGATGCCCCATGAACAGAGAGAATGATAATGTAATAAAAAAGAAATAAAATAAAATGTGTTATATTATTTAGTTTGTTTTCTTGTAGATAGTTCATTCATATATTTTGTTATGAAGTAAAGAATGACTATTAAAACAATAGTCATTAGGGTTAGTATAATATAAAGTATAAATTTATTTTGTGTCAATGTATTATAAGAATAATACCGAAAATTGTTTTTTGGAAAAAAAATTTGTTTTTTATAATGTGATGCAAACAATTTTAAAGCTTCAATTTACATTGCGTACACAACAACTTTTATATAGGGTTTAAACCTCCTCCTCCCCCCCGTCCTTTTTTTTTTTGAATAATTCTTAATATATTGAGGGGAAAAACCTATATCATCATCATCAACCATTATCAATCCACTGCAGAATGAAGGTCTCTCCATGTTCAATCCATCTTTTCATATCTTTAGCTTCTCCGTATCATCCCTGCACACTTTCTTATTTCATCCATCCATCTCACATGTGGTCTCTTTCTGGGTCTTTTACAATCTCTTGGAATCCAGTTCAAAATTTCAATTGTCCATCTATTATCATCTCTTCTAGCAATATGTCCAGCCCAACGCCACTTCAGTCTTTTAATTTTTTCAATGAGGTCAGTAACACCTGTTTGTTCTCTTACCCATACATTGCATTTTCGATCTTTTCTTGTTACTCCCAACATGCATCTCTCCATACTTCTTTGAGTGGTCTGAAGTCTCTGTATTGCTCTTCTATTAAGTGTCCAAGTCTCAGATCCATAAGTAAGAACTGGCAAAACACATTTATTAAAAACCTTCCTTTTCAAACACATAGGCATATTTCCTTTTAGTATCAAGTTATTTCTTCAAAAAGCACTCCAACCAAGTTTAATTCTATGATTAATTTCATCCATTATGTTTCCATCTGTATTAATAATCTGACCAAGGTATTTGTAACTGTTAACTTCTTTTAACTCATCATAATCAATCTTTATTTTCATATTTTGAGAAAATCTATTAAACATTACTTTAATCTTTTTAACATTTATCTTTAGTCCTACTTTCATCTGATAACTCCTGCAACACTTCCTGTAGCTCTAAAACATTATTTGCAAAAACAATTACATCATCTGCAAAATCTAAATGATTTAAATAATCTCCATTTACTTTCACTCCTTTAGCTTCCCATTTTAATCCACAAAATACCTCCTGCAGCACTGCTGTAAAAAGTTTTGGAGATATGGAGTCACCCTGTCTTACACCCTTTTCAATGTTGATTTTCCTACTATCATTATGTAATCTAATTGTTGCTGTTGCATTTTTATAAATATTCTTTAAAGTATGACAATATCCTGGATCTACACCTTGATGATCCAATGCTTTAATCACTGAAGAAATGTTTATAGAATCCAATGCCTTTTCATAATCTACAAATCCAAAGCATAATGGCAACTCATATTCATTTGTCCTTTCTATAACTTTCTCTCAATACCTGGATATGATCTACTGTACTAAAACCACTTTTAAATCCAGCTTGTTCTCTTGGTTGGTGGAAATCCAGTGTTTTCTATAGACGAGTTGTAATTATCTTAATAAAAATTATGTATAAAACTGATAAAAGACTGATAGGTCTGTAATTTTTAATATCTTCTTTATCACCTTTTTTTAAATATTAATATTAATACTGCATTCTTCCAATCATCTGGTACATCTTTATCATTTAGACATTTGGTATATAACTTTGCTAAAAAAAATTCTATTTCTTTGCCTGTGTCTTTTAATATATCAATTATAATTCCATCATTACCTGGAGCCTTCCCTTTCTTCATAAATTTAATTGCATGTCTCACTTCCTCATTCAAAATTCTGGGCAATTCGGAAGATATAATAGGTATAGGAGGCACTTGTTCTTTATTACTATATAATTTTTGATAGAAGTCTTCTACACATTTCATGATGTCATCTCTTTTTTTAGTAATAATGCCATCTTTTTTTCTTATTGCAGATATAAATTTCCTACCAATACCAAAATGTTGTTTTACACTCTTTAGACTTTTATTCTCTTCTACAGCTTTCCTTGCTAGTTCACAATTATACTTTCTTATATCATTTTCAACTCTTTTCCGCATCATTTTACAAAATTCGAGATATTCAATCTTTTTTAATGCATCATTGTTGTATATCCTCATATTCCTTCTTTTCTTCATAAATTCTCTAGTCTCAGTAGAAATTTTATTGGTCAATTGCTGCTTTTTTCTACCAGCTATCTTTGTTGCAGTTTTTAAAAGGATATCAGTTATTTTCCTATTAATGTCATTCAAATCTGAATCATGTTCAAAATCTACTAATACTTGAAACCGATTTGTAAGTTCTAATTTAAATTCATTAGAATGTTTCTGAAGATTAGGAATATCAACTGTAAATATTGTTTTTCTTAATAATTTTTGTCTCTCTAGTTTTGCATTAACATGTATCTTACATTTTACAAATTGATCGTCACTTCCTGTGTTAAATTTATTAAGAACATTACAATCTTGAAATATGTATTTTCTGTTAGTCAAAATATAATCCAATTCTGCTGTAACTTTATTTGGATGCTTCCATGTCCATTTCCTTTTAACATTTTTCTCAAAAAAAGAATTCATAATATAAAGTGTTTCTTTTTTTGCAAACTCCACAAGTCTATGTCCTCTCTCATTTCTATTACCATAACCAAAATTACTACAGCATTTTCATCTTTCATTTGTTTACCAATTCTAGCATTAAAGTCTCCCATAACAATTTTAAAATATTGTTTACTCTGATCAAAAGCCGTTTGCACATCCATATAAAAATCTTCTACTACTTCATCACTATGAGAAGTTGTTGGGGCATAAACCTGAATTATCTGCATTTGGTATCTGCTATTAAGGCTTAAAACTAATCTTGCCACTCTGTCCGATACACCATCAATCTCCACAATGTTATTCTTCCATTTTTTATTTATAATGAATCCTACTCCACTTGTATTTCTAATATTTGTGCCTTCATAGTAGAGTATATGTCCACTTTTTAAATCAATTGTTTCTTCACCTTTTCTTCTAACTTCACAAAGTCCATTAATGTCCCATTTAATATACGACAGTTCTTCTAACTCTTGCAATCTTCCTTCACTTGAAAGTGATCTGCAGTTGTAAGTACCTAAATAAAAAGTCGTCATCAAATGGCAACCTGAGTCTGCAATCAGGGGATTCTTTGCACCCTCCGCCTTCGGCCACCAACCGCTGTCTTGGTTGGTGACTTTACAGCCTCCTGGGAATAAGGGCCATGATTTATTTTTGTCTGTCATGATTGTATATATTGGAAAAAAATATTCTTAAACTCAGAGAAAGGAGTACTGATACAGAAGGATTTTACAAGATGAATTCTGCTGCCTGAATATTAAAAAGGATGATGAAGAAGATGTGAAGAAAATTAAAAGTACTCGACATTATAAAGCCTACAAAATAAAAAGACTAAATAATGAGTTTGAGTCAAAGGATTACATTTGACAGATTGTCAAGATTTACTGTCAGTATGTGGAATGGAAAAAAGAGAAAAATAAAAGTAAAAGATCCACCTCAGAATGAAGAGAATATGAGATTTTTCGAGTCATCCCAAGTTAGAAGTGTAGTGTTTTGTAAAATAGCAGACATGTTTGTGCACCCCAGAAAAAACTAGAATTTATTCGTAAGGCTGTTTTTAGATCGCGCTCTGATAGCTGAGGAATGCATTGACGTAATGGCGATCGACAATTCCTAGAAATATTTGCTAATTACAAATGTTTCTAGATAAGAGACGTTACGTTATTGGTCAGTGCATTGATTGATGGTGTGCGTTACCATAGAGCGATAAGAAGACTGGGTAACATCAAGCAGTGTAATATAGAGAGCAGTAGAGAGCAGATAAAACTTAACAAAAGAACTCAGAGAGATATATAAACTGCCAGAGGAAAACATCGCACACTTGTTACAGTCTTGTTAACAGAAGTGGATAAGTAAAGCTATTAAGAGCTATTTGCGGCACAACGGTTTTAAGAGTTGTTCAGCCGAGTTTCGATCGGATTGTAAGTGTTTTTCTACCCCTCTGGGAAAGCTTAGGGGCAAAGACATTACAAGATTGCCGCAGTCTAAGTTTCGAACCTAGTTAAACTTGAAGGAATAAGCCAGACGAGAAAGCCAATCAATACATTCGGAAACAAGTAAAATGTCGTTAGGACAAAGCAGTATTCGAGTAGAAGTCAAACAGTATTGAGTAAGCAGTATTTAAGTAGAGATATCGCGTCAGTGCTGGCGGTTAATGATCAGCGCCCAGTGGAAATGTAGTTCACGGGTGTAGCTGAAAGAGACCGCAGCGGAGATATTGAGAGGATTCGTTGGAGAGCTTCGTTGCAGACCAATTCGTTGGAGAGCTTCTTTGCAGACCAATTCGTTGGAGAGTATTCGTTGCAGACCAATTCAGCAGAGAGATTGCAGACTAATTCGTTGGAGAGCTTCGTTACAGACCAATTCGTTGGAGAGCTTCGTTGCAGACCGATTCGTTGAGAGCACTCGTTGGAAAAGAACAGTGTGGGAATTGTATAACGTTATTGGCTGACCGCACAGTATGACTTGCAGATATAACATTGGCACAGTTGTAAGTGCGGATTTAACATTGGCACAGTCGCATTTGGAACCTGGGAGTAGCGAATATGTTGAACTACAAGTTTAGCCATAGACGGAGAAACCAGGTGAAAATGTCAATCCCAATTAGTAACGTTAGCAACAAGGGTTTTTCTGGAGTGGAGGGAGGTGTGTAGTGTTTTGTAAAATGGCAGACTTGTTTGTGCACTCCAGAAAAAACTAGAATTTATTCGTAAGGCTGTTTTTAGATCGAGCTCTGATAGCTGAGGAATTTAATTAGTGCATTGGCGTAATGGCGATCGACAATTCCTAGAAATATTTGCTAATTACAAATGTTTCTAGATAAGAGACGTTACCTTATTGGTCAGTGCATTGATTGATGATTGCAGTTGCCAGAGAGCGATAAGAAGACTGGGTAACATTGAGCAGTGTAATAAAGAGAGCAATAGAGAGCAGATAAGACTTAACAAAAGAACTCTGAGAGCAATCAGGGGATTCTTTGCACCTTCCGCCTTCGGCCACCAACCGCTGTCTTGTTTGGTGACTTTACTGCCTCCTGGGAATAAGGGCCATGATTTATTTTTGTCTGTCATGATTGTATATATTGGAAAAAATATTCTTAAACTCAGAGAAAGGAGTACTGATACAGAAGGATTTTACAAGATGAATTCTGCTGCCTGAATATTAAAAAGGATGATGAAGAAGATGTGAAGAAAATTAAAAGTACTCGACATTGTAAAGCCTACAAAAGAAAAAGACTAAATAATAAGTTTGAGTCAAAGGATTACGTTTGACAGATTGTCAAATTCTACTGTCAGTATGTGGAATGGAAAAAAGAGAAAAATAAAAGTAAAAGATCCACCTCAGAATGAAGAGAATATGAGATTTTTCGAGTCATCCCAAGTTAGAAGAATACATATATAAAGAATTGCTTTTATACATTCATATAAAAATTCTCTACTTCTTCGTCACAATGGGAACTTGTGGCATAAACATGAATTATCTGCATTTGATGTCAGTTATAAGGTGAATAACTAATCTTGCCACTGTTTGATACACTGTCTATATATAATGTTGTTCTTCCATTTTTTAATTACAATGGATACTACTTCACTTGTAAAATGGTTTGTGCTTAGTATAATACATGTCCACTTTAAAACAATTGTCTCTTCACTTTTTCTTTTACTTCACCAAGTTCACTAATGTCCCATTTATAATATTATAGTTCTTCCAATTCTTGCAATTTTCCTTCACTTGAAAGTGACCTACAGTTGTATGGACCTAAATAAAAGATTATCAAATGGCAGCCTGGGTTTTAATCAGACCAAACAACATTTTTCAATAGTCATGGAAGACTTTAATGCTAGAATTAGTAAACAATTGAAAGATTAAAATACTTAAGTAAATTTGATTGTGGTGATAGAAATGAGAGAGGGCATAAATTTGTGGAGTTTTCAGAAAAAGAAAAATATTATAATTTTTTTTTTTTTGAGAAGAATGTAGAAGCATTCAAATGAAGGTAGAACAGAATTAGATTACATTTTGACTAACAGAAAGTATGTATTTCAAGATTGCAATGTTGTTATTAAAGTTAACACAGGAAATGATCATCGATTAGTGACATATAAAACGTGGTAATTGAAACCTAGAAAGACAAAAATTATTAAGAAAAACAATATTCACAGTTGATATTCCTAATCTTCATTAAACATTCCAATGAATTTAAATTAGAATTTGCAAATCATTTTCGAATATTAATAGATTTGGAACATGATTTAGATTTGAAAGAAAGCAATAGGAAGATAACTGATACACTTTTAAAAACTGCCATAAAGATAGTTGGTTTTAAAAAAAAGCAATTGATCAGTAAAAATCTTACTGAGATGACAATTTATGAAGAAAAGAAGGCATATGAAATAATATAAAAATGATGCATTAAGAAGGATTGAATATTTCCAAATTTTTAAAATGTTTTGATAAAGAGTTGATAATGATAAAGAAAATATAATTGTGAATTAGTAAGGAAAGTTGTAGAAGAGAATAAAAGTCAAAATTGTAACAACATTTTGGTATTTGTAGCAAACTTATTTCTGCAATAAAAAAATGTTGGAACTATAGCTAAAAAAAGAGATGTCATCATGAAATGTGTAGAAAAGTTTTATCAAGAATTATATAGCAATAAAGAACAAGGGAAAGTACTTCTTACAACTACTATATCTTTTGAATTTCACAGGATTTTAAATGAAGTGAGATGTGCAATTAAATTTATGAAGAAAAGCTTCAGGTAATGATGGAATTATAATCGATATCTTAAAAGAAGCAGATGAACATATAGATATTTTTTTGGAAAAATTATATACCAAATGTTTTAATAATAAAGATGTATCAGATGATTGGAAAAGTGCAGTATTAATATTTAAAAAGGTGATAAAGAACATATTAGAAATTACAACCCTATTAGTCTTTTATCAGTTCTATAAAAAAAAATTTATACAAATTTTAGTTAGATTTAAAAATGGTTTCAATACAATGGATCACTCTAACTATTGAAAGTTATAGAAATGACCAATGAATATGAGCTGCCATTATAATTTGGATTTGTAGACTATGAAAAGGCATTTTATTCTATAATCATTTCTTCAGTGATTAAAGTATTTAATCATCAAGGTATAGACTGAAGATATTGCTATATTCTGAAGAATGTTTATAAAAATGCAACAGCAACAATTAGATTACATATTGATGCTAAAAAGATTAATATTGAGAACAGTGTATGACAAGGTGACTCCATATCTCTAGAACTTTTTACAGTAATTTTGCAAGAAGTATTTTGTGGATTATAATGGGAAGCTGGGGTGGGGTGTATGATATAGTTTGTTTTTGCAAATAATGCTTTAGAACTTCAGTAAATGTCGCAAGAGTTATCAGATAAAAGAGGGATTAAAGGTAAATGGTAAAAAGACTAAAATAATGTTTAATGGATTTTCTCAAAGATTAAAATAAAGATTGATTATGATGAGTTAGAAGAAGTTAACAACTACAAATATCTTGATGAGAGGGTTTTTGAGAGAAATAACTTAATATTAAAAGGAAATATACCTATATGTTTGAAAAGAAAGATTTTTTAATAAGTGTGTTTTACCAGTTCCTACTTATGGGTCTGAGATTTAGACACTTAATAGAAGAGCAGTATAGAAGCGTCAGACCATTCAAAGAAGTATTGAGAAATGTATGTTAGGAATAACAAGAAGAGGTCAAAAGCAGGTGTTACTGACATCATTGGACGAATTGAGATGGATAGAGGTGGGCTGGACTTATTGCTAGAAGAGATGATAATAGATGGACAGTTGAAATCTTAAATGTTATTCAAAGAGATTGTAAAACACCTGGTAAGAGATCACATGTGAAATGTATGGATGAAATAAAGTATGCTGGTGTGATGTCGAAAAGAGAGGCTAGAGATTAGGGAAGATGAATTGAACTTGGATAGATCTTCAACTTTTAGTGGATCAATAATGGTTGAAAATGATGATGAAAGGATGGCTTATTCTCTGTTGATCCCGGATCTATTAAAAGGAAAACATTTTAATATAATAAGTTAAAAGATAAAATATATGACAATACCAAAAATGACCTTAAAATTACCAAAGTTAGATAAATTTCCAAGTGGCTTTTATTGATTATATTAAGAAAAAAAAAATTAAGTAAACAGCTATAAAACATACGACCAGAATGGATAAATTGATTTCTTCAAAGAATGTGTAATAAATGCTATTATAGCTTATTTAGATATTTTCTACTTTTAGTGATGTGTTAGGATTTGGTCATGTACATGAGACACTTGTCATGTGACTTTTTAAAGTATATTGTCTCAAATGCTGCCACAATATTTATTTTTCAAGTGATTTAATCGCCCACCTGTAAGGTACATAGAAGGCAAAGGTACCGTTTGAATGTTTGTTGAATTTATCAGCCTCTAAGACTCAGAAGGGTGCAGAGTTTCATTTTCAAATGTTACATCCATCAGCCTCGAAGTTTCAAGAGAGCAATGCTTATATTTGATGTATTGTGGATAGCTTAACAGAAGTCAAACTGAGATAATCCTTGTGTTCATGCTTCATCATGCATTTTAATGTCCTATGATGGAATTTTTATTAGATTCTAGAGTTGAATTCCCATTCATTCTTTATAGCATTCAATGTTAAGTAAATCTCTGCATTGTGAGCATGTATTCTGTAAAGCACTATTTATGAAAGTTAATGAAATGTAAAAATAATTAGAGGAATAAATAAAAGTTAAAAGTTTTGTAGTAGCAATGAAATGTTACACTGTTTCATTATCTTATTTTAAAGGGAGAGGATTTGTAACTGTAACAAATCTGATGGTTATTTTACAAAGCTGCATGAAAAAAAAATTGTTTAATAAAAAACTCATCCCGACAATTAAGAAATATATTTAACTGCCTAAAAAAATTAAATGAAAGCTTAATTTATATGAGAGAAACCTAATGATAAATTGCTCTGTAAAAATAGAAAACTTGTTTTGATGTGTGCAAGATGTTTGAACTGTCTAATTTATAAAAATCAGGCATTTTATTCCTTTTGTATTTGCTTTTTTTTAAATGGAGTTTTAAATAAAATTCCACACACTTTTGTAGTAAATTTTATAGGAAATCTAAAAATGATATTAAAATTTTGGAATTGATATTTTAAAAGTTAGCGTTTAAAACTTAAATGTTGGCAACAATTTTTTTTTTTTCCTAAATCATTAACTAATATAAATAAAGAAAGGAAAAAAACCCCTTTTTTTTCTTTCATTTATATATCAAATCATAAAAATTCATTCATTTACATATTAAGTCATGATAATAATGAAAATGATTTTCAAAAAACATGTAAGGAAACTGGTCACATCTTGTAACTAGCTTATTGTTTAGTAAATATATTGAAAAACATCAAATAGCTCTGAGACAACAATTAAGCAGTTTAATCTATTTTAGTATATCTAAAGGCTCTACCTAAGAAGTAGTGCTACAGTGATCCAATGTTGAGGAGAGAAACTACTGGTTAAAACTTTTACATAACTCGGATAGCCTTTTCTTTCTTACGGTTTTTAAAATATGTTTAAATACTCCAGTATAACAGCCAGTATAATGATTTTATCTAGAAGACTATCTGCTATGTGTGACTAGGCAACAAAAAAATCATACCAGCCTAAATACTTGGAAAATGAAATTGGTCCAGAAACTAATGCTGAATTTTGCCAAAACTAGCCATGCCTGCCTTAATAATGCCGCAAAGTAAAAATGAACAGTGCTGTAAGAATTACTTAAGTCCTACTGATACTATACCCTAAGTAATATCATCAATCTTCCTGTATTATCTTTCTAACATCACCAGTGCCCAAGAGAAGAACTACCATTTTTGGGGAATTAAAGAAGATTAACGATAAATATAGTTAAAGAACAGTATCTGCAGGAAAATCATGGTTTGGAACTGTTTAAATATTTTACATGATAAGATCTTATCATTATCGATATTTAAAAGCCTTAAACTTCAATTAAAAATATCTTTTATTACTATTATATTTCATATTTTGTTTATGTATTGATAGTTGCAAGTATATACATTACAGTTTTTATTTATTCATTGTTAATAAATTAAGTTTTTTAATTAATTCATTTAGTTTGTGTTTTCTTCTCAAACTTATTCCAAACATAACAGTTTTAACATCCAATATTCTTGTAATATCCACAACCCTGAGAAATCATGCAATCTACTGAGGGACATGCAGAGATGGCAGTAATAATTTGTAAATGATGATAGATTGGGTATTAAGTTTTCCAAAAGTACTTTCTCTTCAGAAAGTTTGGTACCTTAAAGTTTCATTTTTTATTTTATTATTGAAACTAGAAAAATAAATAAAATATTTTTGGAAAACTTGTACTTAGTTCAAGTCTTCAGGGCTAGGTTTTAAATCATCATCATCGTTTGGTTAATATATATTTGAATTGGATCATCTTATTTGAAATTTATTAACCATTCATCTTTTACCTAATATAATATTATGGAATCAGACTTTGCAGTACATATTTAATATATCTTTGGTTCCTGATTTAAACTCATTTACCATTATAATATATATTTATGATTACTATTATTTTTGCCCATTATTTTTATCAACAGCGCAAATATATTAAGGTCTATCATTAAAATGACATTCAAGCTGGGTATATTGTATGCTACTCTCTTTGAGACTAAATATATAATGAACTATCATTGGATTAAATAGATGATCGTAAAATAATGGACAGTGAAATATTATAAATAAAAGTTTAGTATCCAGTGATTGCTATTATCAAAACTGTTACTAATATTAGATGTTATCAATTCACTGTTGACTTGTGGAGATTATTTTAATTGCATTTTTTCAAAATCATCTGGTAAGTTTTTATATCTCTATATCTTTTCAAGTTATATTTATTATACTGTTCATGAAGTTCTTTCATCTCATTGCTGGAAAGTTTCTTTTTATTTTATTAATCTAAACATTATTGATCAACTGCAGGATTTTGCTATCCATGGCTTTTTTTTTTTTCAATGTAATACAAACAAAATTCCATTTTTCATTCAAACAAAATTCGTTTTTTCATTCAAACAAAATTCCTTTTTTCATTCATCTATTTTACATGGAATCTCTAGATCTTTTCCAATCTCTTGGGATCCAATTTAATACCTCAATTGCCTATGTATTATTATCTTTTTAAGAAATATATCTGGTCTTGCTCCATTTCAATCTTAATTTTCTTAATGATGCCAGTGATATCTATTTGTTCATAATAATTTGCACTATTATTTAATTAGAATATCTCATAATATGATTAAAATATAATTTCAACCTGGCCATATTGGGTATTCATTTGTTTATATTTTCTTGTTGCCCATCATATTTTCAGAAATCTTTGACAATACTATAATTCAAAAGCCCTTATGCCCATGTCATAGCTTGAGCAAATTTTATTTTCATTTTTAAAGATATGTTGCTCCTTCTAAAGACGACTTCCTGGCTCTTTTTTTTTTTTTTTTGTGACTTCACCCAGTGTCATTTTGTAATTATAATCTTTCTGTTGAATTCTTTTGTTATCAATGAAAAAAAGTAGCAGGACAGAAACTGTTGGCAACTTCTATATTTTAACTATCAATTTGAAAATTATATAATATTTTCATCATTTTAATCTTTTCTGTTTATATATTTAATCACGCTTCTATCTTTTTATTCTTCTCTAACTTCTTTAAAGAGCATTAATAAATCATCTATTTATAGTTATAAAGATAGTATCATCTCTGTATCTGTAGTTGTTGAATCTTCTGCCAGACTTGAATTGTCATTTGTCTTCATCTAATAAAATAATGACTTATTCAATGTACAAATTAACTTACTAGAGTGACTATATGTAACTTTGTCAAATTTCTTTGCCACAAACTGTGAAAACTATTGAGAAGTTATTGTTGATTAAACTTCAGATACTTAACTCACGATCTAAAAAAATTAAATTTTGTAAAATGCTTCAGATATTTAATTAGTCATCACAAAAAAAATCTTATAATATGAACATGCAGTTGAAATATTAATCACAGAAGTCTATAATTAAATTACTATGGGATTCGAATATCATACATATTAAGTAAATATAAAAATGATAATAAAAACCAGTTATTCTTGTACGTTATAAATGTATATTTACATTTGATAAGCTCCTTATTAATCATTTATTATTATGCCCAGATAAATTGTTAAACATATCCAAAAATACTACTTACAGATTGTAAATTATATATATATACATTAAAAGCCTAAAGCTAAACTAGTCAATAAAATAATCAAACTTATCCTAAATTCACAACTAACCCAGGCTAGCTAAAGAAAATAAACTCTAAAACACAACCAATGGTTTCACTGTGACAAGCAGACTTCTCAAGTGTAAAAGACTAAAAGATAAATTTATACTAAACATTACTCACAATTCCACATAAATTCCATACACCCTCAATATTGAAAGAACTTGTAAATAAGTTAATTGCTTGACAATCATAAATTTTTAATATTAAAGATTCTTTAATTTTTTTTCCTTTTTTTCGAAGAATTCAACCTTAGCTTCATCAAAACTAATAGTGTGGCCTGTATCTTTTTCATGGATATATAAAGCTTAACTGAGATATTTATTTCTAACCCTACTTTTATCTACCTTTATCCTTTTATTTAAACTCCAACTATTCTGACCTAAAAATACCTTCGTACAGAAACAAGGAATAATATACACTACTCCAGGAATAATAGTCTTACTATCAAAAATTTATATTATTTAATAAATTATTTAAAGTAGTACTTCTTTTCCCAGCAATTTTTTTATTTCCAAACAAATTACTATTTTTACATACAATTCTATAAGAAGACAATTTAAAAGGCAAAAAATTAAAATCATTTTTCTTTATCCTTTACATTATTACAATTATTATTAAATAATATACTTCTAACAAATTTACCAAAGTAGCACTCAAATAATCTTTATAAAATTGACCTTTTTGTAACAAAGCTACCTTATTAGAATTATTGAATCTCTATTTTTTTATGATAATAATTTCTTAAAGCAAATTGTATATATTTCATACTCTTTAAAATAATATAATGACATTAATATTTATTATTTACCATGTTTCTTGCTCATTTTTCATGAGTGTTTTACTGACTTCATGACATTTTAAAGTTGTTGAGGTTTTTTTTTTTTTTCAATTAATCTAGAATTTTGATACATTCTAGGCTTTTTAATTATTTAGAGGTAACTGAAATTCTCCTTTTGTATACTTGTAACTATGTTAACACACAAATCAAAAACTCATTGCTGCCAAATCATTTAATATAATAAAAATAATTTAATGATTTATTACTTAAAAGTTTATAAGAAGATTGAGCACTGGAAGTGACAACTGGAGTTGACCTTGAGTTCCAGACTCTACTATTCTCTCACCACATTAAAGTACACTTGATATAATTATACACTATCAATATGAAATGTAAAATGAAATAAAGAATTAAATATACAATTCTTTTCAAATTTTTGTAAAATTTTATTTTATTCCTGAATCAATTTATGAAAATAAATATTGCCAAAACAAAAAATATTTGAAGAAAATTTCCTGTATATAAATATCATCAAAAGAAAAGAAATATAATCCATTATGCTATTTTTATACAATTTTTAAATTAGCAACATGCCCTTCTCAATATGTCTAAATTATTTTAAAGCTTCAATTTACATTGTGCATACATAAGTATCATTATTCATATAAAATTAATTAGAATCAATAATGAAAAACAATCCAAATACTTTTGTATGTTACATACAAAAGTATTTGGATTGTTTTTTCATTATTATTATTTCTAATTAATTTTATATTTTAAAAAAATGGTAGATGTCCTATGTACAGTGCCGATTTACCATTAAGTTAAATAAACTAAAGCTTGTGACTTCAGCTTTTAGGGGGTTTCTAAAATATAAATTTCATAGTTTGTCCTTTGATAATGCTATTTCTAACTTTGTACCTGGAAAATTGCATAGACTGTTTTTAGATTTGCTTCATTTTTAACAAATACAATGTTTATGTTAAACATATTTGTATAATTTTATTTTATATTTTGTTTATATTGTACACATCTTAAAGTTAAATAATTTACAAAAAACTTTGCTATGTATTAATAATCTTTGTAAATAGATATGTATATGTGTCTTTTTTTTATACAATTAAAAAAAATTGGGGAAGGGGTCCCAATTTTTTGTTAGTTTAGGGCCTAAAAAAATATAAATCTGGCCCTGCCCATGTATGCAATGTAAATTGATGCTTTAAATTAGTTTACAAATTATGTTGAGAAGGTCATAAAATATTTGCCAAAAAAAGCTCTTCTATATTATTCTTATAATAAATATATAGTATTATATAATGATAATTTACAATATATTATATTTAAATGTATGTATGTAATATATATATATATAAAATTGAAAGTAGCATTAAAAAAATTATAAATATTAATTATTACAATTATTCAAAGTTCATACTACTAACTTAACCACTTCTTAATCCACTTGTTTCTGATTAAATTTTCAGTTTATAAATCAGCAAATGAATTAAAAGAGTAATACAATTAATTTTTTTTTAATTTAAT
Organism: Epiperipatus broadwayi; assembly: GCA_028023455.1. NCBI lineage: Eukaryota > Metazoa > Onychophora > Udeonychophora > Euonychophora > Peripatidae > Epiperipatus > Epiperipatus broadwayi. The sequence continues at coordinate 176,903 of JAQFVV010012573.1, read as the reverse complement.
CATTTTAAGCTTGAATACTTTTTTTATATTCAACACTTGGGCACTTCAAAGTATCAATAGAAATGAAGCCAAACATAAAATGATTTTAAAATAGTGAAATTGTTTTTATTTTGTTTGTTTTTTTCTTATGAACTTTTTTCATTAGCAATAATTTATTTAACTTGCATATTATATTCTAAAATAAAGCAATTAAAATTATACATAAAGAAAGAAGACATGATGAAGCTATAAAAAATAGTCCTATATCACGTAACCCCCGCTTTTTTTTTTAAGTTTGTAGAGAATAAACAAAGAGCTTTGTTAATTGCTCAACAAGCTTTGAGATAAATGCTTAGCAAGAGAAAGCATTTAAAATATCTCATCTGAAAACCATCCCCTGACCAATGGTTTTATCTTTTGACACTCCTGAGAGAGGCGCTAGGGTAGCTTCAGACATTAGATCTAAAAACACCAACCAAAGCCAGCATTTACCTAAGAGCTGACTATTGAGTAGAAAATTGAAGTTTTCAGACACCTAAATGTCTTCAAACCCAGCTATCCAACTCAAAAAGCTATATGGGGCTGAGAGATCTTCAGCCAAACCATATGTTAGAAGTCTTAGCAATATAACATCACTTAAGACTAAAAGCAAGGACTATAAATAATCAATAAAAAAATAAAAAATACAGTTATATATCACATGACTCCACTTCTTTTTTAAGCTTGTAGAAAATAAACGAAGAGCTTTGCTAATTGCTCAACAAGCTCTGAGATAAATGCTTAGCAAGAGAAAGCATTTAAAATACATCTGAAGTTATATCTTAATTAATATTCATTTATAAACATATCTAGAAAATAAAACTGCTTGTAATAAAGTTTAAAATGAGAATTACAGCTAATCATTAATATCTCCTTTGAAGATTGCATCTTTTGTTGTTGTTTTAGTTCTAAAAGTAAATTTTCATAATTTTATCATTTAGACATTCTAGCTTCCGATTTTTTTTTATTTTTAAAATTAATAATTAGTATTCACATTTGAAAATATTTACTTTATAATAATGTGTAAGTATGAAAAATAATTCATCTATTAAATATAAAAATTTAAAATACAAATTAATTTTTTTTAAAGTATTTGTTTTTAAAAAAATAAATTTAAATACAACTTCCTGGCTAACTAATTTTTAGATTCAGAAAACAAATTTTGGTTTTAACAATTTTTCATTGACTTTATGAAACACTAGTTTGCAATTTTTAATCTGTATTGTGAAATAGAAAATAATTGTTAACCATCTTCTTATAAATAATGAATAAAATAGTTTTACTCTTTAACTATTTCATTATATATGAAAAAATGCATAAATATCACTTAATTTCATGATCATTAACAATATGATTAAATAAATTATGTTGTGAAGAATTTTCAAAAACTTAAACTTATCAGAGATGCTTGCTATGCCAAAGATTATTTCCCATCAGAAGCAGTACATCCTCATCATTATTTACCTACTAAGATATATGTCATGCCAACAATTCAACACATTTTTTTTAATTTTTTTTTTCTCTGTTCTTTGAGTACTTATAGATATTTCTTTCCTATAAATCATGTATCTTTATTTTAATATATTTTCCTCATATCTTTCTATATTTTAAGTTTTTGCCTCAACAGTTCTTTTTTTGCATTCATAATTTTTTTTTTTTTTTTTTAAATCTCCATTTATTATTTTCAAATTATCTTTTTCGTTTACCGTTGCATTCATATTTCTGAAACCTCCAATCTTCCTCATTTTTCCACTTTCCGGACAATATAAAATTTCTTTACTAGCAAAGCATTTCTCAAGCCTTGTTTTTAATTCTAATTTTAATTAACCATAGAATTATGTCCTTAAAAATCTTATCCATTGCAGTTTTTGCTTTGCTATTTTATTTTATTTTTTTTTTTTTGCTTTTTTAAATCATCGGGTCACCAATTTTGTAAATACTTAAAATAATAATTATCACTAGAACTTTTTATCCAATGTCTTTTACTATCTCTACTTATAAATAGTGTATTTTATTCCAAGCATATATATTTTTATCAGTTTTATTTATATTTTAAGTTTATGTAAGTAGAAAATAAAAAATGGGTGTGTAGTGAGGGGGGGGGTTATATGTGTTCTATTTACCACTCATATTTTTTTTTAATCTCATTACAAAACTATTTAAATTGCTAAAAACTGTAAATTTAATAAATTCTTAAAAATTTTAAAATACAAATAATAATCACAAAGTCATTTTTTTCACAGGTTTTATGTTGAATTTATTTTACATTATAAATTTTATTGTAGTTTTTTTTTTCTTTTGACTAAAAAACTTTATTACAAAAATCAAATATTTTAATTTTAAGGATTATAAATTTGATGAAGAAAATCCACTGAAAATTTTGGCAGATCCATTTAAAGATGGTCTTGAATACTTAGAAAAGGGAGATTTACCAAATGCTGTACTCTGCTTTGAAGCTGCAGTGCAGAAAGATGCAGATCACATACAGGTAAAAATCTTGTACTTTTTTAGTTTCGATTTTTGTCATTTTAAAGTATTGCTTATGTAATGATTTAAAGAGTGCATACATAATATTTAGTAAGAAATATTCAGAAATATGTTAAAAATTATACATGTACACTTCAGCTAGGAATAATAAATTTAATTTGCATATATTCTAACTCTCAAAAAGGTTAATTGTGAAAGCATTTTGTGTATATATATTAGATTTTTTTTTACCTGAAAGGAAATAGAAAAATTAAGTAATGGTATTAAGACCAAATGAAAAACTTTTGTCATATTGATGGTAGTTTGTTTGCTACTGTATTAACACAATTTATTATTTAATCTTAATTGTAGAGCTCCATTATAAAATCTCTTATATCAATCATTAAACTGCAAGGGGCATATAAAACTTATGTTGGTTTTAAGAATATTCAAATTTGTGACAATGAAGGTGAATACTTTCAGATTATATATAAAGTAACTTTCTGCCTTCAATTTCTAATTTTATTTCTTTAATTACATCTTTTTAAAAAAACTTTATTAATAATCAGTGAAAATAAAATTTAATTATATTGTTTTTTTTTTTTGAGCAGGTTTTTTTTCTCTTCTTGAACATATATCATTTTATTAATGAAAAGGAGGAACATTGCCAGTTATAAAAATTAAATACGTATTCGTTTCTTGGGCTCAAACTCTTTGAAAAGCATTTTCATAATCTAATTTTCTGTCTAAATTATATCACTTTTATTGAATTAATTTATAGATAAATATTTAATCGATGTTCCTATTTCATATCAGTAATTGATAAAAAGATTCAGCTTAAATTGTTATCTATTTATTATTTAAATCAATTGGTATTATATATTGTATTCTGGATTTCAACAATATGAAATCAGCACATTAAAAATTTGTTTAAATAGTTCACTCATATGATTTTTATTTTCCAGCTATTCATGACTTTCGTCTGTTGTTTTTATTCATAATTACATACAGCATTATCTACTTGTAAACAATCATTTACTTGCATTTTGAAACATATTTCCTTTACACTTAATGATGTTTTGCTTGATTCAAATTAAAAAGTTATGTCATTGATGCCATTATTAGTACCAACATTTTTAAAATATTCTGATTGTGTCACTTTTGAGTGATTTTTTACAATGCACATCAATTTGAAGTGGACAACCAGATCTCCAAAACTAGATTAATTTTTAATTCTCAAAGAATTCTCTGCAAAAATATTTGTAATACCTTGTGTTACATGGACATCAAAAACTCATTGTACTATCAATGAAAATATAGTAAAATCAGTATATCTTAAAGATGTAATAAAACAAATTTTAAAAAAAGTGTTTTTAAATTATTTTCATATATTACAAATAAATCTTTAATCTGCTTATGACATGCTTAGTTACTTTTTAATTAAATCTCTTACTGATAGAAATATGGTGTATTGAAATTTTCTGTGGTTTTTTTCTTTTTAATAAATTTGCGTAATGAAATCTCAGGAGAGATTCTTTGCATCAGCATTATTTTTCTTCTATAGATTCATGAATTACAAATAGATTAATTTAAAATCATTTATCAACTAAGTAGTTATATTTGTTTATTTTAAATATGCTTTAAGAATTAAAGATATCTTAAAAGTAGAATAAGCTGACCCAAATTAGTTGTCATTACTTATGCAATTTTTTTTTTCATTAAGATATGAAGTTATATATCTCGATATTTCTATCTGTGATGTTCCACATCATAATCGTTTTCTTAAACTCCTTCTTTCTCATTATTACTATATATACTGATAAAAAAAAAAGTGTAATCTTAATAGTTAGATTTAGAATTAATTGAAATATTTTAAGATAAAATATAAGAACCAAGTATTTGAAAAGTTTAATTTATATTTATTTTTTAATATGCTAAATGTATTTTGTAATGTGCTTGGTTATTAAGAATATGCTTTAAATTAATCTAATTGAATAATTTTTCTAAAAGTCAATATTCTTGTTGTATCAGGGTATGTTTAAATTTATAAAATAAAATTTATGTTAGTTAATATGTTGTCAATATTTTTTTTTTTTTTGATTGCTTGAAAAACATTTCAGCAAACATCATAATTTTAAAAGAATGTTTTCTCCACTAAGGATTAGAAAAAAAAAAAAAATTTTTGTTAACAGCTTATCTGCAAAGTTAATGATTTTTAATTATGTCTTAACAATTCATCTGATAAATGGAGTTGTTATAATTTAATATTAGACTCTTTAAAAATAAAAGGAATTCTGTCTGAACAATACAGATTTTGGATATATTTATTTTTTCAATTGCTGAATACAAAAACAGGATTGGAATTTAATGAATGATATATTGAAGATAATATATTGTCATCCTATGATTCTACATATTTCAAATAATTATTTTATTTCTAATATATTGAAAACATTTGTAATTGAGACTTTTTTAAAATAATCTACATTTCAATATTTCACCTTCATGTTGAAAGCCTTTTTTACAGTAATGTAGTTAAATTATTTCTATGTATATGTATTTTTTTCCTTTTAATTTTTACTTATTTGATTATATAATGTTGGATATGTGTTTAATTTTCTTAAAAAGTTACAAGATATTTCATACTCTCCACAATTTTATTAACATTTGTTGACAAAAAAAATAATCTGTCTATTTAATGTTGACTTACAATTAGATAAAGCTAAAGGTTTATCTTAACAGTTGTCTTTTTTTTTTTTTTGGTTAAAAACAAATGTAAAGCTAAAACTTGGTGTTACTGTTCGCCATTAAAAAAACATTTCAAGGGTCTTTTTCATATCATTGGAAATAAGGTGTGTTTTTTTTTTTAGATTTGAAGTTTGGTATTACATGTGCTGGGTGTTTACAATGGCACAAAGTACCATAATAAAACTCACAAAATTGAGCATATTAAAAACTCGCAACAACTTGTTTAGTATTGTAATGTGTTTTTGCTTTTTTCCATAATTAATATATATATATCCATTTTTTTTTTTAGATTTGAAGTTTGGTATTTCACCTGCTATGATTTATTACTCCGGTGACATATTCTAAGTTTGGGATATGTTTAAAATGACACCTCCAAGTGTTGTATAGACACAGTTAAGTTTTTCTGCACATTCCTTGGATGTATCATTTTAAACATATCGCAAACTTAGAATAATGCATCACTGGAGTAATATGTCATAGCAGGTATAATGCCAAAGTACTCTTATAAATTTAGTTATTGATGTATTCCCTCTCCCCCTTACTCAAGAAGAATTTTATTGTGAGAATATATGGGAATGGTATTATATACTTTTGAATATGATTTGTAATAGAAATGACATATTTATAAAAATGAAAATGTTGAATTAAATAGAAATTGATGAAAAAATATCTAGTGATAAAATAATTATGAAATGAATAAAAGGTATTTGAATATTCTTTATTAAATATTAAAAGAAAGGACTGTTAAAGTTATTTATTTTTATTATTGACATCTTTGGAGATAATCAATTTTTTATATGCCATTGATTATGTATTCATATCATTGATTTGATATGGAACAAAATGTGTATTTAATTTAAAATTATAGTATGACCACTGTTTCTGTACAATTTGATTCAAAATCTTTATGCAGATATCAAAATCGCTGATAGTAACCAACACCGTATAATATACATTTTTAACATATATATGTATACCTATAATGCAATTTAAAAATTATACTCATTAAGACATTGACACAAATAATTAATAATAAAAAAATAGAATAATCTGGTTAAGAAAAGACTGCCATAATAAATTGAGAAAGAGAGTACTATTGCATATGTTTGCACTATATTCACTTGATCGCATTCTCTCGAAAGAAAAAAATGCATTTAATTTCTTCTTCAGTCTTACAATGAAATGCAAAAGATACAAGATTTATGCAATGATAAATTTATAAATTTTATGCTCACTTGCCTGGATAGTTAATAACAGCCTTTTTTTTTTTTTGCCATATTTTTGTGATTGCAGTGATAGAATTTTCATTGTGACATTAGAAAAGTAAAATTTCATTTAAAATGGCATCATAGTGCAAAATTATTGATAATAGTAATTCTGCCAATCCTAACAAAAACCATGCAGTACTTTATTTTTTAATTCATATCAAATTTTTTTAAGATAAGCATTTTTATATGCAGTAAATGATTTTGTGTCACTCCTTTCAGTGAATCCTCTGCTAAAGTCTTTGTAAAGACTCAATGCTTAATGATGCAATGTATTACTAACTACTAAAACATTTTTTTTGTTGTTTATATATTCTATCCAAAAATAAAATATTTTCATTTTTAATAATAAAAAAAATGCATTTCACTGTCTTTTTTTTTTTTTAATTTATGGTACAACACACTTTACATTATCATGAATGCTAATGCTGTAATTGTGATAAGAAAATGGAAGCTGCTACACAAATTAATAATATACATGTGACTTTTATGAAGTATTAATTTTATTTAATATTTTTTTAATTTGTTATTGATTCACTGAGTTTTATGATAGTGAATATGACAATGTAATTATGCGTATATGCATAATAAAAAAATATGTGATTAAACAACAAAAGAATAAAACTTATTATCTTTTTAATTTACTAATAGTTATTGCCAACACATATATCTAAATTAATTACCATCATTGTATTTTAAGAATAATATTAATTTTGAATTATTTCATATTTAAGTAAATTAAAAGTAATGTATACATAAAGTTTTAGTACAAAAATTAATATTTTCAAAATAGCAAATTCTTCTAGAAGTCCGGAAATTCATATTATCTCAGTATTTTATGTTGCTATATTTTAAATATTAATTTTAAATCTAAGTTTGAAATCTTATTTTTTTTACTGATTTATAAACTCATTTAAATCTGACTGACTAATTCTTTGAATAAAGGAATAATCCTCCTCTTTCTAATCATGTGTGCCTCATTTTTTCATATGACAATTTATATCTGGATAGATTTCTAAGTCTTCATGAGTATCTTTTTTTTACAATCATTTTTTTTTTCCAGTCTGCTTAATACTTCCTCACTGGTAATTTTAACAGGCTTTAAAATTTTTGCAAGATTGCAATGCTTATTGTTTAACCTCTAACTTGGAAAACCAGAATTTGCATCAAAATTAATTTTTTTAGGCAAGTTGCTTTCTTTGCAGCTTAGAAATTCTGTTTACCATATCTATTAGTTTATTATTAATTTTTCTCTTTATGTATCAACTATTAGCCACCTAACAATATAGTATATCATTTAGGTATTACAGATTTTCCTTGGAGAATAGAAATTATCACAATCTTGATGAAGAATGTGAAAAGAATTTGAGCATTAACAAATAATATATAGGTAATATAAATAGAAAAATAAAAAATAAAACAATATGTTGAAATCTTACGTTTTAAAAAAAAAAAAATTGTAAAAAAAATAAATGAAATTATATGTAGAATAATAAAAATATGTGTTTGTTAAATTCTCTTCATGGTGTTAACTAGACATTTTTTATATAAAAAAATTTTTTTATTCAGGCCTGGCAGTACCTTGGTACAAGTCAAGCCCAGAATGAACAAGATCAAGCTGCAATCGCTGCTCTTCGCAGGTAATTTATTTGTGTGAATGTGTGCAGGTATTTGTGGTTAAAAAATTAGATTTGCATTATCATTTTTAAAATAGAATAATAATATGTCAAATTTATTAAATGTTGATTGATTATCAGAGTAATAGGTTGTTATTTTCTAGGTTTTTAAAGTATTGTAGTTTCTACTTTTTAATATTGTAAAATAGTAAGTTAATTGTAAAAGTCTTTTAAATCATATTTAATCAAGTAATTTTTATATAAATTAAATATATATATATGAAATTGAACAGAAGTAAAGTATATTCCCAAATATGAAGAGCAAAGTTAATAAGTTATTCCCAAACAGTGTGAATTATCACACAATGTGGATTCTTGGGGTTGTTTGCCATTGTCATTGTAATGTGAGCAACTTTTTTAAATTTTCTTCTTTTCCTCTCTATCCAATATTTTTATCTTTTCCCACTCTAACATATATTCATTAGTGTATACATGATTTGCTACATATATGTTTATATATCAGTGAACATGACTACAGAAAGGAGTTTGCTGTTAATTGAAAGGAAACCCTGTGATTCCTCTCGGAGGCCTTAAAGGAACTGACCAGGACAAATGCCTAATGTCCACTCCATATGTTCTTTTTGTAGCTGTTATTGCTACGTGATTATTCATATAGTATATGAACATGGATGGCTACTCACCAACATGCATCTCTGAGTTGATCTTTTTTCTCAGTTGCCCGATGAGGCAGAATGAATATGTTTGTCAATGAAATTTTTATTTCTAATAGAAGGTATACAATCATGACAGACAAAAATAAATCATGGCCCTTATTCCCAGGAGAGTGTAAAGTCACCAGTCAGGGTAGTGGTTGATGACTAAAGGTGGAGATTGCTGAGTATCCCCTGATTCACTCAGGCTGCCATTTGGTGACGACTTTTTATTTAGGTACTTACAACTGCAGATCACTTTCAAGTAAAGAAAGATTGCAAGAATTGGAAGAACTGTCTCATATTAAATGGGGACATTATTGGACTTTGTGAATTTAGAAGAAAAGATGAAGAAACAATTGATTTAAAAAGTGGACACGTACTTTACTTCTAAGGCACAAATATTGGAAGTACAAGTAGAGTAGGATTCATTATAAATAAAAAAGTGGAAGAACAAGATTGTGGAAATTGATGGTGTATTGGACAGAATGGCAAGGTCAGTTATTCAACTTAATAGCAAATACCAAGTGCAGATAATTCAGGTTTATGCCCCAAAACGTTCTTATAGTGATGAAGGAGTAGAAAATTTTTATATGGACATACAAAAGCCTTTTGATTAAATTTGATTATGGTAATAGAAATGAAAGAGGATATAAACTTGTGGAGTTTGCAGAAAAAGAGAAACTTTATATTATGAATTATTTTTTTCAGAAAAATGTTAAAAGGAAGTGGACATGGAAGCATCCAAATGAAGGTACAGTAGAATTGGATTATATTTTGACTAACAGAAAGTACATATTTCAAGATTATAATGTTCTTAATAAATTCAACACAGGATGTGAGATCATCGATTAGTAAGATGTAAGATACATGTTAATGCAAAACTAGAGAGACAAAAATTATTAAGAAAAACAATATTTACAGTTGATATTTCTAATCTTCAGAAACATTCTAATGAATTTAAATTAGAACTTGTATATCATTTTCTAGTATTAGTAGATTCTGAACATGATTCAGATTTGAATGAAATTAATAGAAAATAATTGATACACTTTTAAAAACTGCAACAAAGATAACTGGTAGAAAAAAGAAGCAATTGACCAGTAAAATTTCTACTGACACTAGAGAATTTATGAAGAAAAGAAGGAATATGAAGATGTTTAAAAGTGATGCATCACAAAGGATTGAATATCTCAAATTTTTTAAAATGGTATGAAAAAGAGTTGATAATAATATTAAAAAAGTTTAATTGTGAACTATCAAGAAAAGCTGTAGAAGTGAATAAAAGTCTAAAGAGTGTAAAACAACATTTTTGGTATTGGTAGGAACCTTATATCTGCAATAAGAAAAAAAGATTGAACTATTACTAAAAAGAGAGATGACATCATGAAATGGGTAGAAGAGTTCTATCAAGAATTATATAGTAATAATGAACAAGTACTTTCTACATTTATTATATCTTCTGAATTGCCCAGGATTTTAAATGAAGAAGTGAGACATGCAGTTTATGAAGAAAGGAAAAGCTCCAGGTAATGATGGAATTATAATCTATATATTAAAAGAAACAGGCGAAGAAATAGTAAAAATTTTGACAAGGTTATATACCAAATATCTAAATGATAAAGTTGTACCAGATGATTGGAGGATTGGAAGAATGCAATATTAATATTTTAAAAGGTGATAAAGAAGATATTAGAAATTACAGATCTATCAGTTTTATACAAAAAATTTTCCAAGATAATTACAACTCATTTATAGAGAACATTTTAATACAGTAGATCATACCCAAGTATTGAGAGAAATTATAGAAAGGACCAATGAATATGAGTTGCCATTAAGCTTTGGATTTGTAGATTATGAAAAGGCATTTGATTTTATAAGCATTTCTTTTGTCATATTATGAAGAATATTTATAAAAATGCAACAGCAACAATTAGATTACATAATGATACTAGGAAAGTTAACATTGAGAAGGTGTAAGATAGCTTGACTCCATATCTCCAAAACTTTTTATAGCAGTGTTGCAAGAAGCATTTCATGGATTAAAATGGGAAGCTAAAGGAGTAAAAGTAAATGTAGATTATTTAAGTCCATTTACATTTTGCAGATATGTAGTTGCTTTGCAAATAATGCTTCAGAGCTTCAGGAAATGTTGCAAAAATTATCAGATGAAAATAAGAAAGTAGTATTAAAGGTATGTTAAAAAGATTTAAGTAATGTTCAATGGATTTTCTTGCAAGATGAAAATGAAATTGATTATAAGGAGTTAGAAGTTATCAACTACATATACCTTGGTCACATTATTGTGACAGATGAATCATATTGGATGAAATTAAACTTCGAAGGAATGCTTTTGGTAGAAATAACATTAAAAGGAAATATGTCTGTGTTTGAAAAGGAAGGTTTTTAATGTCTGTTTTACCAGTTCTTACTTATGGATCTGAGACTTGGACACTTAATAGAAGATACAGAAACTTCAGACCACTCAAAGGAGTTTAGAGAGATGTATGTTAGAACTAACAAGAAGAGATCAAAAACACAATACATGGGTAAGAGAACAAACCAATGTTACTAATATTGTTGAAAGAATTAAAAAAACTGAAATTGAGTTGGGCTGGATATTGCTAGAAGAGATGATAATAAATGGATAATTGAAATCTTTAACTGGATTCCAAGATATTGTAAAAGACCCAGAAAGTGACTACACGTGAGATGGATGGATAAAATAAGAAAGTATGCAGGTGTGATGTGGAGAAGAGAGGCTAGAGATTAGAGGAGGTGGATTGAATTTGGAGAGATCTTCACCTTGCTGTTGATTGATAATGGTTGTACCAATGAACATATATTTAATTAGGAAAAGATAAAAATATTGGACAGAGAAGAAATGGTACAAGAAAAAAATTTTTAATAACTTCTCACATGGTAATGGTAAACAATTCCATAATTCAGCCTAGTATGATAATTCATGCTGTTGGTAAACTACTCATTATCTTTAAAAAAAATTGGGGGAGAAATTAGGAGGACCCTTTATATGAAATTTTTATTTGACTGTTGTCTTTGACAGAATAGCATAATTGCAGACTGTGTCACCTTAAATTCAGTATTCATGAATTTAAAAATCCCAAGCTCTGTTTCCATGCTACTAGGTCACTAGTCAGGCAGCATCTCCTGAAGAAAAGAGGAGAATAACATCACTTGAAACATTGTTTTATTTATTAATGTTATTGCTAATAGTGGAATGTATTTGAAAAATTTAAATAAAGTTTGAATTTTTCTAAAAACATTTAACAATATTAAAATTAGATGATGATGAAAATAGTTTAACGTAAAACTACAACTAAAATATCATAACTTTCAGACAAATGCTGTAAAGATAGTTTTTATAAAAAAAAAAAAATTAAAAAATCACAGGTGTTTTATTCAGATATTATATAAAGAGCTTCAGGCGAAGAGAGTAATGCATTCGTTTACCATGGCCATCGCTTTATCTTTGTAATTTTCATGCAGAATAGTACCATGAAATGGCTGCCTAAATCATGACAGTTCCATTGTCATGATTTTCAGTTGGAAGATAAGTTTTTGGTGATAGCCAGTCATAATTTTTTTTAATGATTCATTATCCAGTCGTATGATCATGAAACCACTATAGTATGCTTATAATGTGTAAATCAGATTGTGTATTCACTAAAATATTCAGATATATATTAACTTCTGCAGTGATTTGTTCTGTTATCATATTATATTTGATAGTCTTTTATAATATCACTTCCAAAAAAGCATCCATTTTTGATCCCAGTTAAATTTAGCAGTTTTTTTTTTTTTTTTTGCATTTTTAGAAAATGTGATCTTTGTATTTGAGACTACCAATCTTGTGAAGTGAAACAGTTAATGCTACAACTAAATGAACACCAACAAATTAGCCACTTAAATTCAGTTATATCCGGCATCTTCGATCAAGTTTACAATATTTTAAAATAATTTTCTGACAGATACTTTTTACTACTTCCTTAGAATTCTGTATAATAAAAAAAGAAGTTAATAATATATTATTATGTATTTTCGTTTTTATACTATATGATATAAAAATATATTATTTCTAATTTTATTGTTCAAATTTAGTAAATAAATTTATTTATGCATTAAAATTTTCATAACATAGTGATTAATACAATGTTTATAACTTCAATTTTAAATTCACTTAGCATTTGGAAATGTTTTTCAGGTGATTTTCTACTTTATTTTCCAAGTCCTTAGTTATTCCAGTTAACCATAGAATTATAGGTTGATAAAAGAATATCAGCTAATATTCAGAGGATTAAAAAAAAAAAAAAGAAATCATTAAATTTGAGAAATTTTGTTATTAAGGATGCTGAAGTTGTTTTTGCCTTGTATTGGTCTATTTAAGACTATTTACCTTTTGTATCTAAGTACTAAATGTTTCAGTAGGAGCAAGTTGATGTGGATATTAAAATGAATGAAGTAATTTTTTTAAAAAAAGTATTTTTTGTTTTTAATTTTATATTGAATTGTGTTTAAATTGTATCATATGTTTTCAGTGTGAAGAAATAGTCTTGTATTAATCATCAATTTTCAAATTTTGTAAATATGTAATACAACGTCTAAAAACTAAAAGCATTCAAGCCATCTCTCAATGTTGTGAACTTAATTTTTAATTATGCAAAATCTTTAAAGTGTTTATAAATAATCATAAATTGCTAATAATATTTCTGTAATATAATTTTCACCACCAGTCCCTATCTTGCTTGAGAGTGGTGTAGTGAAAATTACTCTACAGAAATATTCATTTATGTGGATAGTCTTTAGTCTAATGAATGACTAATAAAAATTATCAATATACTTCCATCAAATGGTTTATATCAAAGTTATGAGGGCAGTAAATTTGATACTGATCAATTAAACTGTAGTAATTGGTTATATTTGTAAGAGATTGTGATCTGGGCCAACTTGTAAGTGCTGGATGAGCACGAAATGTGCATCATTGGGGATCATACATCATTTTCATGTGTCTTTGATCATATGTTTATAATTAGATCCCTCTACTAGGTGTTAAAAGTGTATAGAAACCAGCCCCTATCTTGCGTGAGTGGTGTAGTGAAAATTACACTACAAAAATATTATTCATTAAGTAGATAATCTCTAGTCTAATGAATGACTAATAAAAACTATTAATAAATATCTAATACTTAGTTAAAATTTTCTTTTATATTGTATGACATAAAGTTTTTATGTTCAATATTTTTTTTTTTTTTATAATCAAAAAGATATATGTATTAAGTTTATTTAAGACATAAAACAAAAAAATAGCTATGTATTTTATTAATTAAAAATGATTTTACAATTTATTTATTTAATTTGATGATTTTTCAATACTGGAATGTATCAAAAAATAAATTTTATGCCTTTTATTTAAATTTATTTTATTCTAGCTATTGCCTTACAAAACTACTTTAAAACAATAAGAGATTTGTACAGAGAGGAGAGTTTGCATTTTATATTGGATGCAAATATATTGTAGTTTTCTATCAATATTTATAATAATTGCAACCAAAATGTTCTTTATATTTTGTTTGCTAAAATTTCATATAATTTGTTTGATTGTTTTGCATGGTCAAGTTTAAAACATTTTTGTGCTTCCATTAATAAAATTCTTCACTGTTTGAGTCTTACTCAAGTTTTACAATTCTACCAGTAGCTCATATGTTTAGTTTATATACTATGGGGTTAAAATACATGTTAATATGCATGCACTGCTTTGTTATATTTTCATTCTTAATAATTCCATAACAGGTCAAAGAGCTTCAAAGACTAAATTTTATATACTTTAAAAGTAAACTTTTAGTTAATATGTAGTGAATGTAAAGAATGTCATTGTCTTGTATTAGGATTTATTATTTATTTTTAAATACATGGATATTTTTTGAATTGTGCAAATATTAAAGCAGTTTGGATTGCCCATTTAAAATTCTCGGTTATGATCATACAGCAAAAGTTATCTTATAAAAAATTTTCTGGCATACTTATTGGAAAATATTGCAATTTTATATTAATATTTTCATTAGATTTTTTAGAATTACTATTAAAAACTTTGAGCAAGAAGCTTAATTGATATAGATTTTGTTCATGTCAATATTATTATTATTTGTTCACACATCATATTATCAACAATTTTGAATATTTTTTATTGTTTATATTAGCAAGTTTTATTAAATTAAATTCTATTGTTGTAATTTTTTTTTTTTCTTTTGCTATTTTTATTTGGTTTTGATAAAAATTATTGTTTTGTAAAGTCTTTTTTGATTTGTTACCTGATGTCTTTGATTTTCTAAATTCTTTACACATCTTATGTAGACATATTCTCACTCTGCGTAATATTAATTTTTCTTTGATTTTGACAAGATCATTAATGACATTTCTTCCAAAATATGCAATAATTTACACATTGTCTTATACATATCTGTCAATTTTGATTTGTATCTCTATTTTCTCTTTCTTAAGCACCATCATCTTTGTTTTTGGCTGTGTATATGTGTAAACCATATACCTGCATTATCATTTCTAATGTACATTTCAGTTTCTTCGTCTTATTCAATGAATGGAATGTCATCTGTATATCTTTTTTTTTTTTTTTATAATTTTCTTTGATTTTTATCTTTTATACTTTCTAGATGTTTGATGAATGTGCTTAGTGAGATGGCATTTCTTTGTTCTTGTGCCTTTTTCAATTTTAAATTAGCTTCCAATATTTCTATACATTGTCATTATTCTTTTGAATTAGCATAGGTAATTTTTATTCATTGCTAAAATCTTAAAGAACAATATCATATTATTTCCATTGTATATCTTAATAATTTCATAGCATTTATTGATCAGCCAGATATAAATAATCAAATTATATTTTATGTGATGTAAAAAAATAGTTTGAAGAATAGAAATAGAAATGAAGTATTGAAACAAAGGAAATGAAAAATTATCTATCATATATATTCACGGTTATGATACTTAATTTTAAAGAACCATTATCTTAATATCATGAATTTATTAGCTTTAATTTTTAGTGTTTTAAAAATATTAGAAAATTTGTGCCTATAAATAAAATAATTCATTATTTTTTTTTATGTTGCCTATCTCACAAAGTTTTTCATATTCAATGGCTAAAGTTTGAAATTGATCAATATGCAATTTATTTGTCAGTTAAAGTGAAATATTTTTCTATATTGTTGAAATTATACTCATAATGGAATTAAAATAGAATAGATTTTTAATATAAATGGAACTATAATTATTGTGTTTACCTTCAAAGACTTTTACATTTTTTTGAGATTGTATGCAAAGCTTTCTCCATTCAAAATGGCCAATCATTAGCAATACGTTTTCAACAGTGTTTAGGGTTAGAAATAAAAGGAAAATTAAAGTGACTTCTTGCGAACATATTGAGATGTGCAAGAGTAGTATATTTATTTTGCACGACATCAATTTTTTTTAATCAGTATTGGTGGCTGCTTACTTAATTTCATTCTCATAACGTTTTATTATCTGCTTTGGTATTATGACTCTTCAATTTAAAGAAAAATATAAGTTGTAAGAGTTCAGTAATTAATCTGAAATAATAGAATTACACATTTAGTTGAAATATCAATATAACAAGAGCAATTATTTTTTTAAAAAAAAGATAGTATGATACCTTAATGAGTATCCATTGATTGAAGTAATCTCTGCACAAGGATTTAAAGGATGATAAAATTTAAAAATCTACTTGATGATAAATGAAAATAGTGGAAAATGAATTTTGCTAAATGTGGTAATAACAATTTTTGTGAAAACTTTTTTAAAAACGTTTTTTAAATCAAAAATTGCAACCAGCTTGTTATAGTTAAGGGAAATGACTAAAAAAAAAAGTAGAATTGACTATTAACAAAATAACAGTTTTCAATTTCAAGTGAATGAGAACAATGGCGATACTTTATTTAGGAATATTTGATTATTGTTAATTTGAAGCTGTATACTTTCGGCAATTGTATGTTCCCATATTCATAGCTCTTTTCACTAATAGTTTGTAGATATCAGTAATGTATGCAATCTTATGTAATAATATTTAAACGGCCCACTTTTTAGAGATTGTAAAGCAGGCGTCTCTTCTATTGATCACTTAATAAAAATGGAACCACTATATTAATTTATGTAAATAATTTATCCAGTCAAATAAATAACTCAATATTTTATTTCATTTTTAATTAAAACAAGCTTATTATCAAATTACATTGATATTTAGATCAAATGGACGAATTTATTTACTGAAACTAACTTTTGAGAATTATAATTAGCTATTTAAAATATTTTGCAAGAAGGTAGCTCTTTTTAGATCACTTCTTAGCATAATAACGACTTAAAGGAGCATTGATAAAGAAAATTATTAAATGTAATAATAATCAAGTTTATGAAATAAAATATTTTTAATGTCAAGAATTTAATGAATATGTAAATTATTTATTTTCATTCTTCTGGAATTGTGTTGCATTAAGAAGTTTAAATAAAAGATAATTTATATTTTTATAAATTATTTCAAACACATCGTTGTAGATGTTGGCCAAAATATATAAAAAAACTTTTAGAAAATGTCAACCTTGTCTATTTCAATTCTTCTCAATAATTTTATACTATACTCTGCTTATCAATTGGTTTTTTTTTTTTTGAAAAACAATTTTTGAATAAATTGTAAGTATTGTTTTAGATAAGCTCTGGTTGAAAAGTATAGCATTTATAAATTCAGTTTATGTAATCCAGATAATTTATATGTGAATTTATACAATACTACTATATCAATAACATGAAAAATCAAAAATGTTTTTAGAGTTTTGTATATGTAATGGTTGTACTGATTCCTTTTTTTTTTTTTCAGGTGCATCAGTTTAGAACCGACGAATTTGACTGCCTTGATGGCTCTTGCTGTGTGTTATACAAACGAAGGGTTGCAACAACAAGCCTGTGAAGCTCTCATGGCTTGGCTGAAACATAATCCTGATTATAGTGCTTTAGTTACTCATGATCCTGATCCTATTAAAACACACACATCATCTTTGCTGTCTAGGTATCCAACTGGGTATGATTTTTTTAGCTTATGCTCCTGCTCTTTATAAATAAATATGTTTATATGTGTGTTTCTGTTTATATAGAATGTTAATGTCAAATTTCCATTAACAAATGGGTTTCTTCAGCATATGCATGGCTGCACCTGCACATATAATGCATGAAGCTAATATTTTTCTCTTCCTTTTTATTTTTTTATTTTTTCAGTTTTCAATTATTGGCATTTTTTTTTAATGTTTTAATTGTGTTACTGTATTGTCCATCATCAAAACATTTTATTTTCAAAATTATAAATCTTCATTAAAGAAATAAGCAAAATAGTTAATTAGTTGTATTTGTTAAACTTATTCAAATTAGGATCTATGATTTTTACTTCATAAATAAAATCTGTTCACATATTAAATTACTTGTTTATAATGAAACTTAATAATAATAAACTCAATCTCTCAGATGTTGGTCAATAATGAATTCCTATTTAATTATTCATTTTAATGTGAATTATGATTTGATAAATAATGTAAGAAACAAAACTGAAATATTAGTATACTGGCTATATGTTGTTGTTTTCATTTATACTTGTGATGGAATCAACTATTATTGAGTTTCATCTAAAAACTATATATAAATGTGCAGTATATATTTCTCTAATATTATGTTCAAAACATGAAGCAATCATTTTTTAAAATTGATTTCAATAGATTTTTTATTATATATATTGTAAACTATGGAAGAAGTCGAAGAAGAAAGATGAAGAAGATGATCAAGTTGTTCTCCACTAAACAATCATTTTCTAACTCCTCTTAAATATCGATTTCTTCCAATGATAATCGCTCTCTGATTCTCCCTAATTTATAGACCTTCTCTCTAACTTATATAAATATTTCAAACAAAACTGTAACAAGTTCTGATTGTTGGACACATATCTTTTACACAATATCTTGGGTTGGGTTGAGATTCTTACAGATAACAATAAGGATTATAAGATAAACTAAACTCAGTGGTTGGTTACATATAAAGAATTAGCTACAGAGATATACAATTAAGACCAAGGAAGAGCTCAACTCTAATAAATTAAATTACTCTAAATAAAACATATAATTTTGGGAAAAGATAAAAACTCAATCATTCCCTCATAAATAATTTAGAATAAAATAAATCTCCACCTTCATCCCAATAAAACTCTCTGAGCTATGAAAACTAGCACTTTCACAAACAAACTATTATACCTTTAATATTATCCATTAATATGATCAAACAACAACGGGCCTTTTATGTAATGCAAAATAAAAATCTCAGGGTTTTCTTTCTGGTATTTTATCAAATAAAGTAGTGGTATAGTGTTGCAAGGCAAATGAATGACATTCTAGCAGGCTTTAATAACATACATTTCCTATGAGTTAATGCATTTGATTAACATCCTAATAATAATCATGTAAATCACCAAAGAAAATGCTTACTTTATTCAACCAATATTTAATATAAAAAAAATCATGTAAATAAATTTAGAATATTTACAGCCTTTTACCTAGAATGGCATTCAACTAATAAAAGGGAAAAGGTTACATTTCATTTCCCTCTCTTATCCTAAACAACACAGATAAAATATTTCATTTACAATGTTTAAATTCTGATAATAGGTTAATAATGTACAGTCTGAATTATGGATGGATACATCCATTGCAATACTTAACTGAACAGTTGTCAATTTAAAATTTTAATTAAAACAAATTGATATCATTTTTTTTTTATTAATTATTAGTAATCTTTGGATCATGAGAATAATAATTATCTGATTCGAAAAATATACATTCTATTTCATTTGATGGGTTTGTGGAACCAAAGAGAAGAATGTCTCACAGAAAAATACTCAAAAACTAAATTTTAATAAATTTTAAAAATACATTTATTACATTTAGACATAAAAAAAAGTTATTTACAGCACACTAATATAATCACAGCTTACACATCATAACTACTAGATCCTTTCCATTTTAACTCTGAGGAATTAATAATTTAAGTTCATTTTATGTCAAAACTATTGCTTTTTGGTTTTCGAAATTGCACAATAAACTTATGATTATAAATTATTATGATTTCTGGCTAAATATTTATTTGAAATCACAATTTATTCTACTTCATCTAAGGCATTGAACAAACATTAATGAACTTGAAAATAATAATTATAATAGTTGGCTAGTTTGCATCTTAAGCTACTTAACATTTTCGATATATTTTACATCTTAGCGCCTTTATGATATCTTACTATTAAAATCATATAACAAATTTATGAAGATTGACTTCAAGATAATTTATTGCTGCTTCTAATTTAGCTGGCTAATATGATAATGATAACTGTCATCATTACACTACATCTGCTTCACACTATATTAATTTTAAAACTAAGGATAAATAAAAACATTCATCAGAAGTCGCACATACGTTGCTGGTTAACTTATTTAAAGACCACGTAATAATATTAAATTTAAAATTTATGGAACTTACAAACCCCTCGGTGAATTTTTCCACATGACGTCTATAACTAGCATTTGGTCTGCATATTCCCATCATGCTATGCTTTAAATTAAGGAATTAAGTTATTAAATCTTGTGGATTTACTTGTATACCACTGGCAAAGCACAGTAGCACAATACGGATATTATTATGACCAACCAAAGCACTGAAAATTACTACCTCAATAACTAGCTATCATTGCCATAACATTTATAAATACAATAGTCTACACCTTCTGTGGTGGACAATCTAGTCTTTTAAATTGCACATGAGGGACAACATCACTAAATAAGCTTCTTAGAGCAAGACACCTGACTATAATAATGGTGGCTCCCATGCTTATCTATCAAGCATAAGTGAAGGCAAAGTCGCAGTCTTACAACCTAAGAAAAGAGAAAGCACATCAAAGACGAATGATTCTCTCCATGGAATCTAACTAAATAAGCTATATAAAATATTTTGGAACACTGTCATCTCATGGCAAATACATATAATAATGGGAGATCATTTCCATCCCATAAACATCGTAAATAGTATACTGTTTGATAAATCTAGAGCTATACAGCATAACTATTTCTCACACTGGCAAATTTATCCCTAATAATAAGGATTAAGAGCTTGTATAAACATTAAAATCCACACATTCATCAATATCCGAAACCCACAGGAAAGTATTAGTCAAAACGACTATAAACCCATTAAAATAGCACAGTAAATATTTGCATAAGATAAGGAATATGCATACGAACAATGAGCATAATAAAGTGGACAGATTAATGCAATAAATATTATTAATTAAATGGTTAATGAAATAAATTTGTTCTCAGACAAATTCAAAATCTAATTTTTTCTACGAATGATATTAAGAAAATTATTAAAACTTATGATAAACACATCTGTAATGATTATTTGTCCCAAGTTATAAAGAATATGCAATTTTAAATTTAAACCCTTGCCAATATATTTAAAATTACGTATGTGTAATAAAAATCTCTACACACTTTATTAAAAACTCCTTGAGACAATTTCAGATGGTATAGTAAGATACATGGACATGTAAAATAAAGCATAAAATATATGACTATTATATTACTTTTTTTTAAAAAAAAAAACCAAAATAAAAATTATAATAATAATGATGATGATGATAAAATCAGTTCATTAGTAAAGTTTCCTCGACAGTAAGCAAATAATTTACGGCGCGAGGTCCCACGTTGTTAGCTATGGGAATAATACGGATGCATTAGTATTTTTCAAACCAATATATTTACTTATTTATTTATTTTGTATAAAAAAACAACAAAGCAGCTACAACTTCACTATGATAGTAGACAAGCACACGAATACGATATACTACTTTAAACATGAACAGGTATGGATCCATTATATGACACAATTTAATATTAACTAGCTAGTTTGAATATGACAATTTTGTACAATTATTATTAAGTATAAGATTTTAGTAGTTATCTACGGTTTCATTAAAAAATATTTTATTAACAGTTTTCCGCCCTTTCTGGAGGAGCAGATGATAAAGAAACATTGCCGCCATAAAATAAAATGATATGCCAGTTTTCATTAATAAATTTTTAATTTACAAAAAATAGTATTCAATTTCTCTATGTTTTTTTTTTTTTTATCATTTAGATTTTGTTTTTTTGTTTTTTTTTAAAGTTAATAATTAAGACCAAACATTTATTTAAGTTACTTTAATTTTGAACAGTCTTAACATTTTTATTATTATTATTTTTAACTTGGTCTTAAATTTACTGCCACAAAGAATACGATTTATTAGCATTAAATAATTATTTAGAATTTTCCTTATGATTTCAATTAAGATTACCATCTTTTTTGGTGAAAGTTTTTAAAGTTATATGTTAAGTTAAAAGTATTATCTTGGCACATTATTATGAACTTTAGATCGTTTAGTTAAAGAAAGCACAAAACCCGATACCTTAATTTCTCCTTCAGCAATTCATTGATGTGAAGACTTTAAAAAACAAATATAGTTTATAGTTTGTTTTAAAAACAAAAAGGTAAATAATAAAAGTTACACTGTTTTTTTTTTTTTTCTTTCTTATTCGGACCACCTTCATGATGAAACTCCAAATAATCCCTCAGTTCCACACTCTTTTCTTCAATATCAAAAAAAAAAAACAATATCACGTGTCAGTATTCTGTGTTTCAATTTTAAGGTTAACATGAATAAAGTTTTTCCTTTTTTTTTTTAAAAAAAAAATAATAAACAGAAAATACGTGTAATAATTTATTGATTTTCATATTTGGATTTTTTTTTGGTTTCTATCGGAAGTTTTAGAATAATAAATATTTTATTTGCCAAGTTTTATTATCTATTTTACTTTTAAAAAGTTAATAAATAAATTGAATATTTTAATAAATAAAAATAAAGATCTAAAAAGTCAACATATACACCCATGCATGCACACACACCTAAGAGTGTAAAACTAATCTTATTTAAGGCCAGCTTCTTTTAATAATCCACTTCAACTTTAAATAACTACATGCTATTGGATGATTAAGACTTAACTGAAGTATAAATTATGAAGGTGATTAAATGAAATCATTTTAACTAACTCATCAGCAATCTAGTAACCCAATAAATTTTCAACATTAAAATTAAAATATTCATTCAGCTAGCTTTCTTTCTTTTAACTTTTATAAAATTTTTACATTATGAACACACACTTTATTAAGTTTTAATTACATATGAATAGCAATTATATATTTTGTAAATATCTTTTACTAGATAACTATTTAACTATAAATATATTAGACATTGCTTATTAAGTGAGACCATTTTATCTACATATTGAATGATATAGTTTTATGTCTCTAGTTATTAGTTTTATTTTATCTTTTATTTTCTTTTTATGGCTAAGTATTATATACTGCACTGTTAGAAATGCTCCAATAAAAACAGGTGGCATATCACATGGTTACAATATATAGTATTAATTATTAGCAGCCATATATAAATGGGTGTGGTTATTCTAACTCCAACAAAAATAAGAAGAGAGAAATCAAGAAATAATAAAACTCTGTCATATGTTGAGGCTTGATCGCTCTTCAGGCTGCTGTCTTAATATCTGATTGGCTGTCTGAGAAGCAACAGTAAGTGCATGCGAGAGACTGGCAACCTTTCAATTTATTATTAAAGATGAATTTTGCAATGGCTACACATCGTATATTCCATTTTGTTTACCATAAATATATCCACATTTATAATTTGATATTCTATGATATTTTATTTTACTCTTTTCTGTAACAAACTTTTGAAAACTTCACCTTCTTGCCTTATTGTAGCTAATTTGTACTTGGCTGTATTCTATCAATGAAAGCAAATAATATTATTTTTTTTAGTGTCTTCAAAATTATCTTTACAGCAGAAACAGGATAATTTTTTTCCACAAAAACCATGCTCAAGTTTATCGTAAAATACCTCTGTATCAAGTCTGCTATTCTTTATCTATTTTATGTAACCAATACAATAAAAGCATGTTTTTTCAATTGTAGATTAAATAGTATTATTTCTGGAAATCTGAAGAACATAGCAATTGATCTCATGATTTTTCCATTGCATTTTCATAATAGTATGGAACATCCATAAATGAAAATTTCCTTTGCCTTTGTATTAAAATCAAAGGCTCTTTTTTGAGATAAGAATTTGTCTCAGAATAACAATATAAATTTTGCAGAATAAACAGCTTTATATATAAGCAATTAATTTTTTGTTGAAGAAATTATATCGTTGTGATGAAATACCTTGTGATTTATCTTGTTAATTATAGCAACAGACATTCTAGTATTGCTGCATCTTAACCTCAAGTCTGTTTTTCCACCTAAAAAGCTATCAAAATATTTAAACTGATTTCTTTTATTGAATGATAAAGTACTTGAGTATTGAATTATTTTTTTTTTTATGTTACAGCTTTATATATAAGCAATTAATTTTTAATTGAAGAAATTATATTGTTGTGATGAAATACCTTGTGATTTGTCTTGTTAATTATAGCAGCAGACATTATAGTATGTGTTGCATCTTAACGTTAAGTCTGTTTTTCCACCTAAAAAGCTATCAAAATATTTAAAGTGATCCAGGTCTTACAGTGATAATTATTCAAGTAAAAGTTATTGATTTTTTTTCTTTTATTGAATGATAAAGTAACTTTAGTATTGAATTTTTTATTTTATTTATCTACTATATCAAATTCTTTATTCATTTCATTCATAATATTAAGAACAATCTGCAGATCATTCTTGTGAGTTGGCATGAATAACTTTCTTAGATTTATTTAAATTTATATGTGAATATGTTTTTTTTTCTCCATTCATTCCGTACCCTTTTTTCCTAACTAAATTTTCTATTTTTGTTGTTATCTTAAAGTGGATAATTTTGAAATTAAATTGTATTATACAGATTTATATCAAGTAAAATAACTAATGCTTATTTTATTTTAAATAATAATTGTTCAGTAGATAACACACATGATTCTAACTATTAATCTTATACATAGCAATGAAGTCATATCTAGAGATATAAAATGTTTATATATATTAAAAGTATACATATAGAGATTATTATTATCTGTAGTTTCAATCATCCATTGCAAAGGATTAAATGTAAATGCCATAAATATCATGGAATTACTGTACAAAAACAAAATTTTTGAATATTTTTCGAAAATCAGGGAGTCTATAAAATTTACTGCTTGATTTACTCCACTCTTAAAATTGACCAAACAAATAGATAAGTAGATATACTGAGAAACTATCATAACAAATGCTTTTAGAAACTACCATATAATCTTTTATCATGTGATTTTGGTGAAATTAAACATTTTTTTAATTCTGAGACAGACTTATCAAAGAAAAAGAAACCATACAAATGCACACAAAAAATGATTGTTTAAGTAAAAAAGATGATACGTGAAACTTATTTAATGTAGTGGAAAGTGCTTAAATAATTGTTATGATTTCTCATCAATATATTGTAGTTTTGCCTTATTTTGTTTTTGTTTCTTTTTTCCATTATAATTTAGTGGAATCTATTATCTCTCTATAAACTTAGATTTAAGATTTTTCCTCTATCAGTACTATTTTTAGAAAATAACTAGTCTTTATTAAAATGTCAGCTTACATTTTAGATAATGAGTGTACATGATTTTATGCACTGGAAACCCTCCTCTCTAAAAGAAAAAAAATTGAAAAAAACATTTGATATTTTTTTCCCATGAAAATGTTTATATCAATATATATATTAAATTATTGTTCATTTTATTTTACCAATAAATTATAAAAAAAAATAAACTTTTGAAATAAAATTTGAAAACAAATGTTATTTTATAATGATTTTTAAAAAGAGAAGGCAAGTAAAAATCAATCTTAGTTAAGGATTATATGGTTCAGTTTATCTTAAACAGTGCTTGTAATATTTTCTAATTACTTTTTATAATTTGGTAATTATTGATTTTATTGAAATATTCATGAAAATCCAAATTGGCTTGTTTGTTTTGTATATTTCTGGTGTATTGTATGCAAAAAATTAGGTGATGGTCATATAATTATCTGTAGATGCATCATGCCTTTTCATCTGCCACAAATCTTACCTCATATTTCATTCCAAAGTTGTTGTTTTTTCACAATCAGTTTGTTAGTTACCCAATTAGAATTTTGTTTTTCCTTCTATGTAAAAGTAATTAGCTGTTTTGACTTACTATCAATTAATGTTCTGTGTTTTTGGAAAATCTACAGTTAAAGAATTTTTTGTTAAGAGCAATAAACGTAAATATATATAACATCATGATTCTGATCCATATACTTAAGAGTAAGCAGTTGATAAAAAATAAAATATCTCCTAAGTAAATGAGATTATATTAAGTGATTTGAATTATTCTTAAACTGATTAAATATTTTCCACAAAAAAAAAAAAACAAACCTATAAATCTCTACTTTCATAAGTTGCAGATTTGATAAATTCCATGCATAATATCAGCTCAGATTAATGAAAACTGAACCCGAAGAAGAGTACGGATAAAACAAGAATTTAATAACTCAAATTTATATATACATATTGTGATGTACACATGTTACCATCTATAGTTCCCTTCTGTGGTGTATAAATAATTAAATAAAGAAAACAATTAAAGGTTTCTATTTAATAAATATATTTAATTTGAGATAAATTTAGAATGAATGGATGCATCATTTATCAAATTTAAAAATAAAATATCTTGCTAAGTTCTTTCGAATGATAACAATGCCTTATTATTAAGATTTAAAAAAGAAGAAAATCATATGTTCACAAGCCAATGTTTAAAAAAAGGAAAAGAAAAAGATTGCATTTTGTGTTATCATAGTTACAGAAACAAATTCAGCAAGGAAAACACACATTTTTGTTTGGTTAAAATTTTGTGTTTTATCTTACCTTACTTTTACAAATAGATTCTGGATGAAGGAAGTTTGTACTGTGAGTGGAAAATTTATTTAAGGAGGAGGGAATACAAAACTTTCCCTCATTTGATATCTTTATGATTTAAATGGAATGATTACAACAAACATTATGCTTAACCGCCATGAAGCTATGAAACTAACAAAATTTACCATGGATTGTAATATCGACAAAAGAATTTTGAATTCCATTTAAGGATAAAATTATTCTTGGAAAACTACATTTGTATTTTGTTATCATCAATGTGCCAAAAAAAAACGTCGGGATAATAGAATCTAAGCTGAAATTATATGTATATAAGCTAAAAGAAAAATTTCTTTTAAATTATCTAAATGAAATAAATTTCATTTATTAATAATGGTTAAGAGCATAATAGTAGCTTAACAATAAAATATTTATCATAGTTTTTTTTTATTAATAACTTTAATTATAAGGCACTTTTATCATTCAATATAAACTTAAATAATAGATTGACTTAATTAAGACTGAAATCAATTGTCATATTATTATTTTTTTGTGTGAGAAAGAACTTATAATTAAACTTTTTATGATTGTATGCTTTAATAATTTTAATTATAGATAATTTTTATTAATTGCAATCTATCATGACTAAATTGTAAACATAAGCTTAAGAGATAGGGTCACATGATCTATGACTCTTATTTTGCCTATATATATTAGATTGCAGTTGATAGAATTAGAACTATGTTCTTTGTCATAGTCACCTCAGCGAGTAAATGCTTATGTCAATAAATATTATTTTTATAAATCAAAGTATTTTGATTTTTCTATTGCATAATCATTATAAAACTACTTTATTACACAATTTATTTACAATTAAAATATTTAAGTAAATATCCATACTATAGCTCATTAGCAAGTAAAATATTATTTATTGAACTTTATCTTCTTTGTAGAGCAGATGTATTTATTATGGTCCATTGGCACCCTATAAATTCATGAATCCTTTGTAAATATAAATCTAAACTGCCACAGAACCATTGGTTGATCAACATATATATCTATTTATTTGTTATATATTTTATTTGCCTAAGTAGATTGCCCAAATATTTAGTGCATAAGTGGAGAAAAACGCTTGGTTCACGATTTTATTTATTATGTTTGGTTGCCCGAATCTATGAGGCACTCGCAGGCTAGCTAGCCCTGCATAGTTATAATATTTTTTGCTATATTCATGATTACCCAAGTCTGCAAGCTATTCATTGAACAGTACTTATTTTACCTTTATACTTTGGTAATTTTTATTAGTTCTCCTTTACATTTTGGCTTATCCAATAAGGAAATATTGCTATTTATGAGATAATGTTGCTTCATTAGTATGGATCATATGTTTTAGAATAATTGTCTTTACAATGTATATACTATAGCTGTGGAAATGAGGTTAAAGAAAAATTCATATGAATATTTTGATAGTTGTTGGTGAATGTTAATTTATAATAGCATATTATTTAATAAATTTATAATACTTAGAAAAAAAAAGATGTTTAAAATTTTTAGATCATTAGTTTGAATACAGAATATTTTTGCAGATATTAACTAATTCTTTGGAAGTTTAAAACTTTTTGACTCATATAATTTATTTAAAGAAATATCTTGCAATTTCCATAACTCATATTATATTCATAACAATCTAATACACTATATATCACAGCTTATCATATATATTGGCTAATTGATTGTTATTTTAAAACGTTATAAAAACTAATTGACTTTTTGTGCAAATACTCATCTTCTAAATTATTGTTTTGATGATGACTTTAAATCTTTTTTTTTTAAACTTTGCTCAATTTTTTGATATTCATCGTATACTGAAAAAAATTAAACTAGAATTTAAATTTTAATATTAAATTATAACAGATTCTAATCCTTTCATAACGATAATTTTTGATTTAAAAAATTTAATAATAAATGCATGTCTTTATTCATTGTAATTTATACAGCCTAGATAAAGGATATAGCTAATAATGCAAATTATTTTAAAATATAGATATTTTTTGCAAAATAGAAAACCTTGAATACTACTAATTTGCACTAGGTATACTAGAATTGAAAATATTTTTCAGATGAGAGTATGTAGAATATATGTTAAAAAAACAGGCAAAACTCATTATGCGTATTATATGTTGGCATATAATAAAGAATTTTTAACAAAATTTATTACTGTATACAGATTGTGCATTTAATGTGTGTGTGTGTGTGTGGTAATTAGTGGCACTTGAAATTTTACATCAATCAAATTTCTTTTCATTTATAATTTACTATATGCAATTGTATAGAGTTTAATAACAATAGTAGGATATCTCACTACAAATGCAAAGTATGTTTGTATTTCAAAGATTGCAATTTACTAGTAGTAAAATGTATGTAAAATAATAGAAGATATTTTTAATTTTTACCTCTTTAATGGGTAATAATGTTTTTTTTTTTTTTAATTTGGTAATTTTTCTATTTTATCTATTCATTTCATTACAGTATTACATTATTGTTTTTGTAAGTTATGGGAAAATGTTATCAACGTTTGAGAGCACTACAAACCATCTAGATATATATGTGTTGTAATCACGGAAACATTTGATTTGAATATTCAATAATAGTTGTTTGGAGTAAAGTAAGTATTTTTGGTTTTCACCCTTAGAAAGTGTATAGGAAATTGTATCGCTGATAATTAGCTAAAAATTATAATTAGATAGAACTGAAATGAGGGAATAAATGGTTAAAACAATGCTGATTGTGATTTACATTAGGATAGTAAAATGCAGAGTATAATGCTTGCTTGCTATGTTGGATTAAGTTTATTGGTTACAATAAGGTAGTGGTCTAGAATGATAGTTTTAGCTCTATTTTAGTAATAACTATTGCATGTTCGGTTGAAAAATTACATTTTAATCGAAAATAATGTACCAGACTGTGATCATAACATGTTAGGAAGTACTAAAGATGTAATAATATCTACAAATTAAAACAAATTATTGTATTAAAAATTTAGAAAAAGTTAAATAAATTAATATAAAATTTAAGAATACTAAAGCTATGTAATTATAGAATACCTGAACATTTTTTATACAATGGAATAACAAACTCTGAATTACAAATTATAACATCATCATTTTCAATCATTATTGGCCCACTACATGATGAAAATCCAGTTTCTCTAATCTCTAGCCTTTCTTTTCCACAACACATCAGCATACTTTCTTATTTCTTCCATCTAGGATCCCATTTAAAACTTCATAATACACCTGGGTCTTGTTTTATGCGGATTTATTTAACGCGATTCATGTTTCTTCGGAAGTCGAACTCCGATAATGCGCTATTACTTTAAATAATAAATTTCGCGCACTTATGTCATATTGAAAGTAATAGCACATTATTGGAATTCGACTTTCATCTTAATAATTTCAATATTTTCAGTGCTTTATAATAGTAAGATTTTATGCAATAATGAAATTAAAATCATGATTTCCACATTTTATGTACACACATTAAATTTTACAAGATTGTAATGTAAATTTGTTCAAACATTGTGCGTGTTAATTTTGCATTTTAAATTACATTCTGTTTTTGTTTTTTAAAAAAGAACGTAATCAATTATTAATCATTTAGTGTCCGCAAGCTTATTTTTAAAAGGTGAGTAATAGCAGTGGGCACAATTAAAAATTAAAATCTGATTTTTAATTGTAATTAACAATTTAAAAATTACTTAAGGCGATCTGAAATTAATGTGATGTGAAACAAAATTTGATTTTTAAACAGAATTGAAAATTAAAGACAAAAATAAGAATTTAATTTTTAGTTGTTAGCTTTAATTAAATTTTTCCCAGCAGTGTAGAAAAAGGTAATGAAACAGAAGTGGAACCTGTTCCTTTCACTGCAAAAATGATTCGAGAAGGCCTTCAACTTTCTAATCAGTTGGCAAATTATTTTCTTATTAATGACACTAATCACGAAAGTGCTCTTAAATTCCAACGAGAGCTAAATGGTTGTTATGTCTGGATATCGTGAGCTTCATAATCAATTAATAAAATCATCGTCTCAAAGATTAATTACATTGTCACCAGAACACCATTAACACAATATGAGAGTGAAGTTGGCGCTAGTTGTATTTTTTCTTGTGAAGAATCTCATTTTTTACCAGTTTGCAAACGAACCTGTTTATCGGCAAATAGCGATAATAATTAAAACGTGTATAAAAAAATGTAAATTAATGTACTGTAAATTATGCGTAAAAATATATTGTTTTGAATAAAATTAATTATTATATTTAAAAAAAGTTTGTCTTGTATCAATTTTTTTCAAATTTGAAATTTTTTATTAGTCATATTTTATTTGCTTATTTTTTTTTGCGTGAATTTTAAAGTAATTTTACATTGGTGCTTTGCTTTTATGCGATTTTTGAAAAATCACAGTCCGTATTCCCTCTTTTTCAAGGTAAGTTACGTCTATTTTTGTGCGATTTCTTTTGTGTGGGTTTTCTGAGGAACCTATCTATCGCGTAAAACGAGACCCAGGTTAATATATAATTACATTAAATTGTAGTGAGTTTAAAATTAGAAATTGTCGTATTGGATTCTTGATATTTATTTAGATTTTCATTGAAATATTGGAAATTAGATAATGATATACATCATTGTTTCTCAATCTATGGTACACATAACAATGGTAGTATGCAATGTACTTACTACAAGTGGTACATGAAAGATAAACTATTGTTGAAAAATTATCTTTAAATAATTTTTTCAAATAATATAAAACTAGTATAAGAAAAAAAAAACTATATCTCCATTAAATCGATTACTGCCTTTGTCGGGGCTTTGTCATAGACAAAAATGCCCACGCTTATACTTGAGCCTAATTTATACTTATAGCTAAGTACCCTAGAAACCGATATTTAAAAATGTATTTTGCAAAACAAGTTCAAGGTTCTCATTAATTTTAATTAAAAAGTTTATAATATTTTGGTTTATATATATATATAGTTTTTTGTGTAATAATTTTGGAAAAACTAGTAATAATAATAAGATATTTTATTTTTAAATAAATTATATATTTGACTTTTATTATGGTAATTCTGCTTTGGTTATTAAAAAACTAAAATAAATATTTTTTATTTGTGTACCTATTTTTTTGTTTTAATGCTGAAATTTTTTTGTAAAGGGAGATTTTATTTGGGTAATTTGCAGAAACCAAAAGGTTGAATGCTGTAGATATGCATTATTATTTAGCTTAAGGTGAAAGAGAGCATTAAGAAAATAGCCTCTTTTTTTTTTTTTTGCTTATTTATTACATTTAAGAATTAGGAAATCTTTAACAAAGGATGTGATACATCTGGATATTTGTTCTAATGGTTAATAATAAAGAAAAATTATTTGGGCTTGAATTTAATATTTCTTTGCTTCATTTCCTGGATTATAAAAACTAAGGAACTATTGTCATTATTAACAGCAGTATATGTCTGCAGTGCTTACATAAGTTTTATAATATTTTAGAAATCAGAATGTGATTATTATTATTATTTTTTGCATAGCATAGAAGCTTAATGTGTTTTTTTATATGTGATGTAAATGATATAATCTTATATTTTTAATATAATTTGAGAATTGAGATGTGTTTATATATAATGCTTATTTTAAGAGAAAAAAATTGTATAAGTTAATTAAAGGCTTGACATATTATTCTCATTAGGAAATATATTTGTCATCATTTTCAACCATATATCAATTCACTGCAAGATGATTTTTTCTCTACTAGTTAATCCAGTTTTTCCATTTCATAACTTTTCTTAATATTACATGATCACCATTTCTTATGCTTGCTCATAACTGTTATTAAACAGGGAAAACTCTCCACACAGTAGTGCCACTCACTGCAAGCCAGAGTATACAATGGATGCCATAAGGCTAGTGCATAAAATTTCCACAAGCTAGAAACTAGTCTGAGGATATTGGATGAGTAGGCACTAGATGGGAATTTTATGCACAAACCTTCTCACATCCATTGATTACTCTGGCTTGCACTGAGTGGCACTACTGTATGGAGAGTTTTGTCCATTTAATAACAGTTATAAGCAAACAAGTGGTTTAATGCCAATCCTGCTTAATAGGATAGTGGTACCAAAGACACCAAAATGTATGGGTACTGAACTGAGTTCAGACCAATATGACTATAAGCTAATGAGCTTGGATTGAAAATATTAATGTGTTTTCAATTTTTTTCTCTTAGTTTTGTAGGTTGGTGGTTGCTGGAGGGTTGCATTCGATTCTAAAATCTAGGTGCAGTGCTCTCAGATCCAAAGTTCTTCACTGACAAAGGCCACAAGCCAGAAACTAGTCTGGGGATATTGGATGAGTAGGCACTAGATGGGGATTTTATGCACAAGCCTTCTGGCATCCATTTATTACTCTGGCTTGCACTGAGTGGCACTACTGTATGGAGAGTTTTGCCTGTTTAATAAAGTTATGAGCAAGCATAAGAACGGTGATCATGTGATATTTAATGGTGCAACACCAATCTTGTCTAATAGGATAGTTGTGTCTGGTTATTAAAGAACCAAAGACACCAAAATGTATGGGTACTGAACTGAGTTCAGACCTATATGACTGTATAAGCTAATGAGCTTGGATTGAAAAATTAATGTGTTTTCAAATTTTATTTTTTTAGTTTTGTAGTTAAGTAGAGATAAATGGTGGCTGCTAGAGGATTGCATTAGATCCTAAGATCTAGGTGCAGTACTCTCAGATCCAAAGCTCCTCACTGACTAAGGCCACATGCCAGAAACTAGTTTGGGGATATTGGATGAATAGACACTAGATGGGGATTTTATGCACAAGCCTTCTGGCATCCATTGATTACTCTGGCTTGTATTGAGTGGCTTTACTGTATGAAGAGTTTTGCCTGTTTAATTCTCTTCATATTACTTTAGCAAACTTGTTTACCCATCTATATTTACATATGGTCTTTTTTTTTTTTTAGAATCTCTTGGGATTTTATTTAAACTTCAATTATTCATATCATTTTTTTCTAATGATATATCCAATCCAATTCCATTTTAGCCTTTTTTCCCCTATGATTATAATAATTTTTGTTTTTCACCCATGTATTTCTCCTTCCATATGGCTTACTCCAATACACATCTCTCCATCAATACTTCAGTGTATCATCTGAAGTCTCTATATTGCTCTTCTATCAAATGTTCAAGATACTGAAAGGGGACTTACAAACTACTACCCGCCTCACTAAACTACACTATACTAAGCCTAACCATAAACAATTGCTTATTCTTTTTCAAGCACACATATGTACATTAAACACTGTGATGAGCAAGTTATGTTTTTTTTTTTTTGTTATAAAGAAAGATAAAGTTTTAAGTTAGACACTAAGAACCACCATTATGATATGAACATAAGTAAAATATACAAAATAATGACGTAATGCAATCAGACTTGGAAGCGAAAAGACAATCCCAATAAATATTTATTTTAGTAACATTACGTTGATGTACAATTAAGCAATAATTGACAAATGCAGCAAGCAGCACAAGTAAGTC
This sequence comes from Epiperipatus broadwayi, assembly GCA_028023455.1. Taxonomy (NCBI): domain Eukaryota; kingdom Metazoa; phylum Onychophora; class Udeonychophora; order Euonychophora; family Peripatidae; genus Epiperipatus; species Epiperipatus broadwayi. The sequence goes on along the minus strand of JAQFVV010012573.1, from coordinate 142,431 downwards.
AACATCTTGACATCTGTATTATTTTTTTTATTAACAACACAAGATGGATGGATGTGTTCGATTTTGAAAACAAATTTCATCGCATAAGAATAAACAGTAATTTACTTCATCCGTCAATATAAACCAAAATCTGAAATACCTCCAAGATATAGAAGCAAAGTAATTAATTTGAGCTAATTGTTAAAAAGAAAATTTCAAATTTGCATCAAATCATCACGAGAAGAATAAGTAAATAACTGCTAACAATCAGTAAGGACAGTTCTTTGCGCCATTTTCCTATGCATAAAAACAACTGTAGAAAGAACTACACTTACTAACAAGGGTACTGTAATGTGTTCTGGCTAAAAGAACTATGCCATAGGATGCCAAATGTCAGCTCTTCAAGCCCATAGAAATGTTATGATGTGTGAGATGCCTTCTTTATTGAATACCGGTCAATGCTGATGATCTTCAGTGGATCTTTATGTCTTCTTCAAAGGACACAAATCAGACAGCACTGATGATCTATAATCCCAGAGTGAATGCGCATCAATTAAACTTACGAATAGTATACCTTCTGATAAGATCTAACACCAGGAGGAATAGACTTTGAACATGATGGTCAGTGCTTGCCAGACTTAGATATTGATTTTTTTTTTAATTATTTAATTGATTTTTATTTTATTTTTTATTTATCATTTTATTTTTACTTTTCATATTATTATTTTTCTTTCATTTCCACGTTTGAGAGCTTATATTTCAGAAAATGGAAAAGTTTATTTTAAGTGAAGGGGGGAGGGGGAGAGTTAGATTTCATAAAAATTTTATTGTATTAAACAAAATTTAGGTCTATGCACCCCTCCAGTAGCTTGACATCACCCGACTGAATGTGGAATAAAGTAATATCTTGATGATGTTCCACATTAAAAACATACAGTAGGGACAGAACAGAGTTTTCATTATTTGTTAAATGTTTTACTAACACTTGTTATATATTTGTTTTTTGGGGTACATGACCAACTTCCTTGAGTATATGGTCTCTCCTATCAATATTAGGGAATCATATATATGTATAGAAGGGGGTCCTCTCCTCCAAAGAAGGTTGATGCTACTCATCGTGAGTCAGCCAGCATGTATTACTCTATAATACGAATGTACATATCACATTTTATATAAAAAAAACTTTTTTATTATTTTAAGCTTTTGTAAATAAAGAGTGTCTGGATATGGGTTTCTATCACAGGATTTAGGAATCAGGATATTAATCGCATTGATCTCTTAAAGTGATAGAAAACCATCCATGACTCATATTATTATATACGTAAATATTGTTAAAGTAGCTTCATTATTTAATAAATGTTATTAAGTTGTTTCAGTCCCTTTGGTCTCTGTCTTCTTCCCATCATTGTGCATTCATATCTCTAAATATGTATGCTAAATTCCAATACACACATCTTTATTTATATATACACTGATATTGGAAATATTCTGGGAAAGTGCTGTAATTGATCCTCGCTTATATAGAGATGCAGTAGTCATTAATCAGAGTAAGCCCATCCCTGAAGGGAGTCTAGTACGAATTCTCCCTGAGTTCGAATACTGAGGCATAATGGAGCTGGAAAGAGTGGTGAGATGAAGATGAACTCGCCCAAATTATATCTTAATGTGTGAATATAGAGCTATCCCATTGGAGGTGGGTGTGATCATGGGTTAAGTATTTTATCCTGTCCATGCCAGGATCCCACCCGAAAGATCTTAGTCTGTCCGCAGTTAGATGCATATTTCCCTTTTGAGAGAACTACCGGTCCATTATATCTGGAGCCTAACTTTAGGGGCTCGAAACAAGGAGCTTACAGAAAGTTAGCTTCAGGACTTGATATCTATTTATTCATTCATTTTCAAATCATAACCACTGTGAACTGTCACATGAAGGACCAATATGTTCAACCACAATGAGAATGTATAAACGACTTTTTTTTTGAGTTTGAACATGCATATTAAAAGAAAATGACATTAAAAGTGGTGAATGCACATATGGTGATACAAACATCATGATAATCAGAGACCAATAACTAAATGACTAATTGATTAAAAAATCGTGTTTAAAATAGATGAGTCAGGCAAGTAAAATGCATACTTAAATATAGGCAATAAAATGCACTTGTACATACACAAATGGGGGGGGGGGATCGTGAATAAACGCGAAATGGCTTGGGGCAGCAAGGAGCCCAGTGGTATACTATCTTTATATATATAAGCAAATAAAAATAACCATATACATAAAACAAACAATGAATACAAGGAGTGGAAGAAAATTAATGAGAATGGATGAGAAAATTTTATAAAAAACTATAAATAGAAGTAATAATGAGTTGGAATGCTTTACTTGTAAAAGTGGAGGAGAATCTGCATTGATACAGTTACCTGGCGGGACCATGACAGAAAATGATCACTATCCACGGGTACCAGTAGTGAGCCAAATAGCAACTCAAATCCATTAGATAGCAGCCAGTAAAACAAATCAAGCTTCCAAGATCAAAGTAGCACAGGCTACAGGAGATGTAATGACTATGGAAAGTATATTCTAGGGGATCAGGATAATGAAAGCAGGACTTGCCAACAGCATGGATGCAAAAATAGATAGCATGAAAGCAGAACTCACTAATAGAATGAACACAAAAGGAGATATTAATGGCATGGATGCAAAAATTTGTATTTATGAATACAAACGTGGATAGCATTAAAGAAAATTTGAAAACCGAAATGATGGAAATAGGAAACAAATTATCTGCTGATATGGAATAGCTGTCTCTGAGTGTCAATAATGTTCAGAGAGAGAACAAGGAATTGAGACATGAACTAAGAGAAGTAGGAAGAAAAGGACACACGATGCCAGCAAAGATTCGAAGACTTTAGATGTACCATCTCAAGATAGACCTTAAGTTTTATGAGATAACTCGAGGCCACGAAGACTTCAAGAGCGAAGTATGCATAGGCCAAGAGAAATATCGAGAATAAATTAAGAAAGAATTCAGAGACATCCAAACGAAAATGGAACAACTCCCCTTACAGCATAACGCTGAAATAGAGGCACACAACAAGGCCATTGAATCAATGGGCCACAATATAAAATGTCTGGAAGACAATCTACCCACAAATGAGACAGAAAACCTCTCAGACAAGGCAAATGTGGAAAAAATATACGAAAGCATAAACGTAACAGGCGACCTGGTCGACCAACTGAGTGATGCGGTCGATCAGAGGTTCGAGACCCTTGAATCCCATCTATGCCCGAGAACAGCATTTGGGATATAACCAACTAGGGATGATTAAGTGGCTCTGACTGACAAGGAGGAGTGGGATGAAGTGATAGACTGCCTGGCCCCAATAGAATGAGCGACCAGTGCCAAGCAGCAGGTCTCCCACACCAAGAACCATCAGGCATAGAAGTCTCCTTTCGATTTCAACCTGGAAGGAATCATAGTTAGCACATCCCACATTGATCAGGACACACAGGAACTCCAGGGAGATATCCAGTGTGCGCAACATCGTGACACAAATCGGTGCCATCAACCAATTCGTAAGGCTAAAAGTTTTCAAAGAATCTGCCAATGGGGCCCCAATAGAGCATGTAAGGAGCCTCAACCTGTATTTTTCCATGAACCACAGTGGTGAGAAATTAATCGTCACCTACAACCACCTCCAAGGGGATGTGCCGATGTGGTGGGAGTCACTATTCCAGACTCCTTCCACTATTGAAGACTACCAGAGATCTGAATATTAAATGAACAATTAATATTTCAAAAGCAGAAGAGAAAAAAAAAGACATTGCATATATGTTCAACTCGACAAACAATTAAAACTAACGAAAAATTTGGTAAGATTATTTTAAAACAAGCAAAACTCACTATATATATTACCACACACAGCAAGCTAGAGTAATCAATGGATGCCAGAAGTAATCAATGGATGCTAGGTGCAGTGCTCTCAGATCCAAGGCTCCTCAATGACAAAGGCCACAAGCCTGAAACTAGCCTGGGGATATTGGATGAGTAGGTACTAGATGGGGATTTTATGCACAAGCCTTTCTGTCATCCATTGATTATTCTAGCTTACTGTGTGTGGCAATACGTATAGTGAATTTTGCCTGTTTTAACAACAGTTATACACAAGCATAAGACGTGGTGGTCATGTGATGTTTATTGGCTTAAGATTATTTTAAATGACTTTATGATAAATATTTTTTCAAAAGTCTTAATTTTTATCTTGCATTAAAAATTAGCAGGTTGATATTACTATTATAAAGATAAAGTCATGTAATATAAAAGAATTTGAAACGTTTATTTTACATGTCATAAAATTTGTTATTATTAAGCTTGGGTCAGGAAATCAATTAATTTTGGTGGAAAATTAAAGATATATTGATTTCTCAGCTCAATTCTAAATATTTTTTTCCTCATGTATATTTCATTCTATTGATTATGTATAGAGAATGTTAAATTGTTTATATTTTTATTGCTATTGTTGAAAACATTGATTGTTGTTATTTAAAAGTTTCATTTCTCATAAATTTTCTTATTTGATAGACAAGTATTTTATTTAAATATCTAGAATTAAATATATTTTGATTTAGCATTTCTGACAAGGTTAGTTTAAATACATAACTATAGAATAATATATTGTGGAGTGGCGATGATCATAAAATGACAGGATCTGCATGAAAACTTGTATTTGATGTAAGCTTTTATCCATGGCTATAATCAAATAAAATGAAATTTGAGATTATAGTCACTCCACCTTGTACATGGTCACCTGCTGTTCATTAATAAACAAGTAATTATTCTGCTAGAGCAGAAGTCGGCAAATTATGGCTCGCAAGTCAAATGTAGCTCTTTGATTCTAATCTATTGGCTTTTTTTATTATGATAAACATAAGCACATGTTTTAGTTCCTTTTTGTAATTTGTAAATAAATATTTTGATGTCTCTAGGAGAGGGGAAATATTTATTATAACATTGTTTTTTGAATTCAGTCTTATTATAGAATAGTAATTATTGTATATGATGAATATTTAAATATTAAAAATTTATATAATAATTAAAAAAGCAAGTCATATATAATTTGACATTTCTCTTAATAAGCTTGTAGTTACAAAAATGCACACAGAGAGCATACCAATAGCTCAAACAAGCTCGTAATTAATGTGCCGTATGAGAAAATATTTAAAATCTCTACCCAGAATACTCTCATCTCCAGACCAATTGGTTTCATGCTTATGGCTCACGTCAGTGGAGAGCTAGAATATTCGGACACTAGACCTAAAATATCAACTCAAAAAACCAGCACTTATTTCAAACATATATTTAAGAAGAAAAACTGAAATTTTTGGACATGAAAATGTCTTTAAATCCAGCTATCTAACTTAAATAGCTATATGGGACTGAACTAAATTTAGATCTATCATATTCTAATAGCCTCAGGATAGCCAAAACCTTAAAGGTAAAATTATAATAATTAAAAAAGCAAGTCATATATATTACTCTTAATAAGCTTGTAGTTACAAAAATGCACACAGGGAGCGTATCAATAGCTCAAACAAGCTCGTAATTAACAATTTATGAATAAGTTAATCTAAGTAATTTTTTATTTTCATTTATTTATTTTTAAGAGAATTTTTATTTCTATTAGGATGTATACAGATTCTATTGATGTTCTATTCTTAAAATAAATGTTCAAATATATCTATAGCCATTTAGAAGTTAATATAATTTCATGGATATAGTTTTCACCTTTTTTCTGTTGCTTTTTAATGGGGAGGAGACCTCTTATCCTTGTACCTTTTTAATTATGGGGAAGATTTAAACAAAATGCTTTTTCATGTTAAAAAGTTTTCCAACACCTGCTCTAAAATTCAAGTGATTCCATTGCAATATTTATATGTATTAAAAATTAAAATATATTATTAATACTATAATATTCAATATTTTAAAATGTTATTTTAATTTATAATGTTTCTCATTAGATCTAATATTCTTTTTAAATCTAAAAGAATTATTAGTTCTTTCTTTCTGAAATATCTCTTAGCAAAGTTTCTTTCAAATTACAAAGACCAAATATTTTTCTTATAAATGATATCAATTTAAAACTTTCTTTATATCTTGTTCTATAGTACTTTTTATGACATTTTTTATTATTAAGTTCATTCAATTATAAATCTAACATCACATGATACATCCCATGGTCACCATTCTTTATGCTTGCACAAGCTGTTTACACAGAGGCAAAACTCTCCATACAGTAGCACCACTCAGTGCACGCCAGAGTAATCAATGGATGCAGGGTTTGTGCATCCATTGATTACTCTGACTTGCACTGAGAGATGCTACTGTAAGGAGATATTTGCCACTATGCAATTATAAGTCTGATATTTTTTTTATTGCAAATATGTATTTTTTATAATTATTATCAAAATTATAAATTTAACAAATATTCTTACTTTTAATTATATATATATATTAATTATATATATATACACACACATATATATTGAAAAATTATGAAGTAACCATAAGCAGGCAAAACTCTCCATAAAGTAGTGCCACGCTGTGCCAACCAGAGTAATCAATGGATGCCAGAAGGTTTGTGCATAAAATCCCCATCTAGTGCCTACTCATCCAATATCCCTAAACTAGTTTCTGGCTTGTGGCCTTCATCAGTGAGGAGCTTGGATCTGAGAGCACTGCACTAGATCTTAGGATCTAATGCAACCCTCCAGTAGCCACCTTTTATCTCTACTTAACTACAAAACTATGAGAATGAAATTGAAAACAATCATATTTTTAATCTAAGCTCAATAGCTTATATAGTCCTATGGGTCTGAACTCAGTTCAGCACCTATACATTTTTGTCTTTGGCTCTTTAACAACCATAGCCACCACTATCCTATTAGGCAGGATTGGTGTTAAACCACTAAATGTCACATGATCACCATCTCATGCTAACACATAACTGTTATTAAACAGGCAAAACTCTCCATACAGTAGTGCCACCCTGTCCCAACCAGAGTAGTCAATGGATGCCAGAAGGCTTGTGTATAAAATCCCCATCTAGTACCTACTCATCCATTATCCCCAGACTATTTCTGGCTTGTGGCCTTCATCAATAATGAGCCTTGGATCTTATGAAGGCCAATAAGCCAGAAACTAGTCTAGGGATATTGGTTGAGTAGACACTAGATGGAGATTTTATGCACAAGCCTTCTGGCATCCAATGATTACTCTGGTTGGCACAGGGTGGCACTACTGTATGGAGAGTTTTGCCTGTCTAATAACAGTTATGTGCTAGCATGAGATGGTGATCATGTGATGTTTAGTGGTTTAACCATAAGCAATTTAATTCTAGAATTAATATGTAATTTTGGATGTATTTCCTTATATATAAAACTTGTTTTCATTAAATATATGCCCTATTTTTGTATATGTATTGATTTTTTTTTTATCATTTTCATGCTGCTTAAATCTTATAATTGAAATTTTTGTTTCTCTTATGTATGTATTTATTATTTTTTTTGTTTACATTTATTATATTTTATTTCATAAATATTGAATTCTTTTTTTGCTTTTATTATTTAAATATTGATTGTTTAATACATTTATTATTTTTATTTAATTTATTACTAATTTTATTCATTCTGTTCCTTACTCTTATATTATTTGTTTTTATACTTATATATGTAAATACTTTTATTAGTAATTTTATTTATTATACATTTCGTTTTTTGAATATTGTTTTTTATTATTTTAAAACCTGTATAAAGAAGATATTAAAAAATAAAAGAATTTAGCTGTAATAATTATTCAATTAAAATAATGAAAAACAATATTTAAAAAATGGAAAAACTATAATAAATAATATTTTTAATACATAGTTATAAAAGTAAATGATATAAGAATAATAAACAAAACTTATAAAATGATTACTAAATTAAATAATAACTTAATTTTTTATTGGACAAATATTGTAATTAAATCAAAATTTTAATTTGTCAAATTTAGTTAACAGAATGAAAAAATTATTAATTTATTTAAAGAAAAAATATCATTTAAACATACCTTAAAAAAATGAAGAAAAAAATTGAAAAGTTGTAAATATATTTAATGGAAAAAAATGAAGCTTTTTGAATTAATTAGGATAATGTATTTTTTCTTCTTTACAGACATAGGCCTCGATTTTTCTAAAGCATATGATTAGAATAATAAATATATATTTTATATTTATTAAATAAAAACATGCTGCTTCAAATTTTAAAAAAGAATCTGCAAACAATAAAATTATCTTTACAATTATTTCTGCTTAACACATGAATGTGAACAAATGCCATTTTATGCAAATTATGTTTTACCTTTTAACCTTTGAACTATAGAATTTTATTTTTGATAACTTCTGCCGTCTTTTAGTAAAAATGAAAACTAAAAATTATAATCTTTATGGGTCATTTGGAAGTATTTGTTATGATTGCAGTATAAGTAATAATTTACAAACTGTACAAATTTTGTTTATGTAACATTATTTTTGACAAATTTAATTGAAAATACCACTTCAAAGTAAAGCAAAATTTGCCAGGGAAAATCTTAAAAATAGCTAATAAAAACAAAAAGGATTATAATGGTATTTAAGAATAAAATATAGTAAATGTAAGCAAGGAAATTTGATAAATGTATATGTAGAAGAAATTAAGAATTCTATTATAACAATATTTAAATAACATAAAAATTGATTTTAAAAATTCAACAAAGACAGAATATATATTTAATGAGAATGATATTAAAATGAGTTTTGTTTAAAATAAAACAGAAAGGAAAATAATAGAAACTACAATCCAAAACTAAATATTGATTCTGAAACTAATTGTTTATATGGTTAACTTTTTTTGTTTAATATATGGATTTTTTTAGATAGCTTAACTATTAACAAAATGTCATATAAGAAATCTGTAGAGATTTTTATCAGAAGATAGATTCATTACTGGCTTTATTAAATTCTTCACTTTTGCCATGATAGCCATAGATTCACAATCCATTAACTGGGTGTTTCACAGTTTGTGTTTATCAACATTTGCATAGATCACTGAATGAGTGCAACAGCCATGGGTTGTTCTGATTCTGTTGATAAGAATCCCTTTGCATCTAGGAAAATCAAATTTAGCAGACTAATGTTGAATCTGTGAAATAGTTAATTTATAACAAGTCTTATAAGATGGAAAAACTATTTGGCATGTCTGATCTTTTTAACAGCTTCCTGTACATTTTCTGTGAAGCAATCTCTTCTAATATCTCATGTAGTAATATGAGAAAGAGAAACCATTATAGACGAATAGACTTGAGGGTACCAGTAATATTTTTCATGGTAATATTTGAGCATCCATAAGTTTAGGGTGAAAACTTTTTTTTAAATAGGCTCATATAGTGTCCAATAGCAGAATATGTTAGTGCCAAAGAAGCTGTTCTTGTATTTAATCAGAAGTTCATCAAGATGAAGTTTGGGAATTCCAGGTTTAGCCTCAGGAAGATTGTCTTCCATTCACTTATAAATCCCTAATTGTGCCAGCCAACTTTCCAAGGAGATTATTCCTAATAAAGGAATTTCAGCTATAATCCAATGTTACTCTTAAACAACATGGGTTAGGATTATAAATTGGTCTGCAGATAATTTCCTGTTACTTGGTGCAGTAGTAAAATGACAAACTCTGGAATTAAAATATTTTAGAATCATGCCAAGGTCTGCCACTTATGGCTTTGAACTGAGCAATAGAACCATTCAAATATGGTTAATTAATAATTTTTTAATGTGTGCCATGTATATGAAAAATAAAATTATATATAATATATAATTAAAAATAATAGATATTTGTTAAATTTATCATTTTGATGATAATAACTATAAAATATATACATTTGTAATAAAAGTATTATTGAGTTTATAATTAAATGAACTTAATAATAAAAGGGTTTTTTTTAAAAAATATTCTAGAGTATAAAGAAAGTTTGTAATTTGAAATTTTTGAGAGAGATTTCAGAATGTAAGATTTAATAATTATTTTAGATTTAAAAAGAATATTTTAGAAAATTAAAAATATAAATTAAAATAATTTAAAGTCTTGAATATTTTAATAATATTAATAATGTAATATGTTTTAGTCTCTATAAGATATATAACACATTAGTGTTTATAGATGGATAAGTATATTTTTGATTTATGTGTTTGACAAATACATAGATATTAAATATTTTTAGTTTTTAATTAACAAAAGTTGTTAATAAAATAGAAAATCATATAACATTAAAATTCTAGCTAAAAAAAAATTACTAAAGTTTTCTCACTATCATGGCTTTATCTATTAATAAATAGACCTCAAGTGAAATTCAGCTAGATACAAACAATTTTTTTTTTTTTTTACAAAATAGAAATAATCTTCCCATAATTCACTTCATAAAACAACTATCTCTAATATCAAAGGATGTCTTCGTGAGATTGATTGGCCTCAATTATCATCAGTGTTTCTCTGACTTTTCAATTCATTTTTTTCACATGAAAGATAACCTCTGCATTCTCAAATAATATTTTATGACCTGTATTCAGTTTGTGAATATACAATGACTTGTGATATCTATTTTTAACTATATTCTTATGAACTTTATCTCTCATTAAGATTTAATTTACTTTGATCTATATAAATTTTACAATAACTGCAAGGAATCTTATAAACTATGCAGGCATTAGATTTACTATCAATCAATTGCTTTGAACTATTTAATAATGAATTTAAATCAAGGCCTTTCTTCCAAGCAACTTTCGTATCACCCAATAATTGACTATTTTTATAAATGAATCTATATATTGATGGCTTAAATAGTAAAGAAATGAACTTTTTATTAAAGTCTATAGATATTTTTATTAAATATATTATTTATATCATACCAATTACTCTCAAAAGTTGTGAAAATGTGATTGTCTAACCATGTAAGGAAGGCTAGAATAAAGTTCATGCGTTCAACTGGACAATTATTACTTATTAATTCTTTGTTAATAATGTCGATATTCTAAAACAATTTTATTATAATTTTAAAACTTAAAACTCTACTATTTAATCTTTCATTTTATTATTATCTTTTTAATTATCTTTTTTTAATTAAATTTCTTTATTTTTATTATATATTTAACTATTAACTTTATTACATTATAAATTACCTTTTTATTATATTATTAAATATTTTCATCTTTATAATCTTATTTTCAAAAATCAACTGATAAATTTTCAAAAATTCTTATACACCCGGGTCTCGTTTTATGTGGATTTATTTAATGCGATTTTGAAGTTAATACAGTTCATGTTTCTTCTTAATATCTTTGTATGCGGTTTTCTTTTATATGATAAAAATTATTAGATCAGAAGTTGAGCTCCGATAATGCGCTATTACTTTAAATATTATAAATTTCGCACACTCACACATCATATTTAAAGTAATAGCGCATTATTGGAGTTCAACTTCTAATAATTTCAATATTTTCAGCACTTTATAATAGTACTGTAATAGATTTTATGCAATAAAGAAGTTCATAATTCACTTAAAATCAGGATTTCCCTATTTTATATACACACATTAAATTTTACAAGATTATAATGTAAATCTGTTCAAACGTTATAGATGCCTATATTATGCATGTTGTTTTTTTGCATTTTAAATCACATTCTATTTTTGCTTTTTAAAAGAGTACGTAATCAATTAATCATTTAGTGGCAAGTTTATTTTTAAAAGGTGAGTTATAGCAGTGGGCACAATTAAATTTGACAATTAAAATCGGATTTTTAATTATAATTAACAATTTAAAAATTACGTAACGTGATCTGAAATTAATGTGACGCAAAACAATGAAATTTGATTTTTAAACCGAATTGAACATTAAAGACAAAAATAAGAATTTAATTTTTAATTGTTAGTTTTAATTAAATTTTGTCCAATAGTGATGAGTAGGTGTCTTTTTATTATTGTAAGTCTAAGTTCTTATTTTTATTTTAAACTTTTATTTTACTCTAACGGAGAAGAAAAAAACACCCAAAAAAATGAATTTTTTTGGAAACAAAAATTTCAATTTTAAATAGCTTAGCACAATTGGAAGGATCAACAGCGATTGGAAAACATTTAATTTAGGCAAGTTCATGATAAGAGCAATTAAAAAAATGAAGTTGGCACTAGTTGTATTTCCTCTTGTAAATGGAAAAATATGGGTGATTTAGTCTGTAAATTATGTAAGGAAGGAATAGAAAATATTAGGCATTTGTTAATTGAATGTAAATGCTTGAAAACAGAAAGGCACATATAATGAAGTTATGGAAAAATAAATATGAAAAAAGTGATTATACAGAAAGTAGATTATTGGTTTTTATGTTGTGTTTGGAAAAAGATAAAGGGGATTTAGATATAAAGGCTGTAGAGTTGACAAAGATTATGTTGTGGAAATGGGATGTAGCAGAATATAGGAAAAATTAGACTGGAATGTAAAATTAAGTAGCTAACAAGTTTTTTTTTTTTTGGTATAATTGCTGAGAGATTCTTGAATTCATTTAAGAAAAAGCTACAGTACATCACATCACATGATGAATTTGATGTCTTACTAGTTTACAAACGAACTTACTTATTGTCAAATAGCAATAATAATTAAAATACTCTACATGTATGAAAAAATGAATAATACTGTAAATTACGCATAAAAATATATTGTTTTGAATAAAATTAAATACTGTAGTTAATAAATAAGTAAAAAAAAGTTTGTTTTGTATCAATTTTCAAATTTGAAATTTTTTATTAGTCATTTTATTTCGTTATTTTATTATTTTTTTTGTGTGTGTGAATTTTAAAGTAATTTTACGTTGTTGCTTTGCTTTTATGCGATTTTTGAAAATTACGGTAATCTATCCCCCATTTTTCAAGGTAAGTTAAGTCTATTTTTGTGCGATTTCTTTTGTGTGCGTTTTCTGAGGAACCTATCTACCACATAAAACGAGACCCTGGTGTACTTTTTTACAACTCCCTCTATCATTATTTTTTTCAACTTTATTTTTAAACCTTTTTATATTCAAACTATTATTAATAATAATAACTATATTTATTCATAAAATTATTGTCTTTACCCCCCCCCCCCAAGTTTAGAAGTAATTAAGAAAATATAATTAAAAAGATAATAATAAAATGATAGATTAAATAGTAAAGTTTAAAGATTAAAGTTTTAAAATTATAATAAAATTGTTTTAGAATAATTTAATAATAAAATACTATAAATAAGAAAATAAAATTAATTAAGATTAGAATAATAGAATGGAAAATGATTATTTATAATGGTCAGGCGAAGATGTATGTTATTGATTATTTATAAAATATAATGTATTCATTGTATGATTATATATTTGGATATTGTAGCTCTGATAATGACTGCATGACAGTCGAAACTGTAAGAGTAAAGTTTTGGTGTAAAAAATAGTATTGTTAAGTGTATAAGAAAGTTGGAAATGATATCATATGTAAATTTAGAAATCAATACAAAAAGAAAGGAGGAAGAAGAAGAAAATTGTATTACTTCCAAAAAAAACAAGTGCTGAATTTATTATCTCCAATTATTGAAGTATTAATTGATATTAGTAAAGGAAAATTAATTTAGATGGCGGAAAGAAAAAATCATACTGTTTTAATCACATCATCTATATTACTTTATTAAAATTACAAAGATCTCAATTCATGTGTATCTTTTGTTTTTGTTATTATTATTGTATTGCTTTGTTTTTGCTGTTGTCATGAAATTTTTAAGTTAGAATTCTAAAGAGACTAGAACTTATTCCAAATGATATTTTAATTACTAATAGAATAGAATCTACCAAGCATCAGATTAAATTAGTGATGTACTGGTATTCCATATTGAGGGATGAGGCTTTGGCGATTTTTTCATTCACTTATTAAAATTTTCAACTATTAGTAGTCTAAACAACTTTGCTATGGGAAAATATTTAAATGTGAAATTAATCAATTTAATTAATTCTTTAATTCATTTTTAAATTATTGTGTTTTTTATGTATTTGCTTTTTTTTTCTTAATTTATCTATATATGAATATTGATTGTTGCTTAATGATTTTTTTTTAAGTGATTCATTAAATGAAGTGCAAAACTGCTATATTATGGCTGCTAGGCAACGACCTCAAAGCCCTGATCCTGATGTACAGGTAAATAATTTATATTTTAGTTTTGTTTTTAGTTATTTTTGATAAGTATTTCTGTCTCTTTCTTATACAGATATTTTTATAATTTAGAATATGGTGTCATTAAATTTATGCCATAATGAGGGAAACACAGCTTTATATATATTTGATAGAAAATCTGTAAAATAATTAATCACATTAAAAGTTGTAAATAGAAATCAAAATGTAATTATACTTCCAGGATGAAGATATTTAAGAGGTGTTTTATTGTCAAAGAAAGGATGAAATAAATAATATGAAAATTTTTAACATTCAATATATATATGTTAATAAATTAAATAACTAATAAAATAAAGTCGTTTTTAAAAAGATTATTAATAAAAATTAAACCAATTAAAGAAAATTTTTTTTACAGTATTTCTATATAAGCCAATCCAAGAGAACTGAAAAGCAATTTATCAAAGCAAAATTAGTCCCTAAAATTACTAAAAAGGCAGAAACTTTATGCATTTTTAGCAAGTAGAAAAATTATTGGATAACTAAAAAGTATTGCAAAAAAATTTAGCACTACAAATTAAGGTATACTATATGCATTGTAATGGACAAAAGAGATTGCAGATATTGAGGACATCAGTCACCAGAGGGCGCCACTAAATCTATCGTGTATTTTTTTTTTATATTACCTAAAATCTGGCCTCACTAGATGTTCCATATACTAATTCTTATAGAAAATTGAAATTTATTGGTGGAGATATCCAACCATAAATCATACAGACTGCTAGATCACGGAGAATTACCAAACCTAAAATGAGACTGTGACTGTTATACATAATTGTATCATTGATCTGGTAACAATTAAAAAGCAAATTCTAGACTAAATAGATTAAAAAGTTTCATTTATTTTCAATTTAATTTGATACTATAAGTCATATTTATTCATCATCAATTCAATTATACTACCAGCTAACCTAAATGTATTATAAATATTTTAATCAATAACTTTTTGATAATTTGATATTCACAAATTTATAATTTCAATTTTTCATTAATCTATTTAATTAACCCTAAAGCTGGTGGTTATACTCATTAAAATTAAGCCATCAATGTGCATGCAAATATTTCACATGTCAATCTTAAAGCAATCAAATTCAGCATGATTATACTCAAGTAACTTATGATCATTATTATAGGATTTTAATGTCTTAGCATTCATAATATGCATTTTATCGCTCTACTGGCATTAATCATTTTCTGAGTAATTCAACAACAAAATGCATACACAATCAAATTTTAGAAATATTTTAAATTCATAACAATTGGCAAATATTAATGGTACTAATCGATTAGAAACCGCACGCCGCTTGACGGCATTGTACTTATGTAAAAGCACAGCAAAATGCCGTTTACTAGGCCTACATATATATATATATATGCTCTCTAGTAATATTATAAAGTAAACATATATACCGTAAATGCGAGTTGTTTTTGCGACCATTGTGTTTCGCAAAATCACTCTTTGACACCTACAACATGCTTAGCAGTTTCTACGAAAATCTCTCAATTTAACATTTACGATATTCGTTTTATTTTGGGATTGTAAATTTTAATTTGAAATAACTCTACAAATTTTTATTTTTTAATTTTTTGACTCATTTCAATGTATGTGGTATTAGTTATTTTAAACTTTAACATTGCAAGCAATAATCACAAGAGATGTTGTCAAAATTTGGGAAAGGGTGCAGTCTACAAACATTTTCAAAAGCTATCTGGTGAAGTCACGTCATTCGTGAGGTTTATATTTGAGAATTATAAAATGGTTGGTGGAGGAGGTTTTGTTTGTTTACTAGATAAATAAATCAATAAATGGCAAAAGGCATCATTAAACAAGTTGAAACATTTTTCTGTTATTTGTTGTAATCTTTCGGAGACAAAATTTTGGCAAAGTTAAAACAAATTTAAAAACATTTTTGTGTCATTTGTTTGGAGTAAATTCAAATACAATCGCGGTCAAGATGTATTTAAAAAACTAAAAATTAAAAGCAGGTTTGTTTTAAAAAAGGTTACTTTTAGTTAAAAGGAGTAAAATTAAAAACAGTTTTTTTAAAAAAAGATTACTTTGAATTTTAAAAAAATGTTATTTTTATTTAAAAAAATTTAAATTGCACTAGAAAATGTTATACTGAATAGAGACAGATTTTTTAAAAAAGGTTAGTTTTACTTAAAAAAAGCAAATTATGCTAGATAATGTTAAAATTTAAATTACGCTAGAAAATGTAATATTGAATCACGCCAGATTTTAAACAAAAAGGTTATTTTTACTTAAAAAAAGTAAAATTACGCAAGAAAATGTTATATTGAATAGAGACAGATTTTTAAAAAAATCTTACTTTTACTTTAAAAAAAACTAAAATTACAGTAGAAAATTCAAAACAAAGCAAAACTCTCCATATAGTAGTGCCATCTTATACAGTAGAAAATGTTATATTGAATCGCGCGCCTGGAAAAGTTTTATTAAATTGTTTTTGTCTAGCAACAATGCCATCATGTGGCGTGTGGCAACTACCATATTAATCATACCAAAATTTTTATAAGTTTAAGTAATGAAAACTCTATGCTGCTGAATAATATATATATCGAACTTATGATGCATGAAAAATTTTAAATACATTTCAAATCTTTTAAACTATTTCTGTATATATACACTATATGTAGTACCAAAATGGAACTAACAAATTTTACTATATTTTAATTATATTTATAATACAGACACATCGATCCCATGCTCCAGCTTTAATAAGCAATCAAGCCAGATATTTGGCTTTTCTCCTTTTTATATTTAATCTAAATATATGTAAATTTGATTTCCCCTTAATTTAGATTATGTTTTAACTTATTTAGAATAATAACAACATGAAATTATTATTTCTCACTATAGGCAATTTCTGAAGCTAGCTGATTTTTTTTATATAATAGTTAATTTAAACAAAAATTATTTGGAATTGTATCACCAACCTTGCTCTCATTTTTAATCTTACAAACTAAACAATTTTATTAAAAGATTTTAATCAATATGTTAAATATACCATCATTAATAGATAAATTATAAATGTTAATTTAAATAAAATACACAGACAAAATATAAAAATGGTATAATAAAATATTGTACTAGAAAGTTTTTAAATGTGAAGAAAATTCATTCCAAAATAAAGTTTGTAATTTTAAATGATTTTATATTGTACCCGAACCCCATATTCATTCTCTACTTAACTTCACATGTCTACAACAGGTCTCACATGTGATATACATGAATTACAATATATGCTCTATTTCATGTAATATTAGTCCAACTATATTATTCATAAAAAGGGACCAAATTAATAATAAATAATTGTATTTCCTGGTGTTCCTTTCTTCATATCTTTCCTTGTAAGGATTAGCAAAGCATACATTTTTCAGTGCATATTTATAAGTTCTGAATAAAATCAGTCTTAAGCACCAATTTCTTTCAAAATTATACTTCCTGATATTGTAATCCCAAATACAAGCTCAGTACTCTACTCTAAATCTTAGAACGAGTGGTATATAATAAAAACAAACAACAATGTTAGTAATAATTTATATTTGTGTGGAGTGAGGCAGAGAGATAACTGAATACCAGATCATAGATTTTGAACAATAATTATGATTGTACATTTATTGTTTACAATATCACTCAATAGTGACCGAAAGATAACACCAAATAAAATACAGTAGAGTTCAATTTGAATATCTGTAGTCTTTTAAATCTAGTAAAATGAAGATCTATCTGCTATAAAAAATAAAATCTGAAGCAACCCTTCTTTCAACTCATTTGCATATACATATCTGTGTTTATACTATACCTAAGTAAACAATTCTAAATTAGGATATTGAATATTTAAGTAACTCTATGAATGTCCATTGTTGAAATGCAAATACACTTAATAAATACAAAAAGAGAATACACATATATGTTTCTATAAACTACAATGGCAAAAAATAAAATAAATTGATAATACATTTATAAGTGTATATAAAAAAATTGTTAACTGTTTATATATATAAAAAAAATCAACTTTATTTCCTGGGATTAACTTTAACAAACCTGGTAAGCTTACCACACTGAATAGTATTTTTTTTTTTTATACAATCCACAGAAGCAAAATGCCCAGGGTTTTTTTGTATTTTATAATAATTTATTTGATTCACTGTATTGTCTAATTTTTACTGGTTAGACAAATCAGGGACTTCAAATACTTTTCTTATGTGTAAGACTAGGAAAAAGAGTTCATTTTGACATAAGGATATTTTTCTTCATCCAAGTAATACTATCTCATCAGTTGGCAGCCAGAAACAAGACTACATGGTGATGAGCAGGGCTAGCATACTTTAAAATGGTCTACTCCATTTGTTTTATTTTGTTAAAACTATTACTTAACATTTCATCCATATCCCTTTGATAGTACACGCTATTACAAATTGTTCTTGTTTATTCCGTTGGGTTGATTTTTGTCCATTAATTAATATAACCAACAAAATTTTATGATGTAAAATTTCACTTTGTGCAAGAATTTATTGGTTTGCAAGCTCTGTCATTATTAACAGAGAGTGTTTTTCTCTTGACTTTACATAAGAAGACTTGTGAAGAAGTAGTTCTTTACTGCTTTTTTCCCTCCCAATCTCCCCCCCCCCCCCACAATAATAACTGATCTTTATTTTATTCCTCGTTAAAAACCTCTATCCATAGCTGACAAAGTCAAAGAAAATGCTGAATAACTCTCATATGGCCTTTTTTTTTTTTAAAAAAAAAAATCATAATAAAACCAATTGTATGATGTGGTTCATTACAAAAGGCAATAATATTGCCAGAAACAGAATATTCAGTTAATGTAAAACTAAAAAGTTTTTAGAATTTAAGTTGAATAAGTTTAATAAAATAAAATTAATTTTCTTTAAACAAAAATGAGATAAAAGATAAAATTCTTAACTAATTATAGTTAGTTTACTCTTTATTTAGTTGTTTTTTTATTATTATTCTTAATCTATTTTACCCTTAAATTCTAAATTCAACACTTTCAATCTTATAAAAATAACTACTATTAAATTATATCCAGTCTCACATGCATATGTATACCACAGACATATATATTTATTATTGATATTCTTTTTTTATTTAGTTAACCTTTGTTCTGTTAAGATTTTGCATAGAGCTAGACAATATTAACTTGCGATGGGAGTTTGATTCTTATCATCTCTGTCACTATATTTACCTTCACTGATATAAATAAAATAGTTTAGTGTTCAGCAGATTTTCAGCACTTTACAATTATGATTAAAGCATATTTTATTTTCCTTCACATTCATGTATTTCGAGCTCACATTGGAAGAAATTTGTAGTTGCAATTTACGATTCACGATCTTGTGGTTTTATTATTCATTATTTGAGTCATGGTTGGGTTTCTACAATTTAAGAGGTTTCCATTGTCACGATCAGGTTTTTCTATTAATCTTCATTTAGTAATTAATTATTTAACACCTATTATAAACTAGAAGCTACTGAGACCATTTCTAAGGAAGTTATTTACCTAAGAAGGATTTAGGGTAACTTGTCAGAAAAGCTTCCTTCAGGTACTCTAGTTTGGTTCAATCTTGTCACATCAGCTTGAAATTTCATTTTGATGATTATATTAGTACAAAATAATAAGAAAGCAAGAGATAAATTTATTGGGGGGGGGGGGACTATTTATACATAGTTCTTATCTCCTGGTATTTTTTAGTTACCAAGACAAATTATAACAACAAATTTTATTTTTGGGACCAATTTGGAATGTTCACAAAGAGATAATCTATCTATTGAAATAAATTCAAAATTAGACTACCAAAATTCATTAGCTTTTTTCTTTTTTTTTAATAACAAAGTTAATATAACTTCTGACTTTAATTATAGATTACATTGATTAAAATGAAAAACTTTATTCTAACCATTTTAATTAATCCACTAATTAATTATTTTCTAACATAAATGCTTTGATTTTAATAAAAGATTGAATTTTTCTTTAAAATATTTTTAAACAGGGATTAAACTTTTTTTTTTTGAAAGAAAAAAAAATATTTTACCTTCTTTGTCAAAAGAAAACTATTTAAATACAAATAAATAAAATTTGAGTTAAATGTCTATGCCAAATGTGTGTGTATATATATATATATATGTGTGTGTGTGTGTGCATATACATTTGCAAAAGTTAACCAAAGCATTATTAAAGCTTTACTTAGCTTCTAGCTAACTGTTGGTATTCTGTAAATTTGATATTTCAAATTGATTAGTCTTTCCTCCATTGCAAACTACCTAAAATAAGTCTGAATGGATATTTCCATTTCAGTGTATATATATATATATATATAGATAAATAGACAGACACATAGATAGATAGATAGATATAGGCTTATATTCACACAGTAATTCTGCATATTTGTTTTGCAATTTAGAATATTTAATTTAGACAATTTTTTTTTTAAGTGTGGACTTGGGGTACTGTTTAACCTGTCTGGTGATTATGATAAGGCAGTTGATTGCTTCCAGAGTGCACTACAAATGAGGCCTGTTGTAAGCAAAATATATACTGTTAAAATTATTTAGTTGAATTTACTTAATATAATTAATTAATGAACTCTTAAATAATATTGGTAATACTTGCTGTGAAATACTATCATTAGTTGTATTTATTTTTTATCAAAAAAAAAAAGATCAAATTTCAAATCAAAACTTGTTCATAATGTTGTTCCAACATAATATATAAAAACAATAATACAATAAAAAATTATTTAATCAGATAACTTTTATAATAATAATATATTTAATTTCACCAACCTGGATTTTACCTCATATTAGAGTCTTATCAAGATGCAAATATACTTAAAATTACATTACAATTCTTTTCCTCTAAAGCAACTCCATTTACAGACTATAACTTACATTTCAACTTCAAACACAAAGCAAAAATTCCATTTATATTTCACTACAGGGTCCCCAACCTTTTTGCACTTAAGAGCACATTCTTTAATACCAGTCAGGTGGCAGGCACCATTTATTTTTTCAACCAGGTGGCGGGCACCATTTATTTTTTCAATGTAAATTTATAGTTGGATATTGTTAATAATACACATAATGTACAAAAAAATATTTATTTCAAAAATAAAATTTTAACATATTTTTTTATTTCAAAAATAAAATTTTAACATATAATTAATGTTTATATTTTTACGCTGTAAAAGTATATTATGCCCTACAATTTGATTACAATATAATACAATAATTTATAAGAAATTTTAAAAATTAAATTTATTTGTATCAGATAAATAATTTTTTATTGTGTTCGGATAGCGGCAGGCACATGTAAAATGGTTTGCGGGCGCCATGGTGCCCGCGGGCATAGGGTTGGGGACCGCTGCACTACATATATAAAAACAATATTTAATATCAACACATAAACCCGATCTAAAACATAATCATACACTTACATTCTATAATCCTATATTTATATTACAATATTAATGCAACCCAAATTTTCCAGCCAGTCTTACAGGACCTTTAACCATATTCATACACTTTTCAAAATTCTCCTGTATATATAAAGTTTCATAACATATCCTTTCATTATATTTCCTTACATACTTAATCACCTGAATGTTTTTCTCACAATTCATTTTATGCCCAGTATTCAAAAATGTACATAAATCCCTGATCTCGTGTCATTTCTTTTAATTATTCTATCATGTTTCTTAACTCTTTTCAATGCAGTCTTCTCTGTCTGACCAATATATATCGTAGTACAAAATTCACAAATAATCTTATAAACCAACCCTGCTCTACCAGTCTCATTATTCCCTTCTATATTACATATCTATTTTCTTAATGTTCTATTTTTTCATCCTATTTTTATATTACCAGGTAATTCTTTTTTTATCAACTTTCTATGTACTTTATCAAAATATGGAACTGAAATCCATTTATTATTTATATTTAACACCTTATTATTATAATACTTATTATTTTTCATTTTTATTTCTTAAAAATTTACTTATATTTTTCCTGTTATATCTCATACTAATTAATATAATCATTTTCAACTTCCAACTTTTGTATCAATGCTACATCCATGTCTAAAGTTAATCTGTCATTTTTTAGCCTAAATCCTTTTATTGCTGCAATTTTTTTTTTTTGTATTTCAAATATAAACATGAATATTGGAAGGTAACTAAAAGATGGGTTATGGGTTGTTCCATTAGTGGTATTTTATCATCTATCCTGATTGATTATATTGAGGAAAGTGTGATTGATAAGTATATAAGGATGAAGGAAATTATACAATATCACAGATATGTAGATGATATACTTATAATGGGTAATAGTAGGAGTATCAATGGTGCATTTAATGAAATAAATAATAATAGATATGGTATTAGATTTAAGATGGAAAATGGAGAGGAAGGGTTAAGATATTTGGATATTTTTATAAGGAAAGATGTGACAGGTGAGATTGTTATAAGGCATTATATTAATGAAAAAGAAAAAAGTTCATATCAACCATGGTCTCAAAAAATAGCAGCAATAAAAGAATTTAGGGGGGAAATGACAGATTAACATTAGACATGGATGTAGCATTGATACAAAAGTTGGAAATTGAAAATGATTATATTAATATGGGATATAACAGAAAAAATATAGGTAAATTTTTTAGAAATAAAAATGAACTTAATAAGTATTATAATAATAAGAGATTAAATATAAATAATAAATGGATTTCAGTTCCATATTTTGATAAAGTATATAGAGAGTTGATAAAAGAAGAATTACCTGCTAATATAAAAATAGGATGGAAAAATAGTAGAACATTAGGAAAATGGATATGTAATATGGAAGACAATAATGAGAATGGTAGAGCAGGGTTGGTTTATAAGATTATTTGTGAATTTTGTAGTATGATATATATTGGTCAGACAGAGAAGACTGCATTGAAAAGAGTTAAGAAACATGATAGGACAATTAAAAGAAACGACATGAGATCAGGGATTTATGTACATTTTTTAATACTGGGCATAAAATGAATTGTGAGAAAAACATTCAGGTGATTAAGTATGTAAAGAAGTATAATGAAAGGATATGTTATGAAACTTTATATATTCAGGAAAATTTTGAAAAGTGTATGAATATGGTTAAAAGTCCTGTTAGATTGGCAATGGGTATTGTTGGATAGCTGGAAAATTTAATTTGGGTTGCATTAATATTGTAATATAAATGTAGGATTATAGAATATAAGTTTATGATTATGTTTTAGATCGAGTTTATGTGTTGATATTAAATATTGTTTTTATATATGTAGTGAAATGTAAATGGAATTTTTGCTTAGTGTTTGAAGTTGAAATGTAAGATATAGCCTGTAGATGAAGTTGCTGTAGAAGAAAAGAATTATAACATAATTTTAAGTGTCTTGATAAGGCTCTAATATGAGGGCAAAATCCGGGTTGGTGAAATTAAATATATTATTATAAAAGTTGTCTGATTAAATAATTTTTTATTGTATTATTGTTTTTATATATTATTTATATATATATACATTAAAAGAAAATAATCTTTTTTGTACTTTTTAATTCTAATTAAGTACAGTAATGCTCATTTTTTATTTGATCACTCATCTATTCCCATGATATCAAATCCTGAAAAGATGCCTTTTTTTTTTTTTTGATGTTACATTTAAAAACACTAATCACAAATTATTGTATTATATTTATTGTAGTAAGTTATTTATTAACTAATATTGCATTTTCTTTGTTTGTGATATTTTAATATACTTTTCATCCTTTTTACTTTTTGTTTTTTATCAAATCCTTAAAATGTTGTTTTTTTTTTTTTGCTTTCATTTATTATTTTTTCTTTTTCTTTTGAAGTTACATTTAAAAATACTAATCACAAATTATTGTATTATGTTTGTTGTAGTAAGTTATTTATTAACTAATATTGCATTTTCTTTGTTTGTGATATTGTAACATATTTTTCATCTCTTTTACTTTTTGTTTTAAATTGACCAAGGTTTTGCTTTTGTCTCTTTTTTTAGATTAGTTATTAATCAGCATGTTTAAATTAAAGATTTTGTAATGTCTAAGGATGGTTGTTTAATATCTAATCAGGAATTTGTGTTTTTTTTTTTAATTGTCAAGCACAATACAACCTTAAAATATTTTATAGCTTTCATTAAAAAGAGTGTTGGAAAGAATGGGATGGATCTCAAATATCAACTATACTTTTTTTTTATGCCAGAAAATATGATAGAATATTGCTTTAATCCAAAAATTATTTGTGGTATAATTAATATAAAATTGATTTTTGATTAAATTTGTGATATTTGAATTGATCTCTTATGTTCTCATTTCATCATTAAATCCTTGTTAATGATGTAATCATAGATGATGGATAGAGCAATGCAGAAATAAGATTTAACTTGTAATAACTAATAAAAAGTATCCAAACATAAATTTCATCTTCTGTCTAGTATGATAGTATGCTGGTTTTCTAAATGCTACAAATATTTGTCTTTTCTGTCTCCACTCTATATTCTCTTCATTGTGTTATTTACTTAATATATTTACTCTTTTAAGTTAGCATTGGCCACTCATCATGACCATCTCATAGCAATATTTTTCTGCAATTTACTGTGATAATGAAATGGTGACTAATGTGGGCTTTGAACGTTCCATCATCATATTTTCAATGAAATGGATGGCTGAAGAGTTGTGGGTTGGAGTAGTTTGAAGCCTGTCCATTAAATTATGAAGATTGGCTATCTTAATATAAAGCTGAGCACTGATTGTATATATGTATGAGGATAGTAATCTGGACCAACTGATGATTGCTGGTTTAGCATGAAATACGTATTTTGGTGATCATTTATCTTTTCAACATGTGTATGATCAGGTGGGTCAGCAGTATGAGATGGCATGGAGAATTGAGGGTTGTGTGAAAGTCTGAGTTCGAATCCCTTATATTACATTATATATGTGCAGGTGTGTATAAGCCTGTACAGTGTATTAATTAACCACATTATTAAAATTATTTGTTGTAATGTTACATGAAGCAACAATACAACCAATAGTGTAGCCATGATGGAACAGAATTTGTAATAGGAATTTTATTTGCCAAATGATTATACATTTGAGCATCTTAGTTAAGTATTCTACTATCTATCATTAAAATGAAAAATATTAATAAAAAAGTTGGTCAAAAATAGTTTGGTTCACAAAATTTAACTAGATCAAAGTGCCTATTGAATTGGATAAAAATTTATAGAAATAATTGTAACGCCACTAATGCAAATGCAGAAGATGGTAATAAAGGTAAGAATTTCTTTTTTTTTTTTTTAATATAGATACACAAAATGATTTGTTGCAGTGATAAAATGGCAGACTGATTTCTTAAGTCCACGGATAGAGTTTAAACTTTTCATGAATTCCCAAGCAATAAATCCATTTTATTATTTTATAAAATGTGTGAACGTTGGCTAATAATAACTCAAGATCTGAAAATGGAAATTTTTTATTAAGGAGTTCTCCGGATTTATGATAGATATGGATACTATTAGTGAAATTCATCTCGGAAAGTTTAATTGAACACATAAAAAATTACACTGGGGGGTGGGGGGATCACAGGGTGAAAAGAATATGTGACTGACTTAAAATTCTTAAATGTGTCTTTGTTGGATAGTATTATTAAATTAAAACTATAATTTTTACTTTTCAGAGATTTCAATGCATATGTTAGTAAAAATAATTTAGTTTCAAATAATTAGAAATAATAGTATTAAACCTTTTTTTACTTTTTAATATATGTACATATATTGTATTCTTTAGCTTGATTTATCCATTCCATGAATTTTGTATATAGGGTGAAATATTCATGTTTGTTGTATCTTTCACTTACAGATTTAAAAAGAAGAAAAATTTTAAATAATAGCCTTCACTATCAATACAATCTCTTGAGTTAATAATGGTGTAAAACTATTATCTAAATCAGTCTCTTTTTCAACCATATTTGAGATAAAATGAATGAAACATTAAGATATGTATGCATACACACAAAGTAAATATATAAATCATTAGCAGAATGAATGAAATTCAATATACTCTAGATATATTATTTTAGTTTCAATCAAATTAATAAATATTTATTAACTAATGAAAAGAATATAAGCACTTAATGCAATTTACCAAAGTCTTCCTTGAAAATTCCTTACAAATCCGAAAATTTTAAAATGGTTTCTATATTATACAAAGGTGAAAGTTGCATGTAGGAAATATAGTATCTTTGATTAATCAGTATTTTACAAGTAATTAGTATATTGTTAATAACATTTGAATGGGAAATTTGGTATGCCACTTAAAAAAAATTCTCCTACAAATATTTGTAATCCTTACTGCAAATGGCAATTTTATATTCTTACAAGAAATAGCAAATCAAATTTCAAAAACTAAACTAAAGTCATATGCTACCTTAATTAAAGATAAAAAAAATTTAAAATGATATAAAATTTTTTGTATATCTAATATTGCCAGATCTTGCAAATATTACAAACCAATGTGTAACTAGAAGATACAATGTTAGTTTTTAGTATTAGGAAGATTATATATCATTTTCTTTTGATAATTCTGAAGAATAATTATTAAAAAATTTGTTTCAAAATTTTAATGAATTACATTATAGAAGTTGCAATTTATTTTAATGCTGAGAATGTCACCCAAACTTTCATAAAGTATTTGTGCTTAAAGAGACTATATTGCATGCAAGATATAATGATTTATCCTAACTATTATGTTTGATTTTAAATCAGCATTTGACATGGTTTCGTAGTATTTTTTAGCTGGTGTATTATTTAAGACATATATTGTGATTAAAAGTTATATAGAGATATCATTGAGATTTTCTATAAAACTATAAAAGTTCTTATGTGACAGACCTTTTATTTGATTCTTGGATAGATCCAAAGATAAATTGTGCAATCAAAGTTACTTCTTATCTCGATAGAATATTGATACTATTTAAAGTTACAAATGGTTCATTCATTTTATCTGAGGGTCATCATGGTCACTGAATGCTTTATAAATTGTTTTTGCATTTGTAATTTTTTTTTTTTTAAATGTCTGATAAAATGCTTAAGCTAAATTTATTTTATTTAATTTTAGACGAGTCAGATTCTCATTTGCACTAAATGAAATTATAAAAACATGTATGAACTTGAGCAATTGTCAATCACATAGCTAGTAATGGCATTTGTTAGGTTAGATCATTACTTATAACTATTTACATTTATAAAAACTAGGTTATAGTGTAGAGATAGATTGCTGGTGTATAAGTTTGAGATCTAGAAACATTGAAAACTTTTCCAAATTCTCTTTCAAATAATAAACCTATATGTACAGACTAGTTTAATTAAAATTTAAAGATATATCTATGTATTATTTTGAACTCCTATTCCCTAAACTGATTTTATAATATTGGCAGCAATGCAACAATTTCAAAAATTGTTAGTCATAAAGTTCAATTTTGCTTTCAAAAGGACTTTACTTGATATTCTAGAGCAGGGATCAGGAACCTTTTAGTGGTGTCATCCTTAACTGTGGTTCAAGGTTCTTCTGTGTACTGATATGATTCTACCTATATTATTATATATAGTATCAAAATTAGTCTAATTATAATGGACTTCCAAATTATATATTATATACTTTTGAAGTTCATTATAACAAGATCTTATATTATTGGTCATTCATATTTCAAAATACATAGGATTATATGTGTTTGTTAATTTATATGGCATTCAAAAGTTATGCTTAAAATTTTCCTTTGGCATGGAGAAAATTCATCTCCTTGACACTTTAAAAAAATGTGTATTGTTTACAAAATTGTCAAATTATGTAAAGTGATTCAATATAGGCAAAGCACATTTAGCTTTCAATGATTTAATTTAAAAAGCTGATTAATGAACTCTTACCAAAATAAAACAAGTATTTTTCTAGCATTCATAAATATGTTTCAAATAAATTCATTTTTGGGAATAAAAAATCAACTCGGAATTGAACATTTTTTTTTATATATTCTTCTTTCTTTTAAAACTATGGACATTTGGAATTTTTCTCTATTACAAATTTATTTTAATTTCACAATAGACATTTAAAAGAAGAAAAAAAAAATTTTTAACTTTTTTGAAATCCGAACAATATTATCAAGTTTCACATATTTGTGGACTTCATTCACACAATAACCTGACTATAACTAATTATAAACTTTTTTTTTTCAAATAAACACACCAAAACTTAAAATGTATTATTATATAATTACTAATAGAAGTTTTCAAATGAATTAATTAATATAATATTTTTTTGAATATGAATTTATTCTAAACATGCAGTTGTGTACAAAAGTATCAATTGACCATCAAAAAAATCCAGGCAAAATTAATCCTCCCTGGGGAAAAAAAATCATCCCAATTAGTTATTATTTTTATAGAAATAGCAAAGATCAAATGTATGTTTATTGTACAAAATAATTAGTAAATTAAACTGAATCATAGTTTCCATTTATATGTGAGTTGCATATGCAAAATGTAGGTGATGGCACAAAATATAATTTTTTTATTATTTCTATTCATTCAGTGTCATTGATAATCATTCTGCTTGGTACACATGCTCTAAGTTGTGGACTCCTGTTCTAACATCTTTATAATGAATGCCCACGATTTGACTTGATTAGATTTAATGTATTCTACAAGTTTAAAATATCATTACCTCTGTTGTTTAAGAAAATATTTTTTTCTTTTTAGACCAAATACTACAAAAATATCTGTTACTCTTATTAATGACAATATGGACAGTAGGATATCTATTGGCTTTTGATATTAAATTTTAAGATTTTGGATTGTACAAACTCTTTGCATTATTTATAACTATAGAAACAATATATTTGAATTCATAATTCATACGGTCCTGTTTTTAAATATTCTCATCTGTCTAATAGGCTAAGTTACGGTTAACTCGTAAACTGTTATATAACATATATGTATGCACGCACACACACACATATATATATAGAGAGAGATAGAAACAAATGGAGGAAAAAAAAATTTTTTTTTTTTTTACTATTTTCAAGATTTGATGGGTTTTTAAATAATTTTCTATCTATGAATGAGATAATTATCAGATTTAAATGATTTCAAAAATCAATAATAAAAAAATATTCTCAAAACTTAATCATCAGATCTTCCTATCTGGATTTTCTATTTTGAAATTAAAGTGTAAGTTTAACTTCAAATATTATACACATTTTCATAGCTTAATTAAATATTAATCCATACTCACTGATATAATAGTGCAGACTAATCTAATCAAAATGATTGCAATACTTTGTTAATGAATTAAGATATTGGTAATTTTCATTCATCTTTTATTGAGTAATATTTTTTATTATGCTTATAATTTTAAAATATCTTTTTTTTCTCAATATGATAAAAACAAGGTTAAAAGATATTTAAAAAATAATCATACGGTTTACTGCTCGGGAGACATTATTTGAGTACCTGATTATGATAGATTGACTTTTGATCCAAGAATAATTAGTTCTTGAATGTATCACTCTACCACTGCACTATTTACCTAAGGTAGTGATAAAAATACTTAGTCAATGGTATTCAACTCCAGAGTCATCGCTCCTAATCAATTTCTTATCTATTTACAAAATGGATATGAATATGAGGGCTCTGACCCTTGAAATCGCTTAGCCACTTAATTAAATATATGTATTAAAGTAAAATATATATATATACATTTCTTTATTTTGTCTTCAGCTTTGTGCTTGGGCGTGTTAGCGCATTTTATATTTTGAACTTTAATATCTAATAAAAAGTGTACAAGTTTCAATTTTTTATACAACTTGATTTATTCTTCTTATATTACAGTACTTTCAATCATATATTTCATATTTATTTTAACATTCGTTATTTTTTCATTCATCCCATTTGACATTCATATTTGCATAACAAATTCCAAATCATTTCAAAACTGGGCTTTATTCTTCCCATTGTAGTAATATTTTTTTTAAAGGAAAGAAAAAGAATAGTACTATATATAAATTAATAATAATAAATGAAAATTTTTTAAATGTTGTAATAGAAAGTATGAATTTCTCTATAATCTTCTCTATAAAATTAATTATATAGAAACATACATATTTTAAATTTATTCATAATTATCACAATAGTTTTGGATCAGTCAGTGGCAATTATTGTAGGCAAGGAAGTAGTCATTTTAATTAAACAGAATTACAAACGGATATTATATTAGAATAATGTATTTTTAATTTATATACACATTTAGATATATAACTTTTTTAAAATTGCATATTTGGCATACACTAATTGCTTGTATATACATACTAAAAGAGAAAAGTATAAATTAATTGATGATAATTTATTTAGACAACAAACTTGAAAATATCTTTAGCAAGCAGATAATGGTTGAGAAATTTTATTAGTAGTTATAACAAACAGCTGCTGTTGTGAAAGCAAAACAAAAAAAAAAACATGAAAGAAATATGTTTGAAAACCTGAAATTAATCTATTCAGTAAACAAATAATGATTGAAAACAAATATTTTCATAAATATCATATGCCAAAATTTCATTTGTTTTGTCTATTTTAGTGTAATACATCAAATGTGATTCTTAATTTTATTTTCACATTTGAATAGATAATTCAAGTTTGCATATGTTTGTTCATCTGCATAATGAAGTGTTTTTTTTCTTCTTTATAACCTATAGCTGAGTGCAATTTCAGTAAAATTTACCATAATCATAGCTCTCTTAAATTAATTATTGTTTCTGCTTTATTTATACTGTAATATAATTATGCATGCATTTTTATTTAAATTAATCTATTTAAATATTCCATTTGTTAGATAATTGGATGTTAATTTTTTTTTTATTACATTTATATGGTTGGTTGCACAGTTGTATACTACAGGAAATCTAGAGCTAAAATCTCAACTAGATTAGTGCAACACAAATACTTATATAGGCTTGCTAAAAACAATCCGGAATATAAGTCTGGTTTTGGGGACCATGAAAAACATTTTGGTCATAGCTTTGACCCTCAGATAGTCAACCTAGGGTGTATGGAGTGTGGTGACAGAATAAGAAAAGTCAAGAGACATGGTTTATTGCCAATCATAGAGATGTAATAATAAAAAAAAGAGAAAACAGCATCCAATTATTTAATAAATGGAATATTTAAATAAAATTGCAGTATAATTACTTTACAGCATAAATAAAACAGCAACAATAATTAATTTATGAGAGATAATGATTATGGTGAATTTTATTGAAAGTGCTCTCAGCTTCAGGTTATAAAGAAGAAAGAAATCATTTGATTATGCAGACAAACAAACATATGCAAAAATTAAATTACAAATACAAGTAAAGGAGAAAATCAATTACATTTGAATAATATATAATAAACTAAAAATTCAGGAAAATATTTTTAAATGATAAATGAAGGGTTTTTTTCATATATCATTTATTTATTATTACTTCTGGTTGTTATTATATTTATTGTAATATATGCAGTTTAAATTAAACATACATACGAAAGTATCTTTATTCTAAAATATTATTTTATTGTTAAATCTTTAAATTTTGCTACTAATATTCTAATCATAGACGTTAGCTTGAAATGCAATCGATTGTAACAAACTAATTAAACAGATAACGAAGGAATTTAATTAGCAAAACCCAATCTAATTAAATCCCACCTTAATTTATAAGTTACTCCAGAAAACAAAAGAAAGAAAACATATAAAAGGGAGGCCATTTTTGAAAAGAACAACAGAGTGAGTACAGAGCGTTTTAAGTGAATTAGAGCAGAGCATTAGTTGCAAAGAACAGCGTGGGAATTGCGTATTACCCTCATGGAAAAAGAAGAGAAGTTAGACGTAGAAACTAGACGTTCAGAATTATCGTGCGAGTATTCGTTATCGTGTGTTCATAGTGTATTTTTCTAACACAGCTCAACGGGAATCAGAACTTTGTATAAACTGTAAATCAGTTAGTATCGATCTGTTTGGAGAATTAAACCAACTAGTTCGTAAATTAACTTTTGTGTGCAGTAATTGAAGAGTCAATATACTGCAAATCTGGCGCAGTCAAATTAGTCGAACCTAAAAACCACAGTGAATAACCAGCTATTAATTAGAAAATGTCAGTTTTCGGACAAAACTCTATTGGAGAGTTCGACGTGGAAAACGCGGCCGATTGGCCACTATACCTGTCACAAATCGAAAATTTCTTCATTTTAAATAGCATTGAAGACAACAAGCAGAAAGTAGCTGCTCTTTTATGTTTCTCGGGAAAAAAAATTATTGAAATCGCCAATAAATTATACCAAAATCCCGTAGATGAGAATGTACCATTTAAGGAATTATCCCAACGGCTAAACGAATTTTTTAGTCCTCGCCCATCCCGACATATAGCACGCCTACAGTTAAGGAATAGAAAACAACTAAATAGTGAAACAATCAAACAGTATAATTTAGCTCTCAAGGAACTAGCGAAAGATTGTGTGTATGGTGATTTCGTAGAAGAAATATTATTAGATCAACTGTTATGGGGAATGTCTGACGACAGGCTCAGACAACAGCTGTTAACAGAGGCAGACCTAACCTACGAAAGCGCTATAAAGAAAGGAATAACGTTTGAGCTAATTCTAGAACAGGCACAGGCCTTCAGATCAAAAGAGAAAAGTTACGAGCAAGTTTTCAAAACTGATAAAGCAGAAATACGTTCGTTTCAACGGGAACCCCAGAGAAATTACGGAATTAAATGCTACTGCTGCGGGAAAACAGGCCACATAGCTAAAGACTGCAAATGGAAACAAGATTCAATTGCCGAACTAAGGGTCACCTTGCATGTGCATGCAGACAATCACCAGAAAGGGATAGTCGACAAAGGAAATATAGTCCAGACACAAATGGTAGAGAGTATAGTATTAAATATATATCTACCAAGGGGGAAAGAGATAGGACCATTTTGCAAGCACAAACAGAGGTCATTAAATTACAAAATCAATTTGAAGATGATCGGAAAGACTCTGAACAGAAGCAGTGTAAAGAGCAACTCCAGATTCACATACAGATGATAGATATGTTGGTCGCAGAAAAAACAAAGCTGCAGTCATCCCTAGCACAAAGTCAGCAGGTTATAAAACAGAAATCAGATGAACTCGAAGAATTTCAAGTAAGATTGAAGGCTTCTAGACAACGAGTAATAGAACTTGAACAACAAAACTCAGAACTTAGTGAAAAATTGCAAAGTAAACTCGCAATATCAGAATTATCCGAACAGGTAGAGAGTTGGCAGCTGTATGAAATGGAACCACAAGAAAAAATGGCCGAAAATGAAAAGGAAGAAGACACTTCTGAAGATTTTTTAGAAGAGCGGCAATATTTAACCAGTGAGCTGCCAGATACAAAAACTGTAGAGCAAGGAAAAAATCAGACTCTCTCCAAGTGGGAGAAAAAAGCACGCAGGGCGGCAAGGAAAAAGAATTTGCACAAATTTCAAGGTTACATCGGTTAATCGTAAAAATAAAGTTTTCTCCAGTTTGGAAAAAGAAAAAATAAAGCACCGAGGAGTCGCATCATGGGGTTTTCTGGAGTAAGGGGAGGTATTGTAATATATGCAGTTTAAATTAAACGTACATACGAAAGTATCTTTATTCTAAAATATTATTTTATTGTTAAATCTTTAAATTTTGCTACTAATATTCTAATCATAGACGTTAGCTTGAAATGCAATCGATTGTAACAAACTAATTAAACAGATAACGAAGGAATTTAATTAGCAAAACCCAATCTAATTAAATCCCACCTTAATTTATAAGTTACTCCAGAAAACAAAAGAAAGAAAACATATAAAAGGGAGGCCATTTTTGAAAAGAACAACAGAGTGAGTACAGAGCGTTTTAAGTGAATTAGAGCAGAGCATTAGTTGCAAAGAACAGCGTGGGAAATGCGTATTACCCTCGTGGAGAAAGAAGAGAAGTTAGACGTAGAAACTAGACGTTCAGAATTATCGTGCGAGTATTCGTTATCATGTGTTCATAGTGTATTTTTCTAACACAGCTCAGCGGGAATCAGAACTTTGTATAAACTGTAAATCAGTTAGTATCGATCTGTTTGGAGAATTAAACCAACTAGTTCGCAAATTAACTTTTGTGTGCAGTAATTGAAGAGTCAATATACTGCAATTATGTTGAGTTATTAAGTAAATCCCAAATTTATTAATTGTAAGCCTGGAGTTTTTGACATTTCTTGATTTTTTCTGTAGAACCCAAAATATAACATTGGCATTGAATTCAAATCATAGCTAATTTGTGTTCTTTTAGTAAAGGGTACTGCATAACATTTATCCTATAGGCTTTTTTACTAGTGTTATTGAAACTAATGGTTTAAATTTTAAGTACTTTAAGATTGTCAATTCAAGTTAATTTAATAGTATAACTATAAATCTTACACTAAGCTTTTATATTGATAAAAATGAACAAAATTCACTGTATCTCAACAATGTAATCTGTACATTCAATGTGAAATTTGATTACCACTGATCAGAAAATGAAAAATTTCCATTCAATTACACAGGAAAAAGAAGAAATACTGCACATATATTTTTACTTCTAAGCCCAGAAATATTTTATCAAATTTTATTTAAAATAAAATTTTACAACATTAATAGATAATGAATTCTATCAAACATGAGTCATCCTTATCATCAGGATCTTGAGACTTAAATTTTAATACTTAAACATGACTTAATGTCTTGCAATAAGATATCCTTTCTTTTGTATTTTTCACGCTATGTGTTGCTATATGCTTGATTTAACGGATTAACAAAATTTACGAGATTTGAAAAAAAAAGTGTTGGAAGCTTCTAGCATTATATATAGCAGAGTAAACAGAGTTTTGGAAAATAAATTTAAGTTAATATAGAAAAAGTAAGTTACTTTGTCTCTGAAGAAATTAATCAGTATTTACATCAGAAAGATTTACATATTTATGGAACAAAATTAGAACAATTCCTAATATTTGTTCACCATTATATAATGTTTTCTTATACCATTTCATTGAATTTATGAGAATTTTGGATCAAATTGCATGATGATAAGTTGATTACAAATATGTTCCTCTATTCATATTTAATATTCACTTTAGGAATAATATTCTGCTTCAGATTAAATTTATTATAAACTTAACTGTGATATATAGACTAGATGATAGTGTTTTTTCTATGCACCAGACTGCTTTCTAATTAATAGTCCCATTAATGAGTAGCCTTAGATTTAATTTATAATACTGTATTAATCTAATATCCTGAAATTCAAAACATTTATGTTTAAATCCAAGCCCATTTGCTTGAATAGTTATTTAGATCTGACATTAGGCCAGTAATTATATGTTTTAATGAATTCAGTTTTATATTAGTTAATTTGAAAATATCTTCTGATAAATTTTGAATACTATCATGCTTATGTGTATGACTCACAAATAGAATGGTATTAAGTCAATTAATTACTGATACTAAACACAGATTAAAAGTAAATTGGTAAGTCTTTGTGTAACTTTCTATTGATTGCTAAAGATCAAACATATCTACAATCAGTAAAATATGTAGTTATTGACCTTAATGTAGATTTTTGTAGTTAGACACATGAATAATGCATATTTATTATATAATTTTTTTTTTTCAAATATATTTCATAATACAATCAGTAAATATTTTTATAAACTTGTCAAAAAAATCACTTATATCTTCTTCCATTGTTTCATCTACTTTCATATGATCATTTTTAAGGGTTTACCAACTAAAAAAATATATGAAACAAAATAAAATCCTATTTCCAGACTTATAACAAAATATATATAATAAATTTTCGTATTATATGTAATCATTCTATTTTACTTCTCTATTAGGCTGCAGAAAGGAGTTTGCTGTTAATTGAAAGGAGACCCTTTGATTCCTCTTTGAGGATTTAAAGGGACCAAGCAGGGCAAATTTTAATGTCTGAATGGGATGTTCATCAAAGCGCATTCGCCAGTGTAGTGAGTTTATTGGCTTTTTACCTCTGACTTTAAGATCAACAAACATCATGGTTTTTGTACTTATTTGCCTGATAGTTCTTAACTAAAATATCAGTTGAGTTTCCTTTATGGCAAGATGAATGCATGTGTGGATGATTTTTGTTTTACAGATAGTTACATTCATGACAAACAAGTCTAAATTTTAGTCCTTATTCCCAGGAGGCCGTAAAATTTCCAGCCAAGGTAGGGCTGGTAACCAAGGGTAGAAGTTATTAAGAATCCCCTCTGTGCCGATTGAGGTTGCCTTTTGATGATAATCTTTTATTTAGGTATTTACAATTGCAGATTATTCAAATAAAGCAAAATTGCAAGAATTGGAAAAGAACTATCTAATATTAAATATTTTGATTTTGGTAAGTTAGAAAAAAGGATAACTGATTTTAAAAATAGAAATTACTTGGCTACAAAATCACAAATACTAGAAGCACAAGTAGAGTGGTGTATTTGTTATAAATAAAAAGTCAGAGAACAACTTTGTGAAGGTTGATAATATATTAGAGGAGTGGCAAGATTAATTTTTTAACTTAATGAAAAATGCAAATAATTCATATTTATGATCTGAAGAAGTAGAGAATTTTTATATGGATATATAAAATGCTTTGATCAAATATTTTAAAATTATCATGGGGGTCTTTAATGCTGGTATTAGTAAATAATTATAAGATGAAAGTGCTGTGGATAAATTTAGTTATGATGATAAAAATGAGAGATAATACAGAACTTGTTGTAGTCACAAAAAAGAAAAATTGTATATTATGAATACTTTGTTTAAAAAGTGTTAAAAAGAATTGAACATAGAAGCATCTAAATGATAATATAGTAGAATTAGATTATATTTTGATAATAGAAAATATATATTTCAAAATTGTAATGTTTTTAATATATTCAAGACAGGAAGCGATCTTTCAATTAGTAAAATGTAAGATACATGTCAATGCAAAGCTAGAGATAGAGCGATGAAAACTATTAAGAAAGACAGTATTAACAATTGATATTTTTAATCTTTAGAAATTCTCCAATAAATTTGAATTAGAACTTACAAATCATTTTAAAGTATTAATAGACTTTGCAATAAGAAGAAAAGATGGAACTATTACTAAAAATAAAAATGATATGAAATATGTGGAAAAATTCTAAAAAGAAATATAAAATAATAAGCAACAAGGAAACAAAACATTCTCTACAGTTATTAAATCTTCTGAATTGGCCAGCGTTTTAAATGAAGTGCAGTATGTAATTAAATCTATGAAAAGGGAAAAACTCCAGAAAATGATGGAACCATTATTCATGTTTTAAAAGAAGCAGATGAAGAAATAGAAAAATTGTTGACAAAGATATATGTCTAAATGATTGGAAGAATGGATTAGTAAAATTGATACTTAAAACGTGATTAAGAACATATCGGCTATTACAGAACTATCAATCATCTATCAGTACTATGCAAATTTTTTTTATCACATCTACACATCTATAGCAATCTTTGCATTCCAACCAGCCAAAAGAATTAACTGGATTTAAAAGTGGTTTTTAGCACAGTTGATCCTATCCAAATATTGATAAAAGTTATAGAAGCAACCAATGAATATACATTGCCATTAAAAATGCTTTGAATTTGTAGATGATGAAAAGACATTTGATTCTATAAACATATTAGTGGTTAAAGCATTAGATCATCACAATATAAATCCGGAATATGTCATATTCAGAAGAGTATCTATCAAAACTCAACAGCAGTGATTAACTTGCATAGTAATACTAAGAAAATTAACATCAAGATGGTGTATTGCAGAATGATTCTATATCTCCAGCATTTTTACAGTAACATTACAAGAAATATTTTGTGGATTAGAATGAGGAGTTAAGGGAATGATAGTAGTTGAAAATTATTTAAATTATCCATAATTTGTAGGTGATGTGATTTTTGCATATATTACTTCAGAACTTAAGAAAAGAAAGTAGAATTAAAAATAAATATTAAAAAGACTAAACTAATGTTCAATGTATAATCATAAATTAAAAGAAATTACCAATTGCAAATATCTTGGGCAGATTATTAATATAGATGAAAATATAATGAATGAAATTAATCATAGAATTAAACTTGGATATGTTGCTTTCGATAGAGATCATTTAACATTAACAGGAAATATGCCTATGTGTTTGACAATGAAGGATTTTAATAGATGTTTTATCAATTTTTTTATGGATCTGAAAATTTGATACTTAACAGAAAATTAATCCAGAGACTTCAGAATACTTGATCAAATATGGAGAGATATATGTTAGGAATAACAAGAAGAATTCAAAAACAAAATAAGAGAGTAAGAGAACAAACATATTTCACTGACATCAATGAAAAAAGTGAAATGGAGCTGGACTGGACATTTTGTTGGAGAAGATGATAGTAAATGGATAGTTGAAGTTTAAATTGGATTCCAAGAGATTGTAAAAGTTCTAGGAAGAGGTTATATATGATATGGATGGATGAAATAATGAAGTTTGTTGATATATTATGGAGAAGAAAGGCTAAAGATCACAGAAACTGGTTTAAACTTGGAGAGATTTTTATTCTGCTTGGATCACTAATGTTTGAAAATGAAGATAATTTTGTCTATATCCATAAAAAACTATTAAAATTTAAACAATTTAATAAAACATCAAAAGGAAATAAATACTGACCTATTTAGTCTTTTTTTTTTTTTTTTGCATTTTAAAAAAATACTCATTTCTTTTTATGTTTATCCCAAAATTTTATTTTTAAACTTATCCACATTTTTTTATCTTTTTTTTTTTATACAATCTTGTAATTAATTATCAAGAAGGAATGAATAAAGAATATTTATATTATGATGAAATGAATCAACCATTAAGAGTATATTTCAAAAATTAATTAGACAACAGAAAAACAAAAACTATGAAACATAAGTTTATTAATTAACACGTAAATAAAACTATATT
Source organism: Epiperipatus broadwayi (assembly GCA_028023455.1). Lineage (NCBI taxonomy): Eukaryota > Metazoa > Onychophora > Udeonychophora > Euonychophora > Peripatidae > Epiperipatus > Epiperipatus broadwayi. Next base: position 103,006 of record JAQFVV010012573.1, on the reverse strand, counting down.
TATTCAGTAACTACATTTAGAAAGAAAAGATCATCTAATTCCTCTCAACGGTAATTCCAAAATTACAATAAATTGATATGTGAGAGGAACGCTCATGATGCAGCCAACAAATTATAAAAACAAATAAATTTTGATAATTGTTCAAATATAATTCTATAAGAATCTATTTGCTTTTTTACTATAAAGACTTCACATCTAATTTATATGAATTTCATTATGTATAATTCTATTTCTGTATTGATAATATTACTTATTATTAAAGTGTATAACTTACTATAATATATCATGTAAACCTGTTAGTTCACTATATCACTTAGTTCATATAAATCTAAATAAAAATGAAATCACTAGATATGGTTTAAAACCAGTGATTGGTATGGATGAAGCTGTGGACCATGCATACACAGCATCTTGCCATATTATAATTATCTATAACAATATCAACTTTATTACCAGCAGTAATATAACTTGTTATTCAATATCACACTCAGTCTCTGTAAAGAGGCAAATATAAGATATGTATGTAAAATAAAACATTAACATAAATCTCAATATAACATTACAATTAGGCAAATGTGACTCGGATTCTTATCATAAGTGAGTCACAACAATATGTATCTTAATATCTGCCTGCGATTCAATTGCATGTATAAATATATACCTTTAAAATATTATATAAATGCACACTAATATGTAGAGAACTAATCATTGTATGCCAGGATTTCCACAATAACATATGGAATTTCAAAATATAAATAACTAATGGGCATCATAATTTAGTTTAAACAAACAGGAATATCACATCTACATTTATATACTCGAGACAGAATAATATACAAATGAATGTCATTAAAATTCTTATTTCAAATTTTTAATAAGTTTAATGTCTTTACACATTATTAATATTGATTATATTAAAAAAAAGTAGATGTAGGCGCTTATCAAACTCAACATCTCCATAAACAAACAACAGATCAATTCTTACATTTGAATTATTTAAATTGCATTATCATTTTATAACAAGATTCTACAAAGTTATTGCAAACACTACTTACTCATTCAACATGTATAAATGAACTTCAAATGTCAGGTCATCTGCACTGTCCAATCTCACCCTATATTCATTTAATTTATTAACAATTTATGACATTCAATGTAAAATTGTCTATATATTTTAAACTGATAAATCATTTACTTGAATGATAAATAATTCTTTTAATTGTGATAACCACAAATAAATCTATGTTAAGATATATTATTTAAATGTTAAATATTTGAAATTATCCAATTATTATTAGAAAATATGCATTTACTTATAAAACATTTTTAAAATATAGGAAATAATAAATGATACAATCATAGGGTTTCTATATAAAAGTTTTTTTTTATAAAAATTTATATTAAAGTTTGCAAACACAGTTTACCTGTAACTTAAGCACAAATAGACATATCAATATAGTTTCGAGTTTTAATTTAAACTCGGATAAGCTTGTGGTTATAAGCAGTAATTATTCTTTAATTATTTTTTTCAGAGCTCTGATATAAGTATTCCAGTTGTTAACTGCAAATTCTTTATTCTATTTTTATCTTGCTATAGAAGGTGAGATTATTCGTAATTTTTGGTCCTAATGCATTCTGAAAGCTTTCTGTATGAAGTTTATTCCCATATCTTAGAGAGAGTTTTCTTAATTCCAACCTGCCATTGAAGTTAAACTTATGATAGACATTTTAGTTATGATTATTTCAGAAGCTTGTAGATAATCTACATTTTCTTTATCAATTTTTAGAACACACAAATGATAAAATGCCTTTCAGATGTGTTTTTTTTTTTTTTTAAAAATAATGTCATTCATAACACTTAGCCAATGTGAATATATAAATTAACAATCTCTTATTAAGTGCCTATTAAGTTTTAAAATATATATTTTTATTTTTAATTTATAAGTAATAATGAATATTATGCACAAACGTACATATAAATGTAAACAACATAACACATGCCTATTTGTTTGTGTTATGAGTTGTTTGCTTTTTAAAGTATATGTTGCTTTTTTTTTAATTATTATGTTCAAATGATTTTATTCGTCCCTTCTAAAGAGTAAATATCTAAGCTGTATAATACTCTCCTATATCTGCCTGCTATGAAATGATGAGTGATTGTAACCATGTGCAATAATTATATCATTTCCATATACACCTGGGTCTCGTTTTACGCGATAGATAGGTTCCTCAGAAAACACGCGCAAACGAAATCGCGCAAAAATAGACGTAACTTACATTGAAAAAGGGGGGATGCAATCTGTGATTTTTCAAAATTCGCGTAAAAGCCAAGCACCAATGTAAAATTACTTTAAAATTCGCGCAAAAAAAAAAATAAGGAAATAAAATATGACTAATAGAAAAATTCAAATTTGAAAAAAATTGATACAAGACAAACTTTTTTTAACTATAAAATTTAATTTTATTCAAAATAATATATTTTTATGCATAATTTACAGTACAGTAATTTACATTTTTTTATACACGGTTTAATTACTATGATTTTCTGGTGACAACGTAATTAGTAATTAATCTTTGAGACGATGATTTTATTAATTGTTTACGAAGCTCGCGATATCCAGACATACAACCATTTGGCTCTCGTTGGAATTTAAGAGCACGTTAATGATTAGTGTCATTAATAAGAAAATAATAATTGATTACATTCTTTTTTAAAAAGCAAAAACAGAATGTGATTTAAAATGCAAAATTAACACGCACAATGTTTGAACAAATTTACATTATAGGTGGATTCATTCTATATTTTCTTAAAGACTTTATCTTGGGTTTGAAAAAGTGGGAGTATTCATTTATATAGTGACATCTGCAAAGCGCATGTGTATCAGCTTATTGGCCTATTAATATTATAGATTATAAACAAAAACATCACGCTATATAAAAAATAAATGTCTTGTTTACATATGTTTAATTATAAGAATGACGTATCGTAAATTCTAGAAATTTCATTGGCGTCATTCATTTATGATGTAGAAAAGTAATTTAAAGTGATCAATTAATAACTTCATGCTCTTCATTTCAAACACTTCAGATTTGCCCATACATATACGGTTGGGTCGAAAATATAGGTGGATTCATTCTATATTTTCTTAAAGACTTTATCTTGGGTTTGAAAAAGTGGGAGTATTCATTTATATAGTGACATCTGCAAAGCGCATGTGTATCAGCTTATTGGCTTATTAATATTATAGATTATAATCTTATAAAATTTAATATGTGTATACATAAAATGTGGAAATCATGATTTTAATTTCATTATTGCATAAAAACTTACTATTATAAAGCACTGAAAATATTGAAATTACTAAGATGAAAGTCGAATTCCAATAATGTGCTATTACTTTCAATATAACCTAAGTGCGCAAAATTTATTATTTAAAGTAATAGCGCATTATCGGAAATTGACTTCCGGTGAAACACGAATCGCGTAACTTCGAAATCGTGTTAAATAAGTCCGCATAAAAAGAGACCCAGGTGTATATACAGTGAATGTCCAGTTTTAAATAACATAACTGGAAAGAATATATAAATATTTATAAATAAAATGAGTTGGATAAATAAATGAAAAGGAATTTGGAGGATTTAAGATATTTATATTGATTAATTTGAATAATCAGCCATTAAGCTAATGCACATGCGTTTTGTGGATTTTTAACTATAAATGAATACTCTCACTTTCCAAACACAAGATGAAGTCTTTCTATCTTTTGACTTTATTTTGTGTTTGGAAAGTGAGAGCTATTCATTTATAGTTAAAAATCCACAAAGCGCATGTGCATTAGCTTAATGGCTGATTATTAATATTATTGATTAATTTGGTAAATATGTTTATTTGGTTAATTATCAGATTGTAGAAGAGAAATTGGATTTTAAAAAAGAGTCAAGATAAGAAAATGTAGTTTAAGATAAAATATTAGGATATAAATAAAAATGAATCAGTATGTTTTTATAGATATAAAATAAATATATAATGTAAAATAGGATGAATGAGATATAATAAAAATTTAATGTATGTTTTATAAGTCTCGAATGAATAGTATCATTCATTTCACATTTTTTTTATTGAAAAACTCTTAAAAATGAGAAGATATGACAATGGGAATTTTTGATTCAAATAAAAAACAAGTTTTAAAAGAAAACATAAGTGACTTTTTGTTAAGATATATGAAATTATATATTGACCAGACAGCCAAGTGTGTTTGTTTTTAATAACCAAGTGTGCTTGGATTTTAAATCTTACAGTTGTTAAAAATTGAAGCCATTTGCTTTGTTAGCCTAATATATGTAAAAGATGGCTATGATGCATAGTGCTTTCTCTTGAACAAACTAGTTTGGGGAAATCCATGTTAATTTCGATTAAGTAAAGATCCAATATATCTAAATTTAACATGATTAAAGATCTATGTAAGTATTTTAATAATTTTAAATGTTTTATAATTAAAATTGTTAATTAATCTGTGAGTGAAAGTTAATCTAAATCTCAAAACTATTTGATATGTAATTTTTGTATTGTTATTTTATAAAATAATCATTTTGAAGTAAAAAAATAAATGTTCATTAATTGTGTTGACAAATTTTATATTATTTTAAAATTATTTATGAGCAATCAAATAGGGAAAAAAAATAAATGTTTATATTAATAATGTGAATGGATAATATTTTACACATATATATTTAAGGATGCTTCATTGTGGAATCGATTAGGAGCTACTTTAGCTAATGGAAATAGGTCTGAAGAAGCAATTGATGCTTATCATCATGCTCTGGAACTGTCACCAGGCTTTATTCGCTCAAGATATAATTTAGGAATTAGTTGTATTAATTTAGGAGCTCACAGGTAAAGTTATTTTTTATGTGTATCCTGTTTTTAGTTGTATTTTTAACCTTTTTTAATACTTTTTATACTAGCCATAAAACAATAAAATCAGATATCATTAGATTCATTATTTTCAAGCATTATCAATCCACTGTTGCAGTAATATTTTTGTATTTATTCCATTAGGTTTCCAACCATGATTTTTCCATATCACTAGCAAATTTCATGAATCTTCTTCACTTAATATCCTCTTTCTATCTCTTTAAAATATGTATTGTAACGTTTATTTATATACGTTGCAAATATATTGGCATTTGGTAAAAGCTAAAAAAATAATAGTAAATTTAGATTATTTTTTTTTGACTAATTTTTTTTTTAAAAAAAATAACGTACAATGAAAGTTAAATTATTCTTTCGTAATTTACCTTTGCCAATATGTTTGAATAAACCCAGGAATAATAATCTTAAAAAAAATAATTCTCGTTACGGTATGATGCAATACCTACCTAGTAGTTTAAAAGTATTTTTTTTTTTTATTTGCGAGTCGTTATATGACGAAGTCAGCGGACTCTTTAGAATAAAAAGTCCTGGCGCCCATATTAAATAAATCAAAAGCTGATTTCGTCGATAGCATAATTCTCAACTATTAATAGGCCGAGTTGATCAGGAAATATAGCTATGTTTTTAGAATAGAAATACAACTTTCTTCTTGTTTGACATAGCTTGATCAATTCGCGCGCAATTTATATTAGCGTGTAGAGGCCTATCAAAACGGAAAAAGTTATAGTATATTGGAATTAAATTTACAATCTCACTTATTCTATTATCATGACTTTTAGCAATTTCAATCTCTTAATGATATCAATTTGATACTTATTTTTTCTTTCATCCATGTATTGTTTATTTGATGTCTCATTGTAATTCCAACGTACTAAATAGTCTGCATTCTCAATATTGCTTTTGTCTATCTAAATAAACACCGGCAGAACTCATGACTTCTTCAACCTTCTTAGTTTACATTGGTTTATTATTATTATTTTTAATAAAAGCACTGATCCTAGTTCAATTTGTGATTAATTTAATTTATTATGCTTATGTCTATATTAATAATTAAAGTATTTCTTTTTCAACTTCTAATTCTTATCATTTTTTATTTTCCCTTTTTTCAAAAATCTATTGGAACTACTCTTTTTAGTTTGATTTATTTGCTTTCATCTCATAAAATATTTTCATAACATTTGCATTATTTGTGAAATCAAGCATATTGTCTAAAAAATTCAGTTGATTAAGTAATGTACGTTTTATTTTCTTTGCTTTTCATTTTAATCCACTTTTTTTTTTTTTTAAATCATTATAAACTTTGGAGTGATGGAACTGCCAAAGTTAATAGAATTATCATGTGATTTAATTTTTTTGTTTTGTTTTGTTTTTTACTTTTTGATAAATATTCTTCAGAATATGATAATATTGCTGGTCTGTTATCCAAAGTTAAAATCAAATATAAAATGGCTGTTAAAATTGATGGGTACATAACTTCTAATATTTGGATCAGCTTTTCTGTTAATAACCATTTTTAAATCTAGTATGTTTTTGGTAATTTATGTGTAAAGTCCCCTATAAACAATTTGTAACAAGTTATATTTTAACTTGTAAATGACTATCCCGAATATTCTTGTTTCGGTTTAAGAATTCTCTCTTGCTGTTATTACATCACCAATTTTGGTATCAATAGAATAGGGAAAATATGAACTAAAATATTATTTAGGTTTTAATAACAAAATCAGTCAAGAAATGACAGTATTTTAACATATTGCAAAGTAATTTAAGCCCACCCTTTTATTACCTTTCATGACAGTAATTGATATCTTAATTATTTTGATAACAATAGAGCACATCTGATTGGTTACATTATTGTTTCCTTTATTTCTTTCTTTTGTTTCATCTTTGAAAAGTAACACATATATTTGACATGATTTCTTTACACATTTATTATTTTTTCCAAAATATTATAATGTCATTAGAAGTAAAATTTCTTCAAAAATACTGAGTTTTAGAATATTAACATTTTTTTGTTTTGATTAAGAAAGGAAAAAAAATAAAACTTATACAGTTTACGGTATTTTCTTTACACATTTATTACTTTTTTCATAAAATATTGTTCTAACATTTATTCAGAGAAATTTTGTGATTAGATATAGAATTTATTTGAAAATAGTTAGGTTTGGAAGATTATAAATGAAGAAAAATAAATCATTGTAAGACTGCCATTTGTGATTCATTAGAAATATTGCTATTTTACCATGGAAAATTATTTTTGTCATATTTGAAAAAATATAACTAAAATTTGAACTTATAGTTGATATTTCATTAGCTTTTTTCATATCTTAAAAAAAATTTGTTTAGGTATTACAAACTAACTTTAAATAATTCTGATTTTTCCAAATTCAATTTTGTTATAGTGGCAAAATAGAACCAGCCACAAAATCATATCTCATTGTTCTTAGAATTTAGTATATATTTTTTTTTTTTCATGTTTGAAAAATGAACATCAAACTTTTAAGAATTATTTTCATTTGTCATGGTTATATCTAATGAATAATTCAAAATTTATGAAGATATAATAAAAAATAATGATAAAATTGAACACATTAGGGCTGGACATTTGTTTTGGCATTTCCTATCATGATAACCAGGGAGAACAATGGTAAACAAATTATTTAAAGGATTTTTTTGATTCTCCAAAAACTTTGTGATAATCTTAATAAATATCTTAAGATATAATTGATAATTTTGTAATTCCAAATATTTTGTTTTGCTCTTTACTAAATATCAGTATATATCATTATTATTTAGTTATTTTTTTCCTGGAACTTTCTTTTTTTTTTTAACTACATATCCCTTCAATTGCATAACTATATGAATAGATCAGTTTGACAGATTATTTAGATAAAAAAAAAGTAGTATTTGTGATGATTAGGAAAATTTATTGACCATACTGTATTTTTTTTTTTTTCAATTTTATTTGAAAATATGTTTGCATTAAGGTATTCAAAACTAAATTATTATATATGTTTTTATCCACTGTTTAATTAATAACTAATTAGATTAAAACTTAAGTTTGTAAATTATTATAAAAGTTAAAAGTTTGATTTTAGTTATTTTATAATGATTGGAACTTCACTTTATTTCATTATAGTTTTTATGCATAAGTTTGTCTAGTTATTTAATTACTTAACAATGTCATTAGTTTAAGAACAAAAGTTGTCAAGAATTTTATTTTGGAAAACAACTTTTTAACTGATTTTGCATAGTTTAAGGAACTCCAAGGTGCAATACATTTTTGGATTAATTGATTTATGTTTATTCACATAATTTAATATAGTAGTAATTTTCCCCATACAATAGTAACATGTAGAAGATTTGTGCATCAAAATTTGTTTCTAGTGCCTTCTAAACCAATATTCCAGAGATTTTGATGCACAAATCTTCTAGCATACATTGATTACTTTGGTGTGCATTAGGTAGCAGTATATTGTGTAGAGAAAATTGCTACTGTTTTAAAAGATTGTGTACACATAAAAATGGTGGTCATAGAGTAGTGTAATAATTTAATATGAATTTTTTGTTTGTTTTTATGTAACACATAACAGGAATTCTAGAAGGATTTAATACTTGATATGAATTAAAGGCGCTTACATTTATTCTCTAAAGAAGAAATTATTATTGTCAAATCATTCCATTAACATGTCTGCAAAAGATTCACAAGTTAAAACTAAATATAATTATATCTGTTTATGTATATTGTATCTATTGCAAAGCATAATACATAATTGACCACAAGAGTGGTTGAATGCTGGTTTTAAATATTTGTTATCTTTGGGATAACAATTTTAATAAGAATGATATTAAAAAAAAAAGAGTAATCAAATAAGTTTAAAAAAAAAGAAAAAGAATTATTTTAGTTTACTGGTATTGAAATTTGCTTTTATTTTTCCTAAGTTTAATATTTAAGGTTCAAAGGTCAATTATTCAAACTTGGAAATAAAATATGATTTTAAAAAAAAAGATTCTTAATTTTGTTTTATAAATGTCAAATTTATAATAAAGATCCTTATATTGGAACAAATATTTTATTGTAATTAATAAAATTAGTTATAAAAAAATGATTGGAAAGGTGATCAAAATGATTTATTTGTTTAAAAAAAGATGATTTTATTAAAAGCTTACGTGTATCTCTAGTTTGTCATTTGTTTTACAATCATCATTAGCTGTTCATGAAACATTAAGTTTATTTTTATTAAATAACCAAGTTATGAAGCAAAAACAAATATGGTCATAATAATGTATCATGGCTAGATTCACATTGTGTGCCAATTATCCTATACGATATAGCCTGAATTGATTATTTATCTTTGGCGTGATATATGATCAAATTTCAATTGCAATTTCTGAGTTTTGCTTAACTTATGGTAAAAATTCAGACTTACAAATAATTATTAACTGAAAGTTCTCTCTTACAGAATATTTGTTTTTGGAAAGGTGAAGAAATATGATTTAAGGAAATATAATCTGAATAGATTAAAACTTGTAGCTGCTAAAGAGCTAAAAAAAAATAATGTTTCTACATTTTCGAGGCTGGATTTTCAGCATCTTAAATATTGGAATAGACTCCATAATGTAAAACAAACAAATGAAGAAAAATGTTAAGCTTAACAAAAGGGAATTTTAAACGAGAGACTTTGATAATACTATTAGTGTTTAAAATGTGTGATCAACTGAAGGATGGTAATATTTAAATATTTATTATTATTTCATAACTTAATGTAATGATTAAATATTTTATACGTCTTACTGTATAATAAATATTTTTTTTGTTATTTATTAATCCAGCTCTTGGCCTTCTTCTCATAGTTTCTGACCATTTAAATAATAAATTAAATATTATAACAGTTATTGAGAGAAATCTCAGATTATTTAATTTATAATAGCTAGGGAGATAAGAATTCATATTCTACTGAATTAGTCATGGTATTGTTTAATAATACTGATGGTGTAGAATATCCTCCTATGGATGTCCCGGTTTTGGGATGGTGCTCTAGTTTTAAATTTTAATATAATTTATAATCCATAGAATATCTCCCTTCAGTTACTTAGGAGTGATTAATGGTCTGGAAAGTAATCTGTAATATTTTATTATTATAGTTATGTTTGATCCTTGATATGATTTATCTGTAAATTAAATTATATTTTTACTCCTATCTTGTTTCATCACTGTTATTTGGATTTAAGTATAAAATCTTAAAGTAACTTTAACTTTTATGATTTCTTTTGCCAAATGGCAGGATTGTTACAAATATATATGAATACGTACTAATCATCACATGATCACTATTTCTTATGCTTGCTCATAACTGTTATTAAAGCAGGAAAAACTCTCCATACGGTAATGCCACTCAGTGCAAGCCAGAATAATCAATGGATGCAAGAAGGTTTGTGCATAAAATCCCTATCTAGTGCTACTCATCCAATATATCTAGACTAGTTTCTACCTTGTGGCTTTAATCAGTGAGGAGCCTTGGATCTGAGAGCACTGATTGTAGATCTTAGAATCAATGCAACCCTCCAGCAGCCTCCTTTTACTTCTTCAGTTAACTACAAAACTATGAGTATAAAATTGAAAACACAATAATATTTTCAATCCAAGCTCATTAGCTTATATAGTCATATAGGTCTGAACTTAGTTCAGTACCCATGTATTTTGGTGTCTTTGATTCATTTACCAATCCTGCCTTATAGAAAAATGATGGCTATGGTTTTTAAAGAACCAAAGACCAAAATTTATGCATACTGGACTGAGTTCAGACCTATATGACTGTATAAGCTAATGAGCTTGGATTGAACATATTGTGTTTTCAATTTTAGACTCATAGTTTTGTAGTTAACTAAAGAGGTAAAGGTGGCTTCTGGAAGGTTGCATTAGATCCTAAGATTTACGTGCAGTGCTCTCAAATATAAGGCTCCTCACTAATGAAAGCCACAAGCTAGAAACTAGTATGGAGATATTGTATGAGTAGGCACTAGATAGGGATTTTATGCACAAACCTTTTTGCATCCATTGATTACTCTAGCTTGCACTGAATGGCACTACTGTATGGAGAATTTTGCATGTACTAATCATATCGTCATATATATTTGAATATTATATCTCTGATTAAGGTTGCTGGTCAGTTGTAACTGTTAGAAAATATAAAGGAATAATGAAGATATAAATGGTATTAAGTCAGATTTAGACAAGAGATCTATTGTTTACAGATTTCTACTAAAACCTAATGAAACAGTTCTTTCTGTTATCTAGATGGTGTTGGTATTTCATATAATTTTAAAACTTTTTTCCATTAATAGCTTTCTATTGTATTCTGCCCTCAGATATATTTTCCCAATGAAAGTATTCAATATTGATCTATTATAAAAAGTAGTGATTTATTTTGAGAACAGTTATTGAATGTTGAACCAGTATTTTCAAAGTTCAATAAGTTACTGGCTTGTTATCATTCACTATTTACTGAATTTGTACAGCTATGTTTTATTATAACATTATCATTTGTCATTTTCCAAAAGCAGACCTTTCACCTCAACCAGACTGACTTCTCCAAACCTTTTTGTTTTTGATTTATTCCTCAAATATTTATATTTTCCTAATCTTAAGATCACACACTTTTTTTTTACCTTTTATACTTTTATCCTATACAATTTCTTCCAACATTTTTTCACAATTCCTTTTTTACAAAGTATGTGCCTAATATAGTGTTTCTTTTCATAATTTTTTCAAATTTTTTTCATTTATTTTTTTTTACATTTATTATTGTTTCAAATCTTATCTTTTCAATATAGATTTACCTTCATCTTCAAATTCACATCACTAAAACTTTCATTTTTTTTTTTTTTTTGTCCAGCTCTTTGTTTATGTAAAACTATACTCAAAATGATCATCAAGTATTTTCTATAACCATTGTAATTATTGGCATTGTAATTATTATTACAATTTTTTACTTCTATTAATAATTAACCAATTTTTTAAGTATTTAAAACATTAATTTTCTAAATAAAATCTGTATTTAAAAAAAAAAAAACCTAACTATTAAAAGTTTTTTGTATAATTCATTTTCATTTTCAACCATTATCGATCCACTGTTTTTTCATATCATACCAATAAACTTCTTTACTTCATCTATCGAGCTATATATGGTCTCTTTCTAGATCTTTTACAATTTTATGGGATCCAGTTTAAGATTTCAATTGTCATTGGTATCATCTCTTTTAGCAATACATCCAATTTATCTCCATTTTACCCACTTCATTCTACCACTGACATTATTGATACCTCTTCATTCTCTCACCCAAGTATTTTATTTTTCATATCAACTATTATTCCAAATATATATGTCTTTCATACTATGTTGAATGGTCTAAAGTCTCTAAAATACTTCATAAGTAAGAGCTGTTACAACACCTATTAAAAATCTCTTTTTTCAAGCATGTAGGCATATTACATTTTAATATGAAATTATTTTTACAAAAGTGTCCCATCCAAGTTTAATTGTATGATTTATTTCATCTATTAAAATCTATCCAAGGTGTTTGAAGTTGTTAACTTCTTCAAATTTATGATTATCAATCTTTATTATCTTCAGAGAAAGTTCATGGAGCATTAGGTTAGAATTTTTAATATTTATCTTTAGATCTATTTTATTACTTTCATCTAATAATTCTTGCAATATTTCCTTAAACTCCAAAGAATTATTTATAAAAACAACCACATCATCTGCAGAATCTAGATGATTTAAATAATCTTCATGTATTTTTATTTTCTTAGCTTTTCATTTTAATCCACAAAATACTTCTTGTAAAACTACTTGCAAAAAGCTTTGGAGATGTGGAATAACCCTTCAATAAAACCTTATCAGTATATTTATATTTTCAATTATTTTTTTAAATAATGTAATACTCTCAGACTTTCTTTATTCTTCGATCTGTCTTATTACATAAAGTCCTAAGATATGTAGACATTTCATTTTCCATCTCTAGCTTTAGTAATTGTTGTATTTATTTCTTTTATTGCTTATGTTGCCAATTAACAGTTATATTTTATTATCATTAACTTTTTTTTTGATATCATTTTACAGAAATACAGATATTTAGTACTTTTTAATGGATCATTTTAAATATTTTCGTATTCCTTCTTTTTTTCATATATTCTTTTGTCTCAGTTGAATATTTACTGGCGAACTGCTGTTTTTTGTATCAGTTATTTTTATTGCAGTCTCTAATAAAATATCATTTATCTTCTTATTGATCTCAGTTAAATTTGAATTATCTTTTTAATTTATCATTATTTAAAAATGATTAATTTTAGTTCATTAGAGTGTTTCTGAAGATTAGGAATATCAACTGTCAATAGTGTTCTTTTTTAATAATTTTCATCTTTAATTTTGCATTAACATGTATCTTACATTTCACTAATCAATGATCATTTCTTGTGTTAAATCTATTAAAAACTTTACAATCTTGAAATAGGTATTTTCTTGTTACTCAAAATATAATCCAATTTTAATGTCCTTTATTTGAATGCTTACATCTAATTTTTATGTTTAGCATTTTTCTAAAAAAAAATTCATAATATATAGTTGTTTTTTTGCAAATTCCATAACCCTGTGTCTCTCATTTCTGTCACACTAACCAAATTTATTCATAACATTTTAATCATTTTCCAGTTCTAGGAATAAAGTCGCATATAATTTTAAAATATTGATTGATATAATCAAAAACATTTTGTACATTTATATAAAAAAATTTTATTTCATTACAATGAGAACTTGTTGGAATATAAATTTGAATCATCTGCATTTGATATCTTCCATTAATTTGAATAACTGATTTTTACATTCAAAGTAATACACCATCAATCTGTTGATGTTGTTGTTTCACTTTTTATTTATAATGAATCCCACTCTACTTAAACTTCTAATATTTGTGCTTTTATAGTAAGTTTTCAAATCATTTTTTTTTATATAAATTCACAAAGTCCAACAACATCCCATTTAATATTCAACAGGTCTTTTTCCAGGGCATTTAATCTTCCTTCACTTGAAAATGATCTGTAGTCATAAATAGCTAAGTAAAAATTCATCATTGAATGTCAGCTTGGATCCATGATTAGAGTTCATTACCCTCTGCATTTAGCTGCTAACCACTGTCTTAACTGATGAGTACACAACTTCATGGAATTAGAACCATAATTTAGTTTTATCTATCATCATTGTAAATGTGTGTTAAAAAAACAATATTTCACACACACATTTATCTTTGTCTTCAAAACTAGTCATCTGATATTTCAATTATAAACTATCAAACAACTAAGAAAAAAATTCATGATGTTTTTTGATCTTAAACTTGGAAGTAAAAGAAGTCAATAAACTCACCATTCTATCTGATGTTTGTTGATTCAGTTTTATTTATTTGTGAATAATCATTATTTAGTAATAATAGGTGCAATAACTAGAACTTATGAAATGGACATTAGAAATTTGCCCTTCTCAATTCCTTCAAAACTAAATCAAAGGTTATACTTTCACTTAATAGCAAACTTCCTTCTGCCTCCTTTTGTATAATTTTTAAATTAAAAATAAATAATAACATACCTGAATTTTAAACATCCCCCCTTCCAAAAAAAAAACCCTGACTAAATGTTGTTTTATATTAACATACATTACTCAAAAAACATTGTAATCATTATAGTAGTGTTTAATCTTGTAGCTCTTTGTCAATTGTAGATAAAAAAGAAAAAATCTTCATAAAATGCTGTTTATATTTGTTTTATGTGCATTTGAGAATTTATAACAAATGTCCTGGTTCACTAAATATTTCTTGTGAGTTAAAAGAATTATTATTATATATATTGCTATTATTTTTATTAATTATGCATACATGTATAATTACTTTTTTTTTTTTTTAGGGAGGCTGTTGAACATTTTTTGTCAGCATTGAATCAACAAAATGAAAGTCGTGGACTTTCTGGTCAGAAAGCAGTTATGTCCAGTAACATTTGGACAACTCTCCGAATGGTATTATCTTTAATGAGCCGAACTGACTTATTTTCGGCTGTAGAACAACGTGATCTGCAGCGCCTTAATACTGAATTTAATATGAATTCTTGACAGGCTTAAATTTTTCTTTTTTTTAGTTTTAGTAATAATACTGATGAAACAGTAAAGGGGAAAAAATAGTTTTGTTCTTTCTAATTAATAGAAACAGCTCATTTAGTTGATAAGCTTAAATATTTGGCAAAAGCAATTTTTACATTTGCTTAATTGTTTAAGGTATTTTCTGTTTGAATTAATGACTGCAAATTAATGTATTCAATTTTACACACTATTTTCTTTATTTTTTTTATGTGTGTATGTGTGAAATTTATTGTAGTTAATTTTTTATTATATTTTAAAAAAAAAAAGAAAAAAAATAGTAATAATAATAATACTAATAAATGAAATAATGCAATTGTATAAATCATGGGTTTGTTTGGAACACAGCCCAAATAATAGTAATTAAAAAAAAAAAAATCTCAAATTTCAAAATTGCTGTTTTTTATTTTATTTTTTTTTATAAATTCTTTATTCTTCTCTTCAATGTAGTTAGACAAGTTTTGATTGTTAAATATTATATTTAAAAATAGTATATTTATCAGTGTGCATATAATTATGGTGCAATGTTTATTTATTTGATTCTCTGTTATCAATTATTGTTCAGTTGTAGATGTAAAAATATTTTGCCTACTATTTATGTATCTTTATAATGGCTGCCCTTTTTACTTCTTC
Source organism: Epiperipatus broadwayi (assembly GCA_028023455.1). NCBI lineage: Eukaryota > Metazoa > Onychophora > Udeonychophora > Euonychophora > Peripatidae > Epiperipatus > Epiperipatus broadwayi. The sequence continues at coordinate 87,262 of JAQFVV010012573.1, read as the reverse complement.
TTTCTTTTTTTTTTTTAGTCTTATCTATGTGGGATTTATATGTGTGTTCATGTATTATATATATACTCACACATATTAGACATCAAAATATCATGTTTTTCCTATTGGTTTTCAATTTTATGTTATATGGCTAATTTCTAATTTCAACAGAAAGCCAATAGGGGATAAAAAAAGTTTTTTTTTTTTTTCAGTTTAATCATTCTAATCCTGTAATTAACCTAGTGACAGATTGCCATTGCTTTCTTTTTATTATTTCTAAATAATATTTATGTGAAAAGAAACCATTTAAAAAAAAAAATAGGAAGAAAAAGTAAAAAAAGGAAAAAAAAAAAAATAGAAATAATTATATATATATATATTTTTAATATATCTATCCAGATCAGAATAAGTATAAATAAAAGCAGATAACCTATAAGTCTTGGTTTGTTTATAATCTTTCTATATATGAATGGATTTGTAGTTTTAGAGAAATTACATATTTCCACAGAATTGGTTTCTTTGTATATTAGTTTTCAAAGTGACCAGTTGGCTGTCTTTAAGAGATAAATTCAGTATTTATTTCATTTATTGTTTTTAAACATGTAGAACTTTGTGGTTATAAACGTCCTCTATTGTGTACTTTTTTTTTTTGTAGTCTTGTAGAAGCATATGATTTATGATGTACAGCAACGTTTTATTTTATTTTTTTTTTATCATTTTTTATTTTTGTTTTATAAGTATCTTTGATTAAATTAATTGGTTGGGGATTTTTATTAAGTTTTTGTTTTAAGGTTTTTTTTCTTTCTATTTTTTAAGTAAAAAAATCTGTTTGCAAATATAGACGTATATTAAAAAGAAAAAAAAAAATTCTGTTAGCCTGCATCAGATTTATTTTAAACTGTTTAATTATGCAAATCAGAACTTTACAGCTATTACTGAAATTGTAGAATTTTTTGTTGATACCATACATGATTATTTATTTCCATTATAACATTTGTTTTGAAATATATATAATTTTTTATTATTTAATATTTACAATAATACATATAAATCTTGAAATTAATGTGCTATAATCTTTTTTATACTCTGATTCATTTTGCTGTTGGTTTTGTCTGCAGAATTAAAATGGCTTAAAAAAACTGATGAGCAGAATTAAAACCTTGTACCTCAATTGTCTCCTCATATTGGCGAAATATATGTTCTTAAGCCAGGAGGGGACCAAGACTGTTCGCACTAGTTGTTAGGCAGTCCCGATCCCGGTTCATTTGTAGTGTTTATCCAGAAGTTTTTTTGCTTTTTCTGTTTTTGTTTTTTTAACTTTTTGTTAATTTTTTTTTTTAAAGTATAAAAAAATATATATATATAGTCAAAATAACATATAATATTGAAATCAATATTAAAATTCTTCATATTCATTACTCATGAGGGTTGTGTATATGACATACACACACTCATGTAATACACTATTTTATTTACATATATAAATGTATGTATGTGTGAATATATATATAATGCACTGAATACATACATATAGATTTTTTTTTTTACTTAATAATGAAATAAATAAGTAAATGTAAAAAAAAATATGTTTAAAAAAAAAATATTGAGAATATGGCTTTATAATGTTTTATTGATGTCAGTTGTTATTAATTTTCTAATACCAAAATAAGTCATAAACATATTACCATTTTTATTGTTATTATTTTTTTTTTACTCTTTAATGAACTATGTGTATGTATGTTAAGTTCTTGTGTGTGTGTGTTTTTAATTCTAAATTACCTATATAATATGGTTATATCACATAGCAATTTAAACTTTATTGATTCAATGATTTTTTTTTTTAATGATTAATTTACTTTGTTAAGTTGGTAAATCGAATTTCAAAAATAGGCTGTGAAATAATTTTTAAAATTTCAGTTAATTTTTGTGTTCTCACTCTTTTTCATTTTATTTTAATAGTATAGCTATTAAAAGAAATTTTAACATTTATATTGCATTTTAGTCCAAAATGTCACTGACCAGTTATAACTCATATTTTTCATTCTTTCTAATTTTCTCTTTCTATGTATGGACATTAGAAAATTCATTGGTTTTTTTAATTCCTTGAGGGTTTTTTTTTTAATGCTTGGAATTTTAAAGGTTTTTTTTTTTTTACTAATTCTTAGTATATCTTTATATTATGAGATTATTATATATGCTTTATTTTGTAAGTTAAAGGGGGAAGCATCTTTATGAAATAATAATTTAAGCAAATAAATTAATTTTATTTTTATCTAGTTCTTACTTTAAATTAAAATGTTACAATTGAGGGGCCCTTTAGATTTTAATTTTTGAAAAAAATACCTTTCTTTTTGCTAAACTTTTTATATGTACAGTAAGTATTTTCTTATTAATAGCAAAAAAGTAGCCTTTAAATATTTGCCTTTTTTTTTCTAATGTTTATTTTCATTAAAATATATGAATTACTATATAATCAGTCACACAAAATATTTTTAGTTTTATCTAAATTTTTTTTTGTCTTAGAAATATTTTCTTATTCCTTTTTCTTGATCACTATATATATATACACACATGTTTATATGTCTATGTATTACCTATGTGTGTATATATAGAATATGTATAGAACATGCATATATTTTATAATTATTAGTTCTTGTTGATATGGATGTGATCAAAATAAACTTCCTTATTTAATTTTGATCAATAAGTTTTTTTTTTTTTTTTTGAGTCAGCTTATTTATTGACCATAATGCTACATGACTTCTTGGTTCATTAAGAAATATTTAAATCATGCTTGCAACATACACCTAAAGGCAATGTCAACTCATTTTTATATAGTTGGTTACTAATATGTACACACATATACAAGTTTACCTATATATAAATAATAAAATTTATAGTTTAAAAGTAAGTTGTAATATTGGTAATTTTTAAATTATTAGTGCAACTTCTCTGGGCTGTCTGTTCGAAGAATCTTGAGCCAATCTCTCCTTGTTAATCTTCTGGATAATTAGCTCAAGACCCTTGGAACAGAAATTATCATCATTATCATTACTATTATTATTATTACTACTCTTCCATTGAGAAAAATAGTTTTGAATACATGTTTACAATATTTATATATATATTTTTTGTTTGCTGCAAAAATTCTAGAACAAGAAAGAAAAACAAAAGAGAAAAATATATACAGAAATAATTTCTGCCATTTTAAATTATTTCTGTAATCTTTTATTTTAAATATTATTGCTCACAAATGTTCCTTAAGTTAATATTTATTGCATGTTGATGTGGAGCATGTTTATTAATTATATGTGTAAATTTATCCATATGTGTTGTGTCTAAATTAATGACTCAAATATTATAATGAATCTAAATTTACAAAGTCGCACATCATATGATGATATTATTGAAAAACGAAAAATGTATATTTAATCAGTCAAAGAATTGTTTTTTATTTGAGCATTTATCAGGATTTTTTTTTTTCACTATACTAGTTGAATTATATATAATTTACATATAAATGTAATTTTTTGTGTAATTTTCAGCTACTCATTTAACAGTATTATGTATAGATTTATATCTAGACTGCCCCTCTATTGTAAATTATCATAATGCATAAAATGGCTTCCCATTAACTTTTTTTCAACATATATATAAAAATATTTAATATTTGATAGATCAACTTACAATTTGATTGGCTCATTGCTTATAAAATGTTGAAATGCTTATTTTTAATCATTCGACATTACTAGTTCTTTTAAAAAAATTCTAACTACTTACATGAACTTTGATTACTTTCTCTAAAGTTTCTATTTCATATCATTGATGTCTAGAAAAGAATTTTTTTATATTTATAGCGAAAAAAATATTTTTTTTCTTTCTTTTTCTTTAATTTGTATCAATTTAATTTAATATTGTATTCTGGTGCATATGTATTTGTATCTATATTAATATAAAGTTTGATGTGAGTTATGTTTAACAAAAAAAAAAAGTTTATCTATTAATAATTTTTTAGTTTTAAAAATATGGCATAATTATATGTGGCCAATGTGTTGTGCTTGTTTTTTTTTTATTTTTGTTTTTTAACAAGAAAAAAATATATGAGATTGCTTAATGTATAACTTTTTTTTTCCCAATTATATATTTACATAAGCTATCTTAGTACATTGTTGAAGTTTATATTTCCATGATGTGAAAAAAAATAATGAACTGATTTGATATTGTTTTTGTTATTTTTTTATTTGTATAAAGCTGGCGTTGTCACTTTTCTTAATTCATATTCATAAAAATTTCAGTATAGTAAATTTTAAGGTATAATCCTAAATTTCACTCAATTTTTTTTTTATTATTATTATTTTTATATTTCTATACAATTTATCTCTCTATAAGGGAAAAAATATATATATCTTTTCATTAATATTATATATATTTCCTTTATTACATTAATGGAAGGTGCATGGGATAAAAATTATTGCATTTGGTCACTTCTCATGTCATTTGGTAACAAAATTATGATCTTTTGAATAAGACTAATATATATATTAATTTTCCATGCTCATGGTTTGAATCAAAATAAAAACAGAATTAAATTAATTGTTGTGATTGAATTTTTGTACATACATACACGTTTAGTTGCAGAATTTTTGACACATATATTACATATATCTAAGTATAATTTTAATAAATTACACATATATAATAGTTTGTAACCAAAAAAAGTTTTAAAATGGTTGAAAATTCTGAATGACAGGCAAAAGACTAGATTGTTATATAAAATACTTTCTAAAATCTTAAATTCTTTAATTCTTATAGATTTATTAATTTTTCAAAAATTTATATACATAGAAATTTACAAACTTTTATATACGAACAAGTGTAATCTTGAAAAGAAGGAAGATAGGCACATAATTATTTAATAGTCTATATTGTAATATTGGAAGTAGAGCCTGAAAAATAATTGTTTAGCAGTACATTAATGAAGCAATAAGTTTTAGTAAGTTATTGATAATTGTTAGAAAAAACTAATTAAATAAGGGATGACTGCTCTGATTCATAGTGTTTGCTTATAATGTACCCATATGTATGTAAGAGTGTATTACTTGGATGAAATAAATAAAAACAAATAAAACTTATTAAAATAAATTTCAGTAAAGAAATTTAATCCATGTAATGATGTTTTAATTTTAAACAAACTGTTAGATTTGTAGATAACAAAAAATGAATTTACTAATCTGATATGTAATTGTAATTTAACTAAAAAAAATTTTAAGATAAAAAAAGTTCAGTAATCTGTTAAAGAAAAATGTTGGAAGAATTCTTGAAAAGAAAGGAAGAACGCATTCTTTATCATTGGAGTGGCTGATTTAAAAAACATAATTGGATTAGAAGTTGCCAATGGAGTGAACCGTAGTTAAAAATAACTCCTATAAAGAAATGTGTTAGAAAATATAATCTGTATTAAAATAAATAAAAAACTATTCATAGCCAGCTACTTGCTGAAAAAAAAAGCAATAAATGGATGCCAATTGATTTAAAAATATGCGAGCCATTCACAGATATAATTATCTTGTGAATTGCCTAGAGTTTGATCTGTAAATACCACACACCTGATTATATTAAAACTTATTGTATGCCCACAAAGAATGTGTACCACGTGATTATTTGCTATTGAATATTTAAGAAAAGAATGTCAAGAAGGAATAGTTTGCCAGTTAAATAATTGTACAAATTGGATAATGGTTATCACAGGATGTGCTCCATACTGATTAGTAATGGAAGTTTATAAGTATACTGAGTATAATGCTAGCTATATACCATAATGCTTTTTTTTTTTTAAACTTTAAAAAAAAAATATTCTTAAAAAGTTCCAAGTCAGTGTAATCCATTTATTGTATTTCATTTCTTTTATATTAGTAATTTGTTTTAGGTTTCAAAATCAGTGTAATCTATTTATTATATTTCATTAATTTTATGACTTCCAATTTTATTTATTTTTACTTTGTGTGAGTTAAGGATATCATGTAAATAAATTATTTTATAAAATACAAATTGTCATTGCCCTTTTATATTTCAGATTTCATTCAAATGTTCGCACTATCACATACAATTTCCCCTTAATCATTAAGAAAATACTGACTGTTAATGGGAATTGGGGAAACAGGGATAATTGAGATTGGTCCATTCAGAATTTTTCTTTTCATGTAAAAAGATGGTGCTCAGATAAAGGTTGTAAACATATCTTTTCATTTTTTCAATAACAATAAATTTAATTCTGGGTGGGGGAAAACCTAAATGCTGATTTTCAGATGTCTTTAGGCTCAATCATTGCCATCATTATCTACTTTCTAAATAATTGTATGATGGTTACATTGAAAACTATTCCCTATATATTATCATTACAAAAATGATGCCCAACATAGACTGAAAAAAATAAATGACCCATTTTTAGTAGGTATAAAAAAAATCCATTATAATTTGTTAGAATACATTAATGGAAATGCAGTATATGTGTTTTTGTGTGTATATACACGTTTATTAAAATAAGCTATGAAATAGGAAAATTTATTTGGAATGGAAGAAGTGATTGGCACTTAAATATAAGTAGACTGATCAATAATGTTAAGGGCAACTAGGAGTTGAGAGTGTCAAGCAGGTAAAAGAGTTTGAAAGTGGCATGGGTGTGAGTTTAGGCATATTTCTGGAGAGATTTGTATATTTATGTAAAGATTGGTACACTAAACTCTGATTTTTTATATCATAGGGGGGTTATTATGTCTTTATCTTCCATACAACCCAAAGACTACAAAATAATATATGTTAAATAATAGAAGTAAACATTAAATGAACATCAAATCAATAAAGAAAAAAATGGAACAAGAGTCAATCATAGAGAAACTGGCAATGCAAGAGGCAGAATTGCTAACAGAGAGCTGGAACAACAAAAGTTAAACCTGTTGAAGCAACACCATTCTTAATTGAAAAATGGAAATGTATAATTTAATCAAAGTCAATAAGAAATGAAAAAGCCATACAGAAAGTGCAACAGAAAAATGAAAGATTTAAGGAACCTTCAAAACAAGTGAAATGTGGAAAAAGCTCACTGAGTGACAACAAAAAATAAGTTTGAGGAAATAAATGATTACAGGAGTTTGTGAAGAAGTACTGGGAGAAAAGATCAAGATTAAATCTTAAGTGAATAAGAAAAGCCTGAAATGTTGACCCAGAATATGTTGAAATGGATGATTTTTTTTTTTTTTTGGAAAAAATGCTCCAATATTTGATGTTAGTAATTTTGTTCATTTTTATAAAAAAAAATTTCAACTCGTATGATAGTTCATAAAAATACTATTGTTGGACAACAGAGCAACAATGCTTTTTGGAATATAACTGAGTTGTTTAATCATGAAACAAAAAATCAACAAAGCTTTTTCTAGACTGATCATATGAAAGATTCGTGTGCCATGGATGATATGTCTTGTTGGGATATGCCTTTAGGTTGGAGAAGTATGTTTATTTGATATGTATGGTGGTGATTCATAATAAAGCCACATTTTGTTTTTAGGGGACACTAATTTATTTAACATGGCTGCTCAGTAGAGATATTGTATCTATATATCAATCCGTGATTAGGTACATTTTAATAAATATATAAGTTATCAGGCTACACTTATGGTATTAGACCCAGTGAGAGGGTTGAATATAACCACTAGCTTTTAATATATTCATGATCAAGAATTACTTTGCTATGTCTCAGTTTTGGTAACTGAAAGATAGCTCAACTAGTGTTATCATTATGTGATTGATTAATGTGTATAAGAGCTGGTGCAACTGCATAAAGAGCTGTTTGTTGATCAAAAATTTCTGTGTAGTCTTGCAATATTAAGAAAAAGTGTAAAGAAAAATTTATGATGTATATGAGTATGGAAAGGATAGAATGAGAAGTATGATATTTAATTTTTTTTCTTTTTGTCACATTTTTTTTTTTTAATTTGGGGTGGGGGTGGGGGAATAATGCTGGAAACCTTTCAACAATAAAATTGAAATAATAAGCTTTAGTGAGTTATCAAAAATTATTTAAAAAAGAATAATAAAGGGATGTGTGCACTGATTTATATTGTTTACTTTAAATGGTTTAAAGACCAAACATATCAAAATAACTGTCAGTAAAGGAATTTAATCCATGTAATGATATATTTAAAAATAACCTAAAATAAATTTAAACTATATAACTTTAAAAAAAAAAAACCAATTTACAATTTAGATTTGTAAATAAAAAATGAATCTACATGTCTCTTATGTAATTATAATTAAAGATTTAAAAAATTTGAGTAATAATTATATATTTTTAATTAAAAGCAAAAATGGAAAGATTGAATATAAGGAAGTAGGGGGAAGGGGGCATCTTTATTATTGAAATGGATGATTTTTTTAAAAAAGTAATCAGTTTAGAAGTTGTCAGTGGACTGAACAATAGTTAGAACTATCCTATAAAGAAATGTGCTAGCAAATATAATCCTACCTAAAAGAAATAAAAATTTCTTGGCCAACTATTTGGTGAAAAAATGCATTGCTGATTAATTTAAATGTATATTGGCCAATCATAGATATGTAACATCTCATAGAACTCCCTAAAGATTGACCCATAAATGTCACAATTCTTGGATAAATTAAAACTCATCTATGCCTATGAAGAATGTACCATAGAAAGAATATTGAAAAGAATAATTTTCCAGATTAGTTCTACAAATTGAATGGATAATAGATATCACAGGATGTGTCCCATACAGAATAGTAATGGAAGTTTATACTGAATATAAAGCTAGCTCTATACCATGGTAAGATTTCTTTTAAAATTTTGAAAAAATAAACCTTAAGTTTAAAGTTGATGTAGTTCATTTATTGAATTTCTTTTATATTACCAACTTGATTGTTTATTATTATTATTTTTTTATGCTTGTTAATTTTATGAATTCTAAAAAATTTACTTTGTGTGAATGCTGTGTAGTGCACCATGATTATTGCAGTCATGGTAAAAGTGGACTGACAAGCAGAAAAAAATGTAACATAAGAAATTATTAACATTTATTTGCCAATAAGTTAATGATAAATATCTAACATTTACTCAATATTAATAGCACTTACATATAATAATATTAAATCATAACAAGACTAGTGTGGCCTGTAAAAGTTTCTCTGTCCATTTTTTTTTAATCTTCAGTGGTGTTTACTAGATACATCCACAGTCTTCTTGAACCTTAAAGTGCCTTGGTTACAACATGAATCAACTGATGGTGTGAGTGTATGCATTAATGTCACTTTTCACACGTGAACTTTTATCCTGTACTGAACCATTCCCAAGTAGTAACGCTATAGTCATGGAAATTTTTAGATCAATCTAGTTACTATTAAAGATATTCTATTTCTGGAACAGGAACCAATCTTTAATTATATCAATTTAATTAATCTTTAATTTGATCTGCTTGAAGCACAAATATTTCCTACTAACTGAAATATTTTCTGGCCCAATGCTAATTATAAGTTATAAATAGTTTAGTAATGTCTCTGATCAATGGTAGATATGTATTTATATGTTTATAAAGCTGTATAATATTTATTATTTACAGTGTCTATCTGCATTATCTTCATAAACCTTGGAGGTTTGTATAACTTATAATAAAGACCAGGTAGATCTGTAAACCGAGTCCTACATCCCCTTTCTGCTTCTTGTAAATTGGGTAAAACTATTCAGTCCTATTGCTTTGCTGGTTTGAGGGCTAGTCCTTCCTATTATACCAGTCTTGTTCCCTGAAGTGATTATTAGTTCATGTGAAGGTTTTTCATTATTTTCTTTGCTTAGCTTGTGCTTTACAAATAACCAGAACTGCTGCATGGTTAAGCCACCTTTGTGCAAGATAAATTTCAAAATAAGATTTTAGTCATTTGACATGTTTGGTAAATAACTTAGGTGATTTATTCATTTATTTCTATAAAATAAACCCTGAGATTAAAACATGCTAAAATAAAACTGTTTAAAAATCTAATTTTTGAAACAATAATTAAATAAAATTAAATATTTAATAAATTTTTAATTTCTTCTTTCAAAAGTTTTCATACTATTTTTTTGGATAATCCTGCTAAATTGCTAGTAAAGATAGGAAATATCTAAGTATTTTTATATTTAAAAGAATCCCTACCACCCACACCCATGAAAACATTGCACTGTCCTCCTTATAAAAGTAATTCTATTTCTTAACTGCTTATTAAAAATATCTACAGCCAGGGTACAATTCTCTGGAATACTTCACCTCTGAGCTCCATCCTGCATAGTGAGGAGAAAAGTCTAGCTTGGTTCTCTATTGCCCTTTCTGAAAGACATTAGTTATAAAAGCTGGTATAATTCTTAGATTTCTTTACCAATATTTATATTGGGGGTTCCCACACTTTTTGATAGTCAATCTCTTGAAGAATTTCTCAATCTTTTATCAATCCCTTCTACTTTACTATTACATAATTATGATAGGATTGAAAAAACTTTTAATGTGGCTTTTAGATTTAGTTCCAATTATTACCATTTTTACAACCATCATAAAATACAGTTGAATTTTTTTCTTTTTTATATACATATAAAATAGCATTAAATTATTTTAAATCATTACAATTTAGTTATTTATTATATTAGTGATTTTTTTCCCCATCAACCTCAAGTCCGAATTAATCTCTCAATGTCATATCTACTCTGGGGGCTATATCAACCACTTTGGGGACCCCTGATTTAGATCAACTTTAACCAGCATATCAGTAATTCAATAGAAATAGATCTTGTTTGAAAACCTATTCAAAATTTCATGCATAAACTTATTCACATTTTCTATTAACAAAGTTATATTCCTTCAATAAAATATTTACACTTAATTTTTTGTTATTCCACTAATATTATCCCGAGTGTCATCTGGCTTTAAGCACCAGGATATAAATCAACACCTATATTTAAAACAATATTTTATTCAATATAATGTAACCATTACTCAACCCCATTTGTAATATCAGGCTAAATTATGGAGAACATAAGTTACTCCCGATACATGAAAGTAGATCAGAGTCTTACAAAAACAAAGTAACAAATCATGTAATAATTTATTTACAAGTGTACTTCTTAATATAGATGTACAATTTTTTTCTTTAATGAAATTAACAAATGTAATAGTAATTTATTTACAATAATCATTAATTGATATATATTCATACATAATGTAACATGCTGTACCTTTAAATCTGACTTCAATAAACTTAAATATAGTTCTATGCAAGTATGAATTCATAAATATAATATTTGATCTTGCATGTCTCCTAATACTTACACATACAATATCAGTGCTATCACATGATCACCAGTTTGCCTTTGTTTATCAGTGCTATCTTTATTGCAATGATCAAAAGGATCTTTTTAGATCCTAATCCTAAACATAACCACTTGTATAATAATAACTATAAAGGGATGATCTTTTGGTCCTAATCCTAACTGATTGAATCTATATAATAATTAAGGAGTGATCTTTTGGTCCTAAACATAATATAACTACAATTTATACAGGGATGACTTATTCTGAGATCGATCCCTAATTTGTTAAACTGATAGGAATGCATTCTCCCACATGGATATGAACATATGTAAACTATTAAACATTGAACAAACAACTGTGTATATAAATCCATCTACATAAAATCCAATTTTCAGTAATCAAACAAGTTTAACTACAAATGAAGAAGACTAATAGAAATAATTACATTGTTAACTATGGTCAAGATTTAGGCAATTTATGTGTGCATTGCATTTATATGATCATTATTTCTTTACCTTTTTCTTCATTAATAACATCAAATTCATAAGGTTAGCATACAAATAAGATATATAATAAAAATAATTTTAGCAAAGAGAAGTTATTACAAATTTTTTTTTTTAAACTGACAATTTCTAAAGTGCAAATCAAATTTTAAATAGGACTCATCCAAAACAAAATAATTGTCATTTACTTCTTTATGACAAATATTAAAAGTTCATTTAGGGTGAGAATATACCCTTATAATTTCTAGCTGCCATTTAAATAAGCACTAATTCTTTATTTCAGCCACAGTTATTAAAAAGTGTTCTACATTAGATCTAGCTAACTTAGTGTCATTCCCTTTTATTCACAAAGCATAGTGAAAATCCTGAGATTTGAATGAAGTAGTATCCCCTTCCGATAAAGAGAAAAGAAAAAAAAACTTATAAAAGTTACTTCTCTTTTTGCCCATTTATTTTTTTTTTTTTTTTTAAAAAATTTACATATCACTTTGCTTAGAAGAGGGGAAAAAAATTTTTTTTATTGAAATAATATTGTTTTCAAATTCTTAAACTTAAAAATATAAAAAATTGATTGTACTTATTGAAAGTTCTCGTGAGGTCCATGGGGCATTTTATAAGCTGTTTATCTAATCATCTGGGATCTTTCTTTCTTGGCAACTGTGGAGAAGAAGCAATTGGTGTGGGAGAAAAAAGATTAATCAGCATGAGAGGCAAATCATTTTGTTTTTATGTTGACAATGATTCCACTTCATTATGAGGTTAAACTTTCTATTTTTATTTATGTCTTACTGTGATAGCATTTGATATAGTAAATTGTTTTGATCCATATGACTATTTGAGCTTTCAAGCTTATCTTCATGTATTTGGGTATTTAGTTTTACAGTTGTTGTTTGCTTTCAATTTCCTTCAGTAGTTTTAGTTCAACACATTCACTTTTGCTATTTGTTTTTTGAACATGTTTGTGTTCATTTTCATCTAAGTTTTCATTCATTCATTTAAAAGTTCACATATTTTTGGTTCATTCTCTGACTTTAAAAGCAATGGAACTTATTCATTGTCGACAATTTGATCCATTGTTTCTTCTTGAAGTTGTGCTTAGTCATTTTTTGATCATTGTCTATTTGCTTTAGATCATCTAATTTTTGTTCTGATTTAAAAGGTTTGTATAAATTAGCCATCCTTTTTTGATGATCTCTGTCTTAACATTTGTTTTTCAGCATTTTGTAATTGTTTTAACATCCTTTGCTCATGTTGCAGTACTCTCAGAAAATTTTCTCTTTAATGATATCTTCACTATTTATCTGTTTGTATGAATCACTACCTGGACAGACTGTCTACATCCAAAATTTCTAAGTTATTTTCATATCTAGTTTCAAATGTATTAGCTTCCAATATTTCCTACTGTTCTTCATCTTTTTTATTTTCTTTCTCCATTTCAAAAATTTTTAAACACAATATTATGTGCAATACAATTATAACTAGACACCACCAACTTGTTCTTCTTCATGGCACACCTTGCTCTGTTCTTTCTTGTTTTTTTTTCGTTTTACAATATAGAGAAAAAAATATTGTCTGGTCAATCATATCATTTATTTAACTTAGGCAAATGAAAGTTTACATTTGTGCCCACACCCTGGCAATTTATAAACAGAATACAAATTATTCCCCATGAATGACAGTTACAAATCATGTAATAATAATTTGTTTATAAGTATATTTATTAATTGATATACAATTTAAAATCATTGATATGCAATTTATTTCTTTAACAAAATCCTTTGATCTTTATAAGTCATAATATCAATATATTCATAGATAATGTAATACATTCACTTTACCTTTAATTCTGATTTTAATAAAATATAATTGTATGCATATATGAATTCACAATAACATTTCATTGGCTCGTGTCTCCTATTATTTACACATATGTTCTATAGGGGATAGACACCAATGCTATCTTTATCACAATAATCATAAGGAATGGTCTTTTAAGATCCTAAACATAACTGCTTATACAATAATTATAAAGGGATGACTTTTGGACCTAACCTTAACTGAATAAATATTCTATACAATAATTATAAGAAGTGGCCTTTCGGTCCTAAACTTAATTTAGTACAACTGCAATTTATACAGAATGACTCATTCTGAGATCGTTTCCTAACTCATAAAAATGATAGGAAGGTATTCTCCCATATGGATGGGAACATGTGTAAACTATTAAACATTGAACAAACTGTGTGTATATAAACCCATCTACATAAAATCCAATTTTCAATAATCAAATGTTTGACTATGAATGAGTAACACTAATGGAAATAATTACTTCGTTAACTATGATTATTAAGAGATTTAGGCAATTTATATATATATGCATTGCATTTACATTATTTCTTTACCTTTTCCTCTTAATGCCAAAATTCATAATCTTAGCATACATGTGATATAATTTTTTTAAAAAAAAATTTTAAGAGAAGATATTACAAACTCATTTAATTTTTTAAAATTGAGTTTCTTTGAAAATTACAAATCAAACTAAATATGACTGGTCCAAAACAAAATAATTGTCATTTACTTCTTTCTGACAAATATTAAGTCGTTTAGGGTGATAATATAGCATTGTAATTTCTAGCTGCAATAAGCATTAATTCTTTTCTGCCAGTTATTTAAAATATAATTCAAATGTATCCCAGATTAGATCTAGCTAAGTGTTAGTATCGTCTCTTATTCACAAAGCATAAAATTTGAATGAAGAAGTAATATCTCCTTCTGGTCAAGAGAAAAAACGATTTTGTAACAAGTTATTTCTCTTTTTGTCCACTTATTTCACCTTTTTTAAAAAAAAAAAAAAATTTACATACTGCTTTGCTTACATTTTTTTTTATTGGAATAAGATTGTTCATTTCAATATATATAACCTGATATTAACAGAATCTGAGTATATTTTAACTAACAGAAAATACATATTTCAAGATTGTAATGTCCTTAATAAATTCAACACAGGAAATGATCATCGATTAATAAGATGTGTTAATGCAAAACTATAGACAAAAAATTATTAAGAAAAACAATATTTAGTTCATATTCATAATCTTCAGAAAATTCCAATGAATTTAAATTAGAACTTGCAAGTCATTTTCAAGTATTAGTAGATTTTGAACATGATTCAGATTTGAATAAAATTAATAGGAAAATAACATACTTTTAAACTGCAACGAAGATAGCTGGTAGAAAAAAGCAATTGACCAATAATATTTCTACTGAGACTAGAGAATTTATGAAGAAAAGAAGGAATATGAAGATATATAAAAATGATGCATTAAGGATCGACTATCTCAAATTTTGTAAAATGATGAGAAAGAGTTGATAATAATATAAGAAAGTATAATTGTGAACTAACAAGAAAGCTATAGAAAAAAATAAGTCAAGAGTGTAAAACATTTTGATATTAGTAGGTAACTTTTATCTGCAATAAGAAAAAAAGATGAAACTTACTAAAAAGAGATGACATCATGAAATGGCTAAAAGAGTTCTATCAAGAATTATATAGTAATAAAGAACAAGTACCTCTTACAACTATTAAATCTTCTAAATTGCCCAGAATTTTAAATGAAGAAATGAGACATGCAATTAAATTTATGAATAAAGGAAAAGCTCCAGTTAATGTAGAAATTATGATATATTAAAAGCTAGTGAAGAAATAGAAAAAATTTTGGCAATATAACAAATATCTAAATGATATACCGGGTGATTAAAAAAATACAGTATTAATATTTAAAAAGGGTGATGAAGAAGATATTAGAAATTAGACATCAGTTTTATACAAAATTTTTACAAAGATAATTACAACTCGTCTACAGAAAACACTGAATTTCAACCAAACGATTAATATAGTAGATCATATCTAAGTATTGAGAAAAGTTATAGAAAAGACCAATGAATATGAGTTATCATTATGCTTTGGATTTGTAGATTATGAAAAGGCATTTCATTCTATAAGCATTTCAGTAATTAAAGCATTGTATCAAGGTATAGACCCAGGATATCATATTCTGAAAAATATATAAATGCAACAGTAACAATTAGATTACATAATAATACAAGGAAGGTTAACATTGAGAAGATGGCGACTCCATAACTTTTTACAGCAGTGCTGCAAGAAGTATTTTGTGAATTAAAATTGGAAGCTAAAGAAGTAAAGTAATGGAGATTATTTAAGTCCATTTAGATTTTGCAGATCATATAGTTGTTTTTGAAAATAATGCTTCAGAGCTTCATTAAATGTTGCAAGAGTTATCAGATGAAAGAAATTAGAACTAAAATAAATGTTGAAGACAAATAATGTTCAATGCATTTTCTCAAAAGATGGAAATAAAGATTGATTATGAATTACAAGTTAACTATACATTACCTTGGCCAGATTATTACTACAGATGGAGGCAATGAAGAAATTAATCATAGAATTAAACTTTGTTTCAAGTGCTTTTGGTAGAAATAACTTGATATTAAAAGAAAATATGCCTATGTGTTTGAAAAGGAATGTTTTTAATAAATGTATTTTACCAGTTCTTATGGATCTGAGATTTTGACACGTATGGAGAAATGCATGTTAGCAGTGGCAAGAGATTAAAAATGCAATATATGGATAAGAGAATATATGTGTTATTGACATCAATGAAAGAACTAAAAGACTGAAGTGGAGTTGGGCTGGACGTATTGTTAGAAGAGATAAACTTGACAGTTGAAATCTTAAACTGGATTCAACGAGATTGTAAAAGACATGAAATGGATGGATAAAATAAACTATGCAGGGATGATGTAGAGAAGCTAGAGTTTGGAGATGGATTGAACTTGGAGACTTCATCTTGCAGTGAATTAATGTTTGATTTTAAATTTTCATATTGATGTAACTTTTATATTAGGACCATTGAATTAAGTCAACTTTCAATAACAGCTGATATAACTTGTTCATTCCACAACTTGTTAAAAAGTTTATTTTAAAAATCCTTTTTTTTTTTTTTTTATTTACTTTTAATTGAAAATCTCTCACATTAACAAAAATAGATTCTCATTTTCATTCAATAATAAAATATTGTTCCAGTAGATACATTTTTTAAACTTTGTTAATAGTGCAATCATGTAGGGGTTTTATTACAATTAAAAGAATTGCATTAAATTTGTTAAGGATTAAATATTTTGACATGCAATATCTTTTTGAAAATTGTTTTTTACTCATTGTTTTCCCAAGATTTGGACTTAATGTAGATTATGAATCAGTTACAAGTTTTTAGCTAGAAACAAACCAGAGTCCACATCCAAGGAAAAACTGTTTAGTAAAATGTATAAAAAAAAAAAAAGTGGCATTAAAAAAATATCATTAGTAAAAATAGGAAAAGCTATTTAGTAAAACATGTAAAAATAATACAGCATAATGATAAAAAAAAAAAAAGAAGATAATACTGTTATTAAAAATAGCAGTGGACTCAATCCTAGATTACCACTATAATCTCGAACAAAACGAGTTCTGTAAAACATCATTGATAAAGATAATTTCATCACATGCAGAATTATTGTAATTATAAGGTAATATTTTTAAAATAATAGTGTGTTGTTATATAAATTAGGATATTTTAAAGTGATTGGGAAATTAAACATTTGTATTTACATATAAATTTTATTAATTATAGCAACAAAAGGGTGTCAGCCTGTTCAGTTTAGTGCAATAGTAGAGTATATTTTAGTATATTTTGAAGCCCTTAATGCAAGCCGAGCAATTAATAAAAGCAAGCAGAAAATATATTTCTACAAATTACAAAAATTTTGTCAACATTTATTTATTTATAGCAATAATTGGAAAATTATTACATTTTTTAAAAATACATAATTTAAATTTTATCTCATTTGAAAAGCAATTGTCACAAGTCTAAGTAAAAAGAAGTATTCCTCATATTTAAATAAAAACTATTTACAATAGTATGTTTCTAACAATAAAGTGATTTGGAAATCTAAACATTTACATATAAGTTCTATTAATTATCACAACAAAATGGCATCGGCCTGTTCGGTTTAATGATAAGAGTATATATACTCGGGCAAATGTCATAATAAGTTTATGCAAACAAGTATTTCATATTTTAATAAAAAATATTTACAATCACAACATATTTGTACCAATGAAGTGATTAAAAAATGTAAACATTTTCATTTATATTAAAATTGTATTAATTATCTTAGTGTCCCTCGATGAAATAAATGCCTTTGGGCCCTGGAGAACTAAACACCTGCATGCGACAGCCCTGTAAATAACTGTCAAGTATACATTGCATATATACTTTTTTTTTGTCTAGATTTATTCTAATGTAATGAAGAAAAAGTAAATAAAATTGAAGAACACAATCATTATAAAAGCAGTTTAAATTATATTTGTACAGGCTTCAAAATTTGACATCTAATTATTCATTTGGTGAACTATGATATACATTGAACTTTCAATCCATTTATTTGTATATTTTTTCACATCCATTATCCATTCTCTTTGCTTCCAAATCCAGTACCATTAAAATGTTAAGAGAAATATGAATCCAACATTTTTCAAACTCTTGTTTCACGTCTATTATTGACAAAACACAGTACCGATACTTTTTCTGCATAATTTGCTCATTATTAAATAATGCTCTAACAATTACACTTAAAATTTTAGTCATAAATAAAATGCATATAAAAAAGTATTACAATTTTCTAAAAACATTTTAAGGATTTCTTTCCTAATAAAATCTTATTTGTTTTATCCTAGGATTTAAAAGCTTATTGTTACTCACAATCCTTTTTAAAAGACAATACTATAAAATATTTTAAGATTGAATTAGTTACAATTAGATTAAATACTTTTATATTTTATTTTAAAAACTTTTTACGTAAGATATAAGTTAGAAAAAAATACATTTCGACTAATTTTTTAAAAATACAGTATATAATTACTGTATTAAAATTATATACATATGCACACACTTTATAAATAAAAGATATGGACTGTTTGAATTATAAAATCATCCAGCCAAATTCTTCATTGCTAAACCCTTTTTACAAAAGCACCCCCCCCCCCGAATAATTTCATATTAAGAAGCGATCACGCACATGATGTCTCATTAATGAACGGTTACAATATCATTATTGTAAACACAGCTACGCATCAAAGCAAAAATGTTAAAAAAAAAAAAAATGCTTCTATCAGACTATGCTTTCTTTATATAAAAGAAACCATAGATAAAATTGGACGAATGCTCAGATGCTAAGACAAAAACATTTTCCACTGAACAAAAAATTAATAGTATTCAACCCAAACCTAAGAATTTAATCTCTCTGAAAGTTAAGGAATCTGAGATCCACAGTAGCACGTGCTATTGTGTAAGTGCTAGAGGAAATGAACACATTAATGCAGTAAAAAAAACAACAACTTGATATTTGCTCTCCATGTTTTAGATACCAGCTATTACATAATTGCTCAAATACTACAATCATGTCCACATGCAATAATCATCATCTGAGTATTTAGGGAGACCATCAAAATTAAAAAAAAACAAAAACAAATTTCATTAACAGAGATAATAACCATCCATATAAAAATTTCCTTACACAAATATAAGCCAAATTGATCAGCAACCACAGGATAGAATTGTCTCTGCAACAAACGTGATTATTATTTCATGCAGTTGAGATTAAGTGTTGTAGCATTGGTTACTATTATTTTTTATTAAACATGATTGCTCTCCAAAAAAAACTGATTTGTAGAACGTTCCTATTATTTTCTCTGTCTTGAGAGTTCACTATATATTTAAATTTTGTGATAATGATGACTCCAGGTCCTGTGATTTAAATCTGAAAAATATGGTTGAGTTGAAATGTTTTACTCATAGTGTCTGAACATAACAAAAAGTTTTATAATTACACTTTTGAATGACATTTTTCATAATCTAATGACTAAGAATACATTTGTTTTTGCGGACTTATTTTTATTATGCCTAGTATTTTAATATATAATCAATATTTATTAGAAAAATTTCCAAAATAAAAAATAAACTCCAAGAATATTGACAAAAATATTTTATTTCAGCAACAATTTAGTAAACAAGAAATATGAATTGATATATAATTTTTAATATATAACATAATAAAGCATCATAAAACAAATATAATAAAAAGAGAAAGTACAATTATTACAATGAGAAATAAGATTTTCAAAAATAATAATCACAATGTATTAAAAAAAACAAGGAAGGAAATTTTTGATTAGAAAGTCATTTAAATTATGAAATTATTGAAAAGTTCACAATTTTAATAATATATTTCATGTATATCTTTTTTTTAAAATAGATACTGGCATCAATATATTTTATAAATGTTTTTTTTTCCATTTATAACAATATGAAATGCAAAAAATTTTGAAATGCAATTGTATGTATATATATTTCAATAAATACTAATACCCAATGTACATATATATATGAGTGTACATAATAAATAATGTAAGAACTTCACTATATCACTTTAAGCATGAGTTCATTATTAAAGTTTATCATAAAGTAATTTCAAACATGAAATAATAAAAATGCATTATAAAGTGTGATAGTTAATTGCAGGATAATCGAATACTCTTATTTAAACTATTCTGTTAAGAAATCACAGTTTATATTTA
Source organism: Epiperipatus broadwayi (assembly GCA_028023455.1). Taxonomy (NCBI): domain Eukaryota; kingdom Metazoa; phylum Onychophora; class Udeonychophora; order Euonychophora; family Peripatidae; genus Epiperipatus; species Epiperipatus broadwayi. The sequence goes on along the minus strand of JAQFVV010012573.1, from coordinate 66,746 downwards.
GGCAGAAAGCATATAAAGTAATTTGATGGAAAGTACATTTATTTATTCAAAGGATCTACTGTTAATAAATAATACAATAAAAATGAGATGATCAATACTAATTTATCAGGAATATTTATAAAGTATTAAGATGATCTGCTCTTGATCTTACAGTTCAGTGTCATGCACAATTGATCCCTGAGCAAAAGTTTTTGGTTGAACCAGAAGCAAAAAAAAAAAAACTACTACATAAAAAGAAACTTTTAATCAAAATGTCTGATAACCTTTTTATCTTTGAGAAATGGTAGTTATACTGGAAAGTCTATAATGTGTAGGGGGGAAAAAATCCATGAGTTGGCCATTACAAAAAAGAAAAAAACCTCTATAAATTGAAATCAATTAATTTGTTTAAATATCTATGTTAATAAAGCTATCTGTTCCATGATATTCTGCTTAATCAAATTTTCCTTCAGGTGTATGTTTACCATTAGTCATGTTGCAAAATATTAAAATATTTTTTAACACAGCATGGAACAAATAAGAACCGAGTGCTGTATTGACTTGTACTTAAAACTACAAATACTTAATACTATTAAGATATATGCAATTGTTTTATACACAAAATCTTTTAGCTTTCAATTTTTTTTTTCTGCATAAAAATGTTTTTATGCAATACTTATTTTCATTCACTCAGCTTATCACTAGAGAGGTAAACATGTAATGATAGGTGTAATTCGTAATTTGAAAGTGGTGCCATCTATTTATAGTAAATATTGATTATCCTATATTTACTAAATACAAGCCTACATACAATGCATGTTTTAATTAAAGGCAGGTTGTCAATGGTAATTATTATCTTTTTAACACAATTTAATTTGTGATTATATCATTAATTCAATTCTTATTTATGAATCTTATAAACAATGCGAGATTAGAAAAGTAGAAGTAAGTTATCATCAATATATTTTTGCTTTTCTAAATCATATGTATAAAAAACATTTAATGAAAATATTCAGAAAAGGAAATTTAGATATGTTCTTTAGAGGAATAATGTAAAAAATATTGCAATTGTAAAATGATGAAGAAAAAAAGAATTGACCGCTTAGTTTCAGGGAGATAGAAGTATCTTTAAATATTTGCGAAACTAAATTTTGTTCAATAGTTGTAAAAAAAAATAAATGTGACTGAAGATTAATGGAAACATAAAATTTTTATATATTAATATTGTGTCCATTTGTATTTGATTAAAATATTGGATGTATTAATAAAATATTTTGAAGTAATTTGTAATCACTGCTGATAATATATATTTCAAATAATGAATAAATGACAAAGGTCATGCATATTTATGAAAGTTCATGATTGGTAGATAGTTATAGTTTTGATATATCTTTGACTTTTTTTTTTTCATATTTTCAAAATAATGAAATAAAATCCTTGTTTGTACTTCACCTTCGAACAATAAAATACAACTTGTGCGTTATTCCTCTCACACGAATGATCCATGGACCATATATTCAAACCCACAGTAACAAAAGCAAGCGTAAAATAAAAGCATGCTTCATTGCAAATGACGAAATGCAATAAGCCATAAAGAATCGTGCTTTTCCATCTCTAGAAAGTGGACTTTTAGAAGACATTGAATAAATTTGCATAAATTACTACCCAGCTGTTTAAAATCACAACTCAAGCTGACACTCCCCAAGATAGGCTATGAATATGGAGACTAAAGGTTCCTGAAAGTGCTCAGCCTGATAATTCTCTTGATATTGAGCTTCATTTGTTTGTGTAACGCGCAAGTTGTAACTTTCAAAATAATGTTAAAAGTACATTATTTATTTCAAAATAACTATCCTAAAAAAAAAAAATTTAAGAAAATAAATAATATCAATAGAATATCTACTTAAATATTTATTATGGGGGAATGTCTCTTAAACAATCTTCTAAAGTAAAAAAAATAATGAAGGCTTGTTTCTTAGACTTGACATCTGCTATAGTTTCCTTAGAAATAAAAATAGCAAGATCTTCCACTTTTCAAATAATAATTGAAATAGAAATAGATGGACTATATGCCAGATACCTGAAAAAAATCTCAAGTTGGTTAATTTCCAACACATACATTGTAACACAGCAAATGAATGTGCTAATCACTATAGGCCATCCAAGTAATATATATATATAAAAGTGTCAAAAATTAATATAAAATTTTATATATTTTAGAAAGTTCAGTTACTTATTATAACTTCATTGATTTTATCACTATCTGTGTAATTCTAAGTAATTCAAACAAGCTCTTAATTAATAAGTGTGGTATGAGAAAATATTTAAAATCTCTATCCAGATTTTAAATATTTTCTCATACCGCACTTATTAATTAAGATGTGATGTGATGTACTGTAGCTACTCCTTAAACAAAGTCAAGAATCTCTCAGCAATTATACCAAGAAAAACTTGTTAGCTACTTAATTTTACATTCCCCAGTCTAATTTTTCCTATATTCTGCTCCATCCCATTTCCACAACATAACCTTTGTCAACTCTACAGCCTTTATATCTAAATCCCCCTTATCTTTTTCCAAACCCAGCATAAAAACCAATAATCTACTTTCTGTATAATCACTTTTTTCATATTTATTTTCCCATAACTTCATTATATGTGCCCTTTCTGTTTTCAAGCATTTACATTCAATTAACAAATGCCTAATATTTTCTATTCCTTCCTTACATAATTTACAGACTAAATCACCCATATTTTTCCATTTACGTGTATATTCTTTTGTTTCTAAAGATCCTGTTCGAGCCTTAAACAATAAACTACTTTCCTTACTATTATCATAAATTAACTCGCATCCTAATATTCTGTTTATTTCTATATATATTTAAACTCTTTTTACTCTCCATACTAGTTCTCCATCTCTCTAACTCCCTATTCTTTATTAGTAAATCTATTCTTTTATTCCATTCCTTACCACTATAACACTCAACAATTCTCCTAACACAATCATCTCATCTTTTATACAAATATACGCTCTGTATTGCATTTTTGTAACTACAAGCTTATAAAAGTAATGTCACATTATATATGACTGCTTTTTTTGATTATTAATTCTAAGTAACATACAAATAATTAAAGCATTAAATATCAATAATTAAACATTAATCAAGCAATGCTAAGAATGAAATTATAAATAAACTCCATGTGGAATTCCTAAGTTTTCAAGTGGCATGAAACTTTAATGAATTGAATATTTAAACATAAAATAAATTTAAACTACAGAAATGGTGCACATTATTTAAATAAATAAAAAAATTAAATAATTGAATTTAAATAATAAAAATATTTTACCCACTCCCCTGAATTACAGTATTTGCAATGACTTTTAATATTTTACATAAAATATTTGAAATTATTTTCCCATATTTATGATTGGATACAAGTAGTTTTAAAACAATTGTTGAATCATCTATATTACTATATAAATGTGAAAGTTTATTTATTTGTGAACTTATAATTCAACAAATACTGCACCAATGTTGAAGAATCAGATGAAAAATCTTACATGATTTTCTTTTTTGTATAGAATTTTAGTAGCATATAAATTTTTGTTTTGTTTTAAAAAAAATTGCAATTATGTAATATAAAAATGCATGGAAGATCTATGAATGATGCCATAAAAAACCAAAAAGGGGGCAGCATTGATTAAAAGATTATAGAGTTGGAAAATTTTTTAAATGAAAAAAGATAAAATTTGATTTTGTAAATATATTTTAAATTAATTCAATTGTATGTTTTCACAAATTTACTTTCGCATTTGAATAATGATAATTTAGATTTCATAATAATGAATTTGATAAACCTTTAAAATTTCAGTTTAAATATATATTGAATATGTATTATAAAAAAATTTAAAATGGCACCAGTACAGCAAGAGAAAGTAACTGAATTTGATAAACTTTTACTATGAAATTGATAAACTTTCAGGATGTCAGTTTAAATATACTTAACATGTGAAAATGTAAATTTTAAAATGTCACAAGAGTAGTACTGAATCTGATAAACTTTTACTGATTTCCCTTTAAGTATATTCACATGTAATAAAGTAAGCTGTTGTGGCCTGCATATTGATTTTAAATACATACTAGAGAAGTGAAGAGATATTAATTTTTCATAATCCAGGTAAAATTTTATTGAATAAATATATTTTAAATTATTTAAAACTTTGTTCGAACCATGTATTTAATTTCTCACTTGCATGTATTACAACAATCTTAAAATTTTATAGACATTTTAAAAATTATCACATAAGAAATATAATTTATTTTAAAATTGTTTATTGTATTATTATAAAGTGTATTTTTTGCGATATTCCTGTTGATAATTATTTCATGAAAATATCACGGAAATATATTTTAATTATCAAACTTTCTACTAACATAAGGGGACCGCTAAAGAAATTGAGAAAATTAGCAAGGGAAATTTTTATTTGGTATTCAATATATCAAAAAAATGGAATTTAGATAATAAAACATTAAAAAATTTCTTCTGCTGAGAATATATCTCTTTGTACATATATAAATTAGAAATATATTTTAATAATCAACTGTATTATATTCTTTTATTTTTATTATTATTCTATTGTGTGCAAAGCTATTGGTTGGCTTTGCATACGTTAGTAAAATAAAACAATGTAATGTAATTGAAAATTAAAATATATTTAAAAAATATTGATATGAAATAATTAATACATGATTTATCAACAGCTATAACATTGTTTATAAAATGTAATACAATAGTTATTTTTACCTGTTGTTGATAATTCATGTATTATTATTTTACATAAATATTATCTAAATATATTTTAATTATCAACTATATTACATTCTTTTAATCTAATAATGTGAGCAAAGCTACAGATATAGCAAGCAATATTATAAATTACAAAATTTATATTTTTTTAAATTAAGGGAAAGTTAATAAATTTTATATTAAATTTTAAACAGATTTTAAGTTTTATTATTTATAGTACTTCACTAGATTTCAGAGTAATAAAACAATCATTATGGCAATTAGATATTTTTGTTTTACATGCATTTAAATATACTTTTATGAAAAAGTGGCAAACACTATCAATAGCTGACGCTAAAATAAAACTTGAAAATACGAATATTAAAGCCTAAGATGTAAGCAGAAACACATTTGGGCATAATAGAAACAAATCCAGTGGAGGTGAAGCTAGTACAAAATGCATGTCCAATCATCTGCAAACCGCAAAAAATTCCATTCGCACAGAGATTAAGTAGAGGATAAAATCCAAGCATTGGTAAAAAAAGGCATATTGACACCAGTAGAAAGGCAGACTGGGCTACGCCTATAGTAGTAATTACAAAACCTAATGGTCAGATCCGTATATGCGGCGACAATAGAGTATCAGTCAATAAGTATTTAAATAAGGGGGCATATCCTGCACCAAATGTGAGAGAGGTATTGGCTAGTTTGCAAAACGCATCTTGTTTTGCGAAGCTTGACTTAAACTCAGCTTTTCACCAAATCCCCAGGACCGATAAAACTGCTGAAATACTAACTACTCCTATGGGATTATTTAAGTGTAATAGACTTCCGTTCGGGATTTCAACGGCTCCAAATATATTTCAGGCAAAAATCAATACATTACTACAAGGTTTTGAGGGCATCATACCGTATTTTGATGATATACTAATAACAGCTGACTCTGAAGAGAAGCTACATCAAAAACTATTTAAAGTATGCACAAAATTAGATATTCAGAGCAAGGTTAAATTCCCATAAAAGTGTTTGGAGCACTAAAGAATTGGTTTTTCTAGGACACATGGTCTCTGGCAAAGGTAAACATCCATCACCCGAAAAAGTAAAGACTGTGCAAAATGCAGAAAAACCAAAGAACATTAAGGAACTCCAAGCTTTTCTAGGTTTAATAAATTATTTTGAACCATTTCTATAAAATAAGGTTAAGGTTGCAAACCCCTCTGTTTGAATTATTTTTAAAAAAATCAAAAATGGCAGTGGCAAAAAAGTCATGGTGATGCTTTTTTACGCACTAAAGCTTTGTTGTCATCAGAGAAACTATTAATCCACTTTGACAACAAAAAAGAAGTAAGACTAACCACAGATGCTTCAGAATGGGTAGGGGGGCTGTTTATGCCATCTATGTTACAATGGGTAACATCCCATTGCATTTGCATCTAGGACCCTTTCAAAAACCAAAAGAAATTATCAGTCAGATTGACAAAGAGGCTTTGGCTATCATATTCGGCAGATCTTTTCAAATAGTAACTAATCATAAGCTATTATTAGGTATACTAGAAAACAGGTTAATGCCCGATCATCTGAGCCTTTGTATGCTTCAAGGGAGAAATATATTGGCATCGTATGACTACCAGCTGGTCTACAAGAAAGGAAAAGAAATTCAGCATGCAGACGCGTTGTCTGGAAATTCGGACAAAGATGAAGCCCAAACAAATGAAGTGGAAATCAACTATATAGACATCATGCAGTCTGAGCTATTGAATAGTAACACAGTAGCAAAATAGATGAGGGACGATAAAGGATAGCAGCTACTAAAGGGCTGGATCAGCAATGGCTGCCAAGTAAAAACCACAGTGGGTAGCATCCGCCTTTTGGACAAATCAGGAAAATCTATCTTATAATAAAGAGTGTATTAATGGGGGACAGAGTAGACACACCAAGTAAGGATAGAAATAAAGTATTAAAACTATTATACAAAGGCCATCCTGGAGTAGTGCGTACAAAAGCTTTAGTGCGTAGCTATGTCTGGTGACCAGGAATAACGGAAGACATAGAAAATTACATTAAAAAAATATACAAGCTGCCAGTCTGAAAGAAGCACGAAACCCAAGGAATATATATCATGGCCGAAAACAGATAGACCATGGCAGAGATCATGCTGGTCCTATCAATGGGAAGATAATATTAGTATTTGTCGACTCATACTCGAAATGGACTGAGTACTGTATCGTTAAAAATATGAGTGCGAGTGAAACAATACAGTGCTTAAATGCTATTTTTTCATGCCATGGATTACCTGAAATAATCATATCAGATAATGTCGCGGGATTTACTGCTCAAGAGATGGAGGCCTATTTTACAAAGGAATAAAACACATTCGTGCACCCCTCCCCCCAAACATCCGGAATCGAATGTTCTAGCTGAAAAGGCCATTTAGCAAATTAAAAAAACTATAAGGAAAAATGCTAATAACAACATGCAAGAAGTTTTATATGATGCGATGCTTTATCAACATTCCACACCATCAGCCGTTACGTGCAAATCTCCAGCAGAGCTACTGTTGGGCAGAAAATTGCATACTAAACTGGATATGTTAATACCAAAGAGAGACAAATACTCCTACTCCAATAGTGAAGTCAACACATTCCAAATAGGTGAATTTGGATATGTAATCTGTTGGGAAAAAAAATGGATTGAAGGGATAATCACCAGTAAATTGTCCGGACAAATTGTAACCATTCAAATGCAAAATGTAAAGGAATATCGGCGGCATATAAACCATGTTTGTCATTGAGTCACATGTGACTTCCAGTTTCCAATGCATAGTGAAGAGTCAGCAAAACTAGAAGAAAAACAAGAGAGAATGCAGAACTGGACATTGAAATTCAAGAGAATCAACAGTCTTACTTAGAAAGTAAAGAAGATGAACCAGAAACCGAAATCAAATCCAGGGAGAGGCAATGATTGCCCAGATCACAACAGAAAAAATGTAGACCCAAAAAATTTCAAGATTATGTTTAAACACTTGTCTGTTTTCTGAAGTAATGGGAGGGAGTGATATGTATGTATATATATTTTTTAAAAATAATTAGTAAAATGAGATAACTAAAAAAATTCAATTGGTGGCAGCCTGACCCCTAATTGAATTCTTAGAAAGACTGAAATTGATGAAACTCCACCCGGATTAGTACTCCAGAAAACAAAAGAACTCAAGATATAAAAAGACTGAAAGAGAAATAATGGTCGTGCTTATTTCCAATCTTTGTGAGTGTGGGTCAATTAGTATTTTTTCCTCGCCAGCTAGAAGCAGCGGAATCCAGCGGGGGACGTTTTAATTTCCCAGGATCTCGGCTCCTGAAGGTTATCAAGCCAATTAGGGTTTATAACAGATCGCCTCGATCTTATTATGGTTTGAAATGCCTAATGGCTTATAGGATTATGATAGACTGAAAACCAATGCTAAGGTAAATGCGTGTTTTTGTTTTGCTTAGTTACCCAATCTATATATTAAGTGGAAGAACTTATATTTCTCAAAAACAGTGAAGGGATTCGTATGCAATAGATGTGTTAACTTATTTGTATTTATATCTCATTGTAATATTTTAGCTAATATATATTTGTTCATCATTATAAACATATGTTAATAAATTGCATAAAACTACTGAGCTGCATTGGGTTTTATTTTATCTGACCAATGGATAATTAACTCCGACATAATTTTGCTATTCTTACTAGGGATAGTGGGGGTAGGACATAGCAATACCCTTCATTTGCTTTAAAGCTTACTATACAGACTAATTGTACTATAGAATGGGTGTGTAAATTATCTAACACATCAATTATTTGGGTCATTGCCCCCCTCTCCCCTATTTTCAATTTTTAGTCTTAGTGTGATTAATTCTAAAATACTTCGCCTGATGTTTATGCATTCATTTATGATTATTTATTTGAAAATATATGCAATAAGATATTGATAAGAGAATTATTAAAATAAACAAATGATTATAAATGTTTTAAAAAAATCACATTTCAGAAAGCTTGCAAAATGTATGCTTAAGATTACATTGTAATTATTAATAAATGTTAACTTTTTTCTTTAAAAAAAGTCCACTATATTAAACTTCACATTTGTGCAAATTGAGTTTAAATGTTAAAAATAGTGGACGTTTTAGAATTAAAGAATATTTAATTAATAAGTGTTTCATTTGTTAATTATTTTAGAGGATGGAATTTTTTTTTTCTTTGGACTTTTCGATCATTAAAAATTGACTGAATATTGTTTAAAAAAATAGGAGGTCATTTGATCAAACTGTTTTTTCATCTAAAATCAAATAACATTGTAATAATTTTATTAAATTATCTAACTCTGAAATTCATTTACCAAGCATATAGACATAGTAAGTTTGTAATTAAATAGAAAGGATTTTCACCTTTTCACATACGCACTATACTAATTTTTATATAAGCTCAACAATCTGTGTTGAGTATAGGAAAACTCTCAAATACGAATACAAGATAGACACTTTATAAAGATAAGAGCGACCACCTTATCTTTATAAAGTCTCTATCTTGTGTTTGGGATTGAGAGTTTTCCTATACTCAATATAGCATCAATGAGCTTAAATAAAAATTAGTACAGTGCATATGTGAAAAGGAAAAAATCCTTTCTATTTAATTAAATTATTAACTGTAAAAAATACAATTTTTTAAATATATATATAAATCTTCTAATTTAATAATAAATCATAATAAACTTCATTATTTTTCTGTTTAAATTAGACATTTTAAAACTGATAAATTTAGTTAGAGTTGTTTTGATTAGCACTCCAATTTTTGTAATATTATTCTAATCTCTAACTGAAATGTGTGTGCATTGTTCCTTCAAAATGTTCTTATTATCTACAAACAACAATTTTTTTTTTTACAACTCTTCAAATTCAAATATCTGGCATAATTACACTTTATATCTTATAAACTGAGGACTTTCATGTTTGATTATCCAAAGTATCTAATTCTTTGAATGACTCTTGAATTCAATAACTTGATAATTGACATTCTACTATAATGCATATACAGACATAGAAATCATCAATATTGACAATTAAGCAATAATACTAAATTAATATAACAATGTCTTGAAGCAGGCACAAAAATAACTTTTTAAAAAAATTATAATTGCAATTCTCAACAAAGAATGTTATTAATGTGAATAAACCAAAGATAATACATCTTAATTGCTTGATTTTGGGGCCAGAATTTTAAATCATTTCATAATAATATTATTATTAATTAAAGACAAATATCTAAAAAAAATTTACTGACTTTTCCAACAATTATAATAATACATATATTAGGATTTACATTGCAATTGGAAAAATATTTACATTTGGTATATATTTTAAATGAACACACCGTGATCTGCATTTATTTAAACAATTTCAAGTATTAGATAACTTTAAATTATTCAATATGCATCCATTTCTATATAATTTCATAAATGTAGTTTTACTTCTGAATATTATGTATTTTGTAAGTAAAACATTTATTTATAAGTAAGTTTTAGTGGAGAAGATATAAATTAAATGTTCAGCCTATGGATATTAACATTTAATTTATATCTTCTTCACTAAAACTTACTTATAAATAAGTGTTTTATTTAGATAATTTCATGTAAATTATATTTTAATAATATGTACATTTTACTATTACTTATAAGTAAGATTTCATTAAGGAGCCATTGGAAATCAATATACTAATGCAAAGTATTTAATGTTCTAATGAACTAAGACTTAAAAACTATTATTATTTTCAAAATTTAAATGACAAAAATCCTCACAAAACTACTTTTACTCTTTTTTTAGTGTTATTCTTTATTGAACATTAAAACAATACTAAAAAATATTCTAAATGATAAAATGATTTTTTACACAAATGGGATGAGGATAGGGAGGCCTCAGATAAAAAAAAAGAAAGTTGTAACATACTTTTTAGTGAATACATATATAAGAATGCAATGACACTGATTTGTAATAATAATCTAATAAAAATAATTACTATTAAAAGACCTGGATATAAACATATAATTAATGAAAAATCGATAGAGTATGAAAAAAAAAATACTTCTCATGTATCTTTTACTTAAGACAGGGGATTGCATGCACACATTGTTTTCTTGTTTATTGGACAATTGCTTTAGAAAGTTAGAAGGTTTTGCTCAGAATTTCTTTTTATTTTAATTTTATAGGCTTTTTCATTAAATGCTTTATGACAAACTGTTTCAATTAATAGTTTAATTAGGATTGACTGTCTATTCCTAGGATATAATTTTGTTTTATCACTTTTTCAAAAAGTGGATTATTAAAATATGTAAAACAAAACACCTGCACTAATCCCAAAATTTCCCAATGGTTATTATCAGCTAGACCATCTTTAAGCAATTATTTCAAGGTAGAAACCAAATTTCTATTTGTTCAGGAATCATTTTGTATATTAAAAATGAAAGTCACACATAATCATTAATGTATTTATATAAAGTGGATATCAAAAATGTAAGTGCAGGAAGTCTGTAACCTGTTCAAATTATAGTATATATATTTTTGTTTGAAAATTTTCATGGAATTATAAATACAAACATTAAAATATATATATGTATATGTTAAACTAAAGAATTTATAACTATATTCTTATAAAGAAAATTTTCCTTACTGGTGATTCAGAAACATATGTTTTAATCTATGCAGATTTTTTTTTTAATTTAACATTAATGGTTTTTTTGAATCCTTGGTTTATTTTATCTGCAAACCAATAAACCAAACTCTAAAATGGTTAAAAAAGTAAAATAAAAATCATGCACTTTGCTTTAAAAAAATTACAGATTTTCAAGTGAAAAATGTCAATTCTACAGCCAACAATTGATTCAGAACAAACACTTATCATTAATTCAAGAAGAGAAAAATTGAAAGTAGCAATTACACTAAACATATATATATATATATGTAAAAAAAAAAAAAAAGGACTTCCAAATTAATACTTTCAAAATCTTTTTAATTTCAAAATTTCCAATTTTAATTCAGAACTTATTTGAAAATTAATTAATTTTTTTGGTCTCATAACTCATTTAAAATATATGTGTGTTTTACACATACATATATATAAATAGAATGGCAATACTTATACTCAAAGACATGTCAAATCTTTAAAATCATTGGGTTTTCAATCAGATATCTTGTAGAATTAAATTCTACAAGATATCTGATGAGCCATATATTTTTAAATGTTTTGTTAAGTTCTCGTTTATCTCTTGGTATAACCAATATCTACATACCCATATATATGTATGTGTGTGGGAATGTGTAAAACAAAATAGATGTATCTTTTTGAATTATGGCACATAAAATGCTTGATAAATTTATACATTGAAAAAACATCATTATGTCTCAAAATTTAAATTAAAAAAATACATTTATTTTTTAAAAAGTACTGCTTACTGGCTCAATAAATGATTCATTAGTTTTATATACACATATATATTATATTCTTGTGTACATGTGTTTATATATATCCTATATCAATAACAATATACATGATAATTGTCCATATATATATTCACACATATTCATTACTGGTTACTTTCTATTTTTCTCCTTTTTCTTGATATAGTGTTTTACTAAACAACGTAATTGATCATTTTGAAGATTTTTTTTCACGCTTTGTACTATACACTATTTGTAAGAAAACCTTTCTTAACCATCTCCTCCCCCAGAGTCTCATGGTTCAGGTGTGCCCAAGTCTTTGTGATGATGATGTTGAGGGCTTCCAGAATCCATGGGATTCTGAGGCACTGACTGAGGCTGGTCAATATTTTCGTAAGGGCCAGATCGACCTAATAAAAAAGTTTTATTTTCAATAAATAAAACATTAAGGAATACAATAGTAAAATTCAACATACACATTTACAATAAAAAAGAATCTAAAAGAATCAATTACAATAATAATATAACATGTTATCTTGGAAAGTTAATATATTATACATATAAATTTACATTAATTACTATATCCATTATGTAAAAGCATGATTATTTTTTGAAATGATAATTTCAGAGTGGTGTGTGATATGCTATAAATATTAAAAAAATCAAAATTAAAAGATAGTTTTAATATATATTGATTAGATTCAAAATAATTTATAAATTCATTATAGTTAAGCAATACAGGTTAATATTTTTAGGAATAATAAATTAATAAAAATACCAATTTTATATGCATGTTTGCCAAATATACATGCATGCATTGATATTAATATTTGCAACATTTTTTTTTTTGATTCTAAATAAATATTTAATCCTTATTAAAACCCACTTATATAACAAAATTTTACTTTAAGAAAATAAATTTTAACAAACTATTTAATTAATAATCATCTAAACAACATTGTAATTAATTATAAACAATATAAGCTCCAAAAAAGAATTTACTCAGTTTTTAAATACTTTTATATTAACTTGTTTTGACTGTTACAAATTTTTGAATTTTTAACAATGAAAAAAAAATCAGATCTCATTTAAAATCGAACTCACAACCTTACATTTCCTAAAAAAATTCTTTAACAATTGAATCAACAGTAATATTACATTTACAGAGTAAAATTTTGTTGATATTGAATTAATAAAAGTGAATATTTAATAATTAATATTTCATAAATATTTGGGGGAAAAAATAAATTTGTAAAAAAAAGTTAGAGAATTATACATATATATTTTCATTTTCAAAATCAAAATAAATACAATTGTCAAAATGAATATTTCTGTAGTGTAATTTTTACTGTATCACTCTCATGCAAGGTAGGCACTGGTTTCTATCCATTTTTAACACCTTGTGGAGGGATGTGAAAAAGATCTATGATCACAAGATGCACATTTCATGCTGAACCAGCACTCATCAGTTGGCCTAGATCACAATCTCTTACATATATCTTTATCATTGCTCAGTACTGAATCGGATATTATCCGCTTCAAAACTCCGATTGCGACTTTGATAGCTAAGCTATTTTAAAGATTCACACACACATTTCTTTTCTGTAATTTGTTTTGTTTTAAAATCTGTTTTAAGTTAATTTTGTAAAAACTTAAAAAAAAAAAAAAAACTAACATTTTGTTTTATCTTTTGGGAAAGTTTTTTTTTATATATATAATTGCATTCTTGTTTATGAAAAGTTTTTTTTTTTAAATCAAAAATGACTGCATTCTTGTTGCTTAATTATAAATCTATTTTTAATTTATAATTTATTTAAAAGGAGTGGAGATTTTATATTCATTAATTTTGTTTTTAATAAGTTAAGACCCTGGTGAGAGTTTAATTAGATTGAGCATGGTAGTAAATTAGCCCTGGGCGTATACTGTTTCCTTAATTAAAAGATGGAAAACAAAGTTTATGCAGGAGATAAGGGAGTTGTATAAATAGCCCTGAGTTTAGGACTTAAGAGGCTTGGTCAAATATTTATAGAGACGTAAGCAGATTGATTATTTTCCGAACTAGTGATTTGTCTTGGTCAGTTTGACCTAGGCTAGTTTGCAGAAGAATATAATGCAGCTGATTACATTTAGCGGATTAATTATATTCTTCGAGGATTAATTATATTCTTCGAATAAAGAGTTGTATTTGCTTTCATCATTGATTTTAACACATTGCTGCTCATTATCTGGACCTGCCATCAGAAATTTATATATGTAACCCTATTGTTAGACTGCACACTTAGTTCTCAAAATTAGCTGTCTAATAACTCAAACTGTGTCAAAGTCTGCCTCCACACTCACCGTCATTTAAAGAACAAATCGTTTAAAGACTTTGCCATTATTAATATTACCTACAACCGAGTTACTCAGTAAATCGTCCAACACCAAGGTATGCTTGCCAGAGTTAATTCTAATTTCTAGTAAAACCTCCATTCTATCTAAAGTAGACATGTGTATAAATTTATCTTATATCAAAATCATTTTACTTATTCTTTTGTCTATTTGTGTGTGAAATATATTATATTTATTGTGCATACTGGAATCTTAGTTTTAAGATTCCAGGTTTGTTTTAAATTTATTTATCTGAGAGTGTATTGTAAATTTATATTGTTTATGCGTAATTTGCCTCTCTTTGTTTATATTCAACTCTTTCTAAATACTTTAGCAGAGCTTCGTAGTTTTCTTTTGCTCACCTGTTCCTATTTTTGTAGTTCTATAATTAATTTTAGTTGTAGTCCTATAATTAATTTTAGTTAAGTCGGGTTTGCACTTCCGAAAAACCGCAAATCTTTTGGCTAGCGGTTTATCGTGTTTGTTATTTTAATTTTTCTTAAGTTGGAGACTTTGTGTCATTTCTATATTACATAAGATCATAATCTTTTTTTTTGTCTTGTATGTGAAATTAACCATGATTTGCCTTAAATGTGGTACATCATGAGTTATCCTGCGGACAATATGACGTCACTAGCCAATAATCTAGCGATTGCTCATCTAGCGCTGTTTCGTTAATTTCCTACAAGACTCTATTTCTATCCTTTTTGTATCTCTGAATTAAGAAACTAGAATTGTTGTTCTTTTATGAATTGCCAGCAGGAAGATGTTATTAATGTCCTTTTAAAGTGTAGGTAAAAGAACGAACTTTGCTGTTAAAGTGTTTAATTTTTAATATTTACTATACTCATGTGTAGTCTCAGATGAGTACACCGATAAAAAAAATCTAGGTCAAACTTTTGTATTTTGTTGGCTAGATTGACTTGGTTTTATTTTCTTGAATTTAATAAAATTTTCACATTAGTTTAAATTTAATTTTGCTGATGTATGTCTTAGTGCTTTTTTTTCTCAATTGTCTGAACAACAGTTAAGATCTCTTTCCATCTCTCTGGGTCTAGTCAGTACAAATCATCACCATCTTTAACTTTTGATCACGGTAAATAAATTTTCCAGTACTTAGTGACCTGGTGGCACCCTCTGTGATCAAAAGGAATAAATAACTGACCGTTACAGTACATATATATATATAACAAATTAATACAGTTTATTTGATATGTCAAATGTGCTGCCCTCACAACTTTGACACAAATCACTTAATGAAAATATATTGATAAATTTTTATTAGTCATTCATTAGACAAGATTATCCAATAATGAATGATATTTCTATAGTATAATATTTTTGTAATGTAATTTTTATTACACTATAGAAATACAATTCATTATTGGATAATCTCTAGTCTAATAAATGACTAATAAAAATTATATACTTTTATTAAGTAATTTGGGTCAAAGTTGTGAGGGCAGCATGATTGACTCATATCAATTAAACAGTAGTGACTAATAAAAATTATATACTTTCATTAAATATTAATTCTTATTAAGCGCAATGTCAGCACGTAATATAATTAAGAAAAATAGGTTAGAGATAAGAGGGGTCCCTCTTATCTTTATAAAGTCAAATCTCGTGTTATGATTTGTAGAGGTCTCTCTTGCTAAAAATTAAGCACTCAAGGCGCATGTACTAAAGCTTTAGCTTTATATAAGTAATACTTTCATTAAGTGATTTGGGTCAAAGTTGTGAGGGCAGCATGATTTACTCATATCAATTAAACAGTAGTGATTTTCTATCTACATATATATTAAATAATGATAAAGCTATGTGTAAGAGATTGTGATCTGGGCAAACTGAAGAGTGCTGGTTCAGCATGAAATGTGCAGCTTGGGAATCAGATCTTTTTCACACTTCTTTGGTCATATGTTTGGTTCAGCATGAAATGTGCATCTTGGGAATCATAGATCTTTTTCACATATCTTGGGTCACATGTTTCTAATTACATCCCTCCACAAAGTATCAAAAGTGAATAAAAACCAGTCCCTACCTTGTGCAAAAATTTAGTAAAAATAACACTACAAAAATATTATTCATTATTTGATAACCTCTAGCCTAATGAAGAACTAAAAAAATTTTTTAGAATATATTAGTTGACAGCAGGCATTCTTTTCTGGAAAGAACAAAAAACATAATAAAAAATAAAATGAGATATAAAAAAAGATTTTTTAAAAATAATGCTTTTATGTAAATAGCCCACTAGAAAGTAGAAAAAAAAACAAGTAATAATCTATATAATAAAAGCATTTGAGGCTCAAACAAATCATAAAAATCAAGAAGGCCTCAAATGTTTTGTTTCAAAAATATATTTATTAAATACTATATGTACAAATTGAAAAGGATATATACAAAGTTAAGTGAGGTTATGCTTTGTCCTGAGAGTTCTTGTTGAATGGTTTAGTGGGCCAGCATGTCTAATGTTCTATTATCAACTGGGAGGATGAATAGGGCCCAGGTGTCCTCAAAGGGTTTTTTGGGGGAGATGAGCTCATCTCTTTTCATGATCTTCTTTATTGTTTTGCAGAACAACAGTCCTGGATCTAGACAGGGTAGTTCCATTATCAGCCTACAACGCATTATCCAAATTGCGTACAGGATGAAAGTGGACAATCTAATAATAATTACGAATGTTCTGGTATGGATCGCTTTTTTAAGCGAGACAATCAGATCTGGTTTGATATTGGAGTTGGCGGAAACTATATTTTTGATCATTTTAAGGCTTGGACAATGATATATGACGTGTTCAATGATCTCTTTGTATGAGCATAAACTGCAAAATAGAAACAGGAACCAGTTTGTAGAAAGTGCGTTGAAATTAATTTTGATGATAAAGTCCAGATACTTGGGCTCCAGACACCATCTTTTAAAATAGGTGATTAATTTTTGGTTTGTGAGGTTGAGACTACTTTTGGGAAATTGTGGGTGTGGGGTGATTAGTTGTTATGCATCCCACAAAGTGATTTTAACATCAAGGTTAATGTCTATAATTGGCTTGTATTGATTTAGATGATTGATGAGGGATGATATCCACGGCATTTTTCTTGGTGGGGGTCGATCCATTGGGGTGATCTTTTCAGTAATGTTGTTATAACCAAAGGAGTGTGTTAAGTTATGCAGCATCTTGCGAGTTTTTTGGAGTATGGCTGCTTGAATAGAGTGGAAGGACAAGCCATTGAACTTCCATGGCAGTTGGATTTGCCGGAGGCTGGTAGCCACAGTTTTCCCTCTCCAAAAGAGTTGGTGCATAGACGATTAATTTTGTTCTGAAACTGTTTGGTTAGTTTGATGAAGGGCAGGTAGTATGTAATTTTAGGTAATGTCATATTTAGGAGGTCTATCTTTCCATATAGAGAGAGGTGACATGAGAGAGAGATATGAGGAAATAAGTTCTGTTTTTTGGAGGATTCCATCCTGTATTTATCTGGCCATTGCCGTTGGGGATTTGAAGATGGGAAACCCCAAAAATCTTTGTGGCTGGGCGGAATAGGGAAATGGCATTTACTTTCCTGACTATCTGCCAGATAGCTGATTTATTAGGGTTTATTTGTAAACCATATTTCGCAGAGTACCGATTTAAAATGGATTGTAGTTGGGGAAGGTGTTTAATGGTGGATAGAACAACCATGAAGTCATCTATGTAGGCAAGTAAGTTGAGGTATTTATTGATGGTAGGAATGAAAACACCCGGGAGATTTTTTCCAATATCCATCAGAAGAGAATTTATGTATGCTATGAAGCATAGCGTACTGAGAGATGAGCCCTGTGGGAGAGATTTAAAAGGTTTGAAGACTGGTGTGAGCTTGCCATCTAGAGAGACGAAGATTTCTCTGTTGTTTAATAGATTGCTGATTAATAATCGTGAGTGGGACATCATACTTGGCCAGCAGATTCAGGAGGACGTCCAGGTGAACTGAATCGAAAGCCGCAGCGATATCCAGCTGGACAGCAATGGGTTTAGATTTCATTTGTACTCTGATATAGTTAATGAGAGTGGTAACATTAGCCATTATATGTGAGGTGGAAGAACCTTTTTTCCCATATTGATTAGGAGAAATAAATTTGAGGACTATAAGTTGAATTAGATTCCTTGATGACTGATTCCATTATCTTGATAAGCAATGGGGTCATGGAGATTGGTCGAATACTGGTAAGATCAGTAAATGGTTTTTGTTTTTTTAAAAATGGCATGAGCGCAACTGGATACAGATCAGTTATATTTCTGTGTCCTGTAGCTAGGAGTTCAATCATTTTGACCATGATGAGAACTGTGAACTGGCTTAGGTGATTTAGAAGGAACTTAGGGATGCCGTGCAGTCCTGGATGAATGCTATCCGACAGGGATATAAGTTTATTTTTAAGTAGGCCGTCCATGATGCCATACTCGCCCAGGTCCCCGGCTTCCAGCAGTCCGGTTTGGAAGGAGAATTATCTGCTTGCATGAGTTATTGGTAGAGCTGACTGATGAGTAACATCATTAGATAACCTACAAGTGTAATTCCGTCACTGGTAATTGACGATGGGGTAACTTGTTGTCTATTTGCCCTTAGTGCCCACTTGAGGTACCCTCTTGTCCAGAAATGTTGTTGAGTCAAGAAGAATTTGGACCTCCTGATGGATAAGTATTCTGCAAGTGACTTTTGTTTAGTATGGTAAAGGTTTTTAAATGATATGATGTCATCTATATTGGAATGATTCTGTTGCAGCATTTGTAATTGGTTTTCGATATCTGTGAGATCTCTGAGTACGCTATTTGGGCCATTAAATTTTCCTGGTGTGATGATTTAGAATGGATTGGAGTATACCAATGTAAGTAAACCGGGGTTCTTCAGCTGGAAGGGAAAAGATGTTGATCTTTTGGAAATAGATGTAGGTCTCAGAAACTATGGCTTCTGTCATGCAGGACTTTGTGACTATGCGTAGTTCTGCCAGGCCCCTCTGTGGGTAATGGAATTGCAATAGTTTCCAGACAGATAACTAGAGCCATATGGTCTGTCAAGGAGACAGGAACTAAAGCTGCATCAATGTGGAAGTAAAGGTCTGGCATATAGTATATCAGGTCAATCAGGGATCTTCGGGTTCTGGTGTAAAAAGAGAAGACACCTCACATCCGTCTTCGGTTTATGTGATGGATGAATCTACTGCTGAAGTTTCTGTATGTGGTATTAAAATCTCCTAAGAGTATTATGGGACTGGTTCTGTTGCTGATGTGGCATTTAGCATATTGATTATGTTGTAGTACTGAGTTGTGTCGTTGACCGTGTACACGTAGGCAATAATAATAGGATATCCCCAGTAATCAACCTCAATGATAACAATGTTGGCATCTAACCATAGAAGATTAAAGCCATTGGGGATGCCAACTCCTACAGAGGCCGAGGAGCCAATGGAAAATTTGGTATAACCTGATGATGAAGGCATTGCTAGGATTTTGTGATCGGTGTTCAGGTGATATTTAGTCTCTCCCATTAAGAGTAAGTGTGGAAAGTTGAGAGAAATCCAGTTTTTAATAGCATAGGGCTCTACTGAATGAGTTGATGCCACGAATGTTGACTCCAGCGATTTTTACAGCTCATAACGATCTAATTTATTTAATGGCTCCTAGATTAACAGCTCTGAGTAAGTGGATGAATGTTCCCAGCTAATGTCGTTTTTCTCTCTCTAATTTAAACATAGTAATCCAAGGATAGCTTTTACTTTTTTTAAATCAGAAATATTTTAAAAACAATTTCACTTCAAATCGTTTCTCATTTTCCAATCATTTTTTAAAAAGACAGCTTTTTTTTTGTTTGTGCAGAACAAGTTTTTGACTTTCTTTTAATAGATTCATAAATAAATTTTAAATTTTCAAAAATCTACTAAAGCATAAAATGTATCCAAAGCAAATAAATGTCAATTTTTAAAATTTATTTATAAAATTAAATGGAATATAAATTATTTTTTGCAATAAATTAATGATTATTTATTTTAAAAACAATCTTATCTAATCTTTATAATTAATATTTAAAATAACAATTAAGTTGCATTTTGTGTATACAGTAGTTGGTTTGGTGAAATGACAGACACTGGGGATTAAGATTCAGGGATCACACTAGGACACATCCAGCTCTATAATTTCTAGTGCTGGAATTTCTTATAAATTCCTGAGCAATAAACCATTCATTTATTAATTTATTATAAAATTATTATTTGTATTTTTTAAAAGTAAAACATTAAAAAAAAAGGCTCTACATATACATATTCATATAGTAAATGAAGTAATTAAAAATTATTTACTTACCAAAATTCCCAAAGTTACCAAAATTTCCAAAATTACTATAATGCCCTGATCTTTCATTGTAAATCCGAAACAATATTAAACTTGTTAATGGTCTTGCAATTAGATTTATAATAAACATACTACATGAATTGAGGAACAATTTACTAAAAAATAGAAGCATTTAAAAATAATTCCAAATATTTATTTTTTGACAAAACACACACACACACAAGCAATGACCTCAAATAAAAAATAAGACGTTAAAAAAATTTCAAATACAAAATTCGTGTATGTATAAATATCGATGTTTAGCTATAGGGTAAAACAAGATTAAAAACCATTCAAATTTTCATCTGAAAATTGATAATCTTGATAAATACTGTCCTCTCTTTAGAATTAAGTAATAGGGAAGAAATCTATTTCCTTTTGATAATAGAAATAGATAAATAATCTATGCCTTCTGTGTTATATTTGATGAACTGTCTTTAGTTTAACTTTGGTCAACAAATATTGAATTATTCACTTGTGGACAATCAGACACTACATTAAAAAAGATATATTTTTAAAAATTATTTTATTTTTTTAGTTATATTAAAATAATAATCAATTTTTGTCTTGTTATAAAAATATTTATTTTATCAGGTTAAAAGAATAACAATTTTTTTTTAGTTACCATCTATCACCTGTTTTACTTTGAATATTCCCTTGAATTACTTACTTTTTTTAATTTCTTATTTTCTTTATTAAAATATCATATAATTAAAAATTGATGGTTTGTTTTTTAGAAGAATCTACTATCCATAGTAAATTTTGTTAGTTATTAAACACTAAAATTACTGAATTTGGATCTTCAGGACTGTCATATTATTGAAGCATAGAATTCTGTCAAGAAATGTGTTATGAATACAAGTTATATATTCACTAAAAAGAAGAATGTGATTTAATTAAAAATATGGCATTTTCCACTTGGCAGAACAATAGATATGGCATTTTCCACTTGGCAAAACAATAGATTAAATGTGAAACTTTGTAATAAATATAAAAATCTGAAGGTAGTTCAATGACTGACAAGAAGACTTAAAAAAAAAGATTGGTGGTTTAAAACTGCAAAAAGGTACAGAAATTTGCTAATTAACCTGAGAAATAGTATCATAATCTCATTAAATCCAGCAATGACCCTCTTTTATGATGTTAATATTTTGAACAGGTGAAAGGAGTATTTTAATCATCTTATGAATAATAATACAAGAATTGAGATGATAACTTTTAATAATATGTCCATTTTAACCAATTTAGATTTGGACAAATATATCTAGTTTAATAAAGGCAAAACAGCTTTTTGCAATCTTGAAAATGGAAAGGCTACAAATACTGATGAAATATCTGGAGAAGTTTTAAAATACAGAGATGTGCTACATTCAAAAGTATTGAAATTTTTTTAGGAATATATAGATCCATGAAGTAGTTACAATTGCTCTCAAAAATGTTTTTATTGTTCCAATTTTTATAAACAAGGTGAATAAACAAGAGGCCAGTAATTATCATGGAATATCATTATAATCCACTACAGTAAAGATGCTATTAAGGATTTTATTGAATAAATCGCTTCAAGCCCTAAATGAATAATTACCATAAATTTAATGCGATCTTAGAGAATCAAGAAACACTATAGGCATGGTTTTTATGCCAGGCAAATGCAAGAAAAATGCCAGGAACAATTGCTTTTATTGATTTAGTCAAGGCATTTGATTCAATTAATATATGGCATTGTTTGAAATTAGTTGATTGTTCACCAAAATGTATTCATATTATACAGCTTCTATATATGATGAAATAAAAGGAAATTTATTGCTACAGAATGAAAAAATCTATAGCATTTGAAATACTTGTTTTAACATTGTTTTCAATTTTTATGATAGTAATCTTTGAAATTGTTAGTAGGTGGCTTAATCAAATAGGAAAATACATGATACAGGTTTGATGATAAATTTTTTAATTTGAAATGATTAAAAGTGAAAAAAAGAACTTCTTGGAGTCTGAATTTACAATATGTTGCTGATTATGCTATTTTTGCCAGTTCAAAAGATTTATTTACTGAATGTTTTTAATGTCTTGAATGCAATATGTAAAGACTTTGGTTTATTAATTAATGTTTAAAAAACTCAAGTTCTTTATCAACTAGTGATTGAAAAAAAATCATTAGCAACTTTTAGCTTCAATGGTTATCAATTTGAGAATGCAAACGAGATGAACTTAGATGCTGAGATACAATACACAATTCAATCTGCTGTTGTGCTTTTAACAAGTTAAAAGATAGAGTATTTGATTATAGGAAATGCAATTAAGTTGGCTATATATAAAACTATTATTTTATCTAATTTAATGTATGGATGTGAAACTTGGATATCCTACCAGTGCAATATAAAGGCATTAGAAAAGTTTCATTAAAGAATGCTCTATAAAATTTTAAAAATACAATAATAAGATTATAAAACCAATTAATATATTCTTCAGCTCACTGGATGTGATATTAGTGAATCCACTATTATAAAATCACACCTTCATTGGATTAGACATGTAAAATGAATGAAGAATGGGAGAAGAATGGTTTTTATAGGAGAAGTAGGCTCTAAATATTACTTCAAAGACATTCTAAAGAAGTGCAATGTCAACCGTTTCCATTGTATAGATATGGCAGAGAAAAGAATACATTGGAGAAATATAATTACACATGGTGTTGAAGTATTTCACAAAGAAAAGTTTTCTGTTGAAGAAATTATAAGACAGCATACAATATCAAGAAAACTGAAAAAGCACCAAGCATGTTTTATATGTGATCTTTTTTTCTTTTGGAGTTGGAATAGTCATATTTGTTTATAAGTGGATGTTTATTATTATTATTACATTTGGAATCTGCTTATTATTTATTTTTCCTGAACAATAGTCACAATAAGCTTATACAACATTTTTTATTGTAAGTATGATTTGTATGAATATAGTGAGTATATGTTTATTAATGCACATAAAAGTTTAATTTAGATTTTAAGAATAATTATAAACCTAAAATGCACCATCTGGACCATAAAATACTGACCGTTTAATAAATATACAAACAGGAGTTTATCTCACTATTTTTTATATGTATGAATAAAATAAAAATAATCTTTTAAGTTCTAAAACTCCAAGTTATCTTCTTACAAGTACCAAATATATTATATATCAGCAGCATCATTAAATATATAATAATTATAAAAAAATATTGTATAATTAATATAACAATAATTTATATTTGAAAAGGATACGCTACAGAAAAATTGAACACTGTTAAAATAAAAAAATAGAGAAAATTTAATATTAATATGAGATAATATATGTCCATATATATATATATTATTATAAACATAAAGGATGACAAACAAAATATAATAGAATATAAATTATGAAATAACATTATAATGATACCTAACTCATAATCCACTTGATTATTGAAAAGTCAAAAAAATAAGAATCTGAACAATTACCTTATGATTTATTTTAGACTTTTCTATAATTTATTAGATTTTAAGTTTGGAAAGTAAAATTTATATATATAAAGAAGAAATCATTATAGTTTTAAATAACACAATTTTGAATTAGCACACTTTACGAATTGTTTAACTATTTTATTTACTACAGCCAAAATTCTTTTGACAGCATTCTTTAAAATAATAATTGAACAACAACAAAAAAAAACTTAATGAATTAGAAAGTAAATTGGATGAATTATAATAAATTATTCAAATAGGATTACATTCATTTAAAAGCAATCTTTTTTAAAAGATACAATATGTAACAAATGTTAATAAATTATTCAAATAGAGGTTCAAAGTTTATATGCAATAATTATTCCACATTCAACAGCACCAAAAAGCAAATAGACAAATTAATATTTTATTCTCATTATTACATTAGTCATGGCATAAATTATCTGTATTAAGTAAATTTCTTCCTATACAATGAACTCTTAGTTCATTATATATGTGTGTATCATTTTTCTGCAACCATCATGTTTTTTTTTTTTTTTGGTTCCGAAAAGTTATTTTTTACTGAAGTCATTATTTTTTAAACTTTTTTTTTTTAATCTATTATTGACAATTCATAGTCTGGATATCATATTTTTCTGCATGAATAGTTTTTTTTTTCTTTTCTGAAATATTTTTATTATTTTATTTTTAAAAAATAACAATCAGAATTCTCAAAATTTCTAAATAATTTTCTTTTATTTATTTTTTGTTTTAAATTAGAAACAACATTATTGCTTTCTTTTCCTCTCCAACTTATCTTATTTTGTTCTCATTCTTAGAAAAAAAATTTTTATTATTATTTGATAGCAACTTTTGTCTTTACACTTTAAAATTCTTTATATTTTCAGAGATCAAGAGAAAATATCAATTAATTTTAATTTCTATTCACAAAATCTAAACAAATTATTCTTTTTTATATATTTTAATAATCAAATAAGATTATATAAAAAAAAAATAATCTTGTCTAATCACTATAATTAATTATTATGAAATTAAAATATCTAGTATTCATATATATATAGTGGAGCTGTGAACTTTGCCATATTTTGTTCAAAGCCCATCTCACATTCAAATGTACATAGTGTATAATAACTCACATTTTGTTGATAAACATTGATTAGAATAGAATACATGTTATTTATTGAACTGCAAGTATACAGTATTTTTGAACATGCACGTATTCATAACACAAATGCTTTTTCATATATATTGAAACTGTAAGATTCAAGTTCAAATCTTAGTTTCACCTCAGTCATATTTCTTCTATCGTCTTCTACCCACTCCTCCATCCCATCTAAATTTAAACCCTTATTATTGGACTGTGTGCGTATAATAGTATTAGTTATATACACCTGGGTCTCTTTTTACGCGGACTTATTTAACATGATTTTGAAGTTATGCGATTCGTATTTCACCGGAAGTCGAATTCTGATAATGCGTTATTACTTTGAATAATAAATTTCGCGCACTTACGTTATATTGAAAGTAATAGCACATTATTGGAATTCGACTTTCATCTTAGTAATTTCAATATTTTCAGTGCTTTATAATAATAAGATTTTATGCAATAATGAAATTAAAACCATGATTTCCACATTTTATGTATACACACATTAAATTTTACAAGATTATAATGTAAATTTGTTCAAACATTGTGCGTGTTAATTTTGCATTTTAAATCACATTCTGTTTTTGCTTTTTAAAAAAGAATGTAATCAATTCTTAATCATTTAGTGTCCACAAGTTTATTTTTAAAAGGTCAGTAATAGCAGTGGGCACAATTAAATTTAACAATTAAAAATTAAAATCTGATTTTTAATTGTAATTAACAATTTAAAAATTACTTACGGCGACTTGAAATTAATGTGATGTGAAATTTGATTTTTAAACGGAATTGAAAATTAAAGACAAAAATAAGAATTGAATTTAATTTTTAGTTGTTAGTTTCATAAACAATTAATAAAAGCATCGTCTCAAAGATTAATTACTAATTACGTTATCACCAAAAAACCATTGACACAACATGAGTGTGAAGTTGGCGCTAGTTGTTTGCAAACAAACGTGTTTTTCGACAAATAGCTATAATAATTAAAACGTGTATAATAAATGTAAATTACTGTACTGTAAATTATGCATAAAAATATATTATTTTGAATAAAATTAAATATTATAGTTAAAAAAAGTTTGTCTTGTATCAATTTTTTTCAAATTTGAAATTTTTTTAGTCATATTTTATTTCCTTATTTTTTTTGCGCGTGAATTTTAAAGTAATTTTACATTGGTGCTTTGCTTTTACGCGAATTTTGAAAAATCACAGACCGCATCCCCCCTTTTTCAATGTAAGTTACGTCTATTTTTGCGTGATTTCGTTTGCGCGTGATTTCTGAGGAACCTATCTATCGCGTAAAACGAGACCCAGGTGTATATAAAAGTTTGTTAAATATGCCTCATGCATACACACTCCAATATGAGATATTAATGCACTGAAAATAATTTATTAAATTCAGAATATTTAATATTTTGCGTTAATTATTATTTAGGTCAAAGTTATATAACATTTTAATTTATAAAATCTAAAAGTTGTTTTTAACCTTTTTAAATGTTTAAATGTATTAAAAATAGAAATTCCCCTAATAAGTAAAATTGTAAGCCATAGTGGGTGGGGAGAGACAATAGAATACTGAGAAATATTCCTAAAAGATTTTTAATTAGTTTTTAAAGAATCATCTGCAGTATAATGTGGTCATAGGTGAAATATGCAATAAAATAAAGTAAAATGTTCGGATTGAAATGACAAATGGAACATGTGCTCTTAATGCACTATTTTACCTGCAGATATTTGAGCGGACCTGAAAGGCAAACAAATACATAATGTCAGATAGATCCGAAATATAAAGAGCAAGGGAAACAAAAAGGTATATAAAGTCTTGTTAAAAGTAAAATTGGCTAGCTATCTGAATCTCCCAATGTCAGGTTAAGTTAATATCTAATGTCTAATCTCTGATCTGCCATCTGCTTGTTCTTTAAAATATGCTTTTTACGTATAACATTGCGATGCCCAAGTAGTAGGCGTGAGCTATTCTTCTTTGGAGAATGGGAGATGCACTGGATCCGCTACTTGCTTTTAAAATGAACTGAAATTGTCTGCTGTAATCCGTATACTGCTACCTAATCAATTGCTGCTTACAACCATGACCACTAAATGAACTATTAAGAAAAAACTACTGTGTCATACTTCATGAACGAGAGAATCATTCAGAAACGTGCATGTTCTGCTTAAATCAAAGGTAACCGGTACTCAAAATTTCTAAGAACTTTCACACTCTTTATTCAAACTAGAACTCATATCTTTAATTTGTATAGTTTTGTTTAGAATTCCTCATGTAAATTCTTTTAAACCACTAAACTTCTTAAAATCTATAACCTTTAAAATGTTTAATTACTATACCATCTTTCCTTTTCTTTGGGTATCCATTTCTATTAATATTTATTTATTGACATAATTAATTTCATGCTTCAATAATTTCCAGCCTAGCCTCTTGACTTTATTAAATGTTAGCCTTTGCCAAAATATGCGGAGTTATTAGATAATATATTTATAGTAAACTCGTCTTATATTTATGAATAGGCTAGCTCGGAAATTATCTATCTTTATATTTTATAAATTATTTCTCAGATGCATCTCATTTTATATTAATGTGCTTTCTAGTGTCTTGTTATATTTTAAATGAATCATCGTAGCTTTAGAGATGCATCTGACTTTCATGTTTACCTATGCATGTGAGGGTACTATAATTTGTATGGGCGGATATCTTAGCTTAACAATAGAAATATGCTAGAATTATAATCTTTACCCTTTTATTATTAATTTTGATTGGCATCCATTGAATTTAACTTTATAATCAAACCAATCTCATGTTATTTGAGAGCTTGTAAGTTAAACACTCATAAATGTGGGCCTCGGGAGTGAATCATCATTTATTAGCAATTAAAATATAAATCCTGTTCTATTATCAAACGATAGGTGTTATTATTGAGCGATGCCAAAGTTTTTCTCTTATTTTTAAGCCAGGAAAATCACTGGATACCTATGTTTAAAGGTATCATTCTGCTCCATATGGAAGGGCATAGTTCAAAGTGCTCCCATCGAAAGCTGAGTCCGTCATGCGGTCGGGTAGTAACAGTGACAGAAGTTCCCGTATACTCAGACTTGCGATTATGACCGGTCTCGTAGGTCCTCGGCAGAAAGCCCACCCATGAGTTTATATTTCCCTCCTGGCTTGCATCTCAAAGTTCGCTCCGTTATTATTCTATGGCATCTCTATCAATACCACCTCTCGTCTAGTTAACTATTCTTTATTCTCTGCTTATGATTTCACTTCCCAAGCCTCCCACGTTATCTGCCCTCCAATAACAGGCCCTATTTTAGAATTAATCATGTAAATAAACTTTTTATACAATCTATTATTGGGATGAGTTAATTCACAGCCGTATATCTCCTTCAACTTTTACCTTACACGATAGCTAATGTACTTAGTCTGGGGCATAAAATAACGGTTTGCAACCATTAGGGACATGTCGAATGAAATGCTTTAATAATGTAAACTCATGCCATATTAGGAGTATTGACTAAGATCAAACTCCAAGCTTGTACATAAATTTATATTAATATTAAATATAGTTTTAATTATATCTACATCTTCATGTCTATTTCCTTAATGCTTTATAACTATAGTATCTCGTGTTGAAATAAATCAAATATAACTAGGTCATTCATTAGATTAGTGGTAATATTAGTTGTAATAGAATTAGAGTCTCTTGCATCTCCCTGATCCTCGTGGCCTAAAACATGTTTGTTAATGTGATGGCAAGTATGTTATCCCATAGTTATATGTTGTGTAATCAATTTACTAGATTCGATTTCAGCATTGCAGGTCCTGAATCCACCTGTAGTGCTGCTTTTCGACTGTAGTGGAGGGAAGATGCAACTGGTTAACGAGATATACAAATTCTGACCATTACAATATGTAAAAACAAAATTTTAAATAACAATAATATTTACATATATTTTTCTGAGTGTGTGTTCACTTATACATTCACTGAATCAAGGAAAATAAGAAAAAAACAAACTAATTACTATATTTTTATTTTTAAAATAATGTAATTAGCAAAATGTCTGACTTTCTAACTATTAAATATGCTCTGGGTGATGCTTTTTTTTTAATAACTTTTTTTTCTTATAGAAACCTAATAGACTAATCTCTTTAACAAGAAATTACAATTTGTTTTTCTTTAAGTCAGTCTTATCTTTAAAGTATATTCTAAACGTTTATAAATGGTGGAGTGATTATTCAGATTTCATTTTTAATTAACTAATTTATAATAATCACAGATAATAACCAGATTAGACACACATAAAGGCAAACCTTTATGTAGATCTAGTCATGTTCCCTGACCGTTATCCTCACCGCATTAATATTATTAAGTGGCAAAATAATTTACTTTGAATTCAGATGAGAAATAAACAAACAATAAAATTATTAATAATAACAATTTTAATTAAAAAACAGAATGAGAATAATATAATAATTGTATTTACATATTCACATCTAAATGTTGGTATGGAGAGCATGTGTGCTAGGAAAAGTTATTACTGATTCATAATAATTCATAAGAAAAAAGTTTATATTAAGTTTATTCAATTACTTAATTATGTTTCAGTGAACTCATGTTTCATTAGCTTTTGAATGTAGATATATGGCCACCAGAATTATTATTTTAAATATCTGCAAGCAATTTTTAATATTTTAACTTCTTGTGATTTGTTTCAATTGTAGTTTTATTTTCATCAAGTTTTTTCTATTATTGAGAGTATCAAAATTACGTAATTTATAAATCAAGTCTTAGAAGAATATTTCCATTGGATAATTAATTAGAGGACAAGTTTCTTGTTATCAAGTGTTATATATTTTCAGCATCTGAAAGCAATTAATAAACCGGTAGAATCAAAGTTAATTTCTAAGACATTCTTTTGTTTACAGTTCCATAATCAGCTATATTACTGGAAATTTCAGGGTGAGGCACTCTGAAGATTCTACCCATGAAATTGCATTATCTCTATTTAAATACCATTAAAATTTTCTCGACTTCCATCTTGCACAATGAAGAGTTAATAATTCCCTCCATTTTTTTTTAACATCAGATAATCCGAGTTTTTCTTTTTCATTTCCAATTGGTTTCCATAGCAACTTGTTATTATTAATAGTTAATTTTATTTTACAATGAAGAATTGTAATAAAATTTTAATTTTTACAATTAGTATTATTTAATAAATATAGTTTTACTTCTCAATATTATGTAACAAAAAAAATAAAAAACACTTATTTGTAATAGTTAATAAAGAAGAAGATATAAATTAATATTAAAGTTTATCGGCTTAACGTTTTCGAGGATCCATGTCTCATATTCATAGCCTTCATAAAATGTATAGTAAAATATATGCAAATATTCAAATAAGCTAGTATTACATAACCCATTTCTTTGAGATTTCAAAGCAAGTGTCTTTCCTATTAATAGCATGGATGTTTCCATTAATGTAAAATGCCTCCGTTATTTTTCTTTTGTGATTGTTTGATTCTGAGCACACTATTATGGGATTGGCAGGTGTGAAGTTGTGTCCAGATTGTTTAGCATGCTCCAAAAATACAGAGGTTGTGTTGCTGTTCTTCTGAGCTCTGTTATACATGTAAAGATGTTGAGCCAGTCTAGTGTTGACTGTAGCTTTCGTTTCACCATAATATAAAGCGTGGCATCCGGCCTGAGGGCAGGCAATGGAGTACACCACGTGTGGGGTGAACGATCGATTAATGTGGTCTTTAGAGTTGTTAATCAATCTATTAGAATTAGGTGGAGTTCTAAATGCTATGTTAAATTTATCGGTTAATGCTTTCGTTGGTTTGTTAGATATTTTAGAAATGTAGGGGATTGTTATTCTTGGTAGAATGATGTGAGGTGCATTATTGTTTATTGTATTATGAAATTTTGTGATTTTATTTTTAATAGCTTTAAATTTGAACCCTGATACTAATAGATCTTTAATATAGTTGTTTATGTTTTTTTTCCTGTCTGCCTCGTATTTGCATAAATAAAAGTTTCTAAACAAAAATGCATTAAGGCTAGAAAATTTATGCAATGCAGGTGAGTTAAAGTTAGTGTGGATACAGCTTCGAATTTCAAATGGTTTGACAATCATTTTGTAATCTATTAAATGGCGATTTCTCGATAAAGAGAGGTCTAGATATTTGAGTTCTTTATTATTTTCATATGTGATGGTGAATGAAAGTTTGGTTGAGTTTTGTAGATCATGTTGTATGTTTAAAATATTATCTTTAGAGGTTATGATAAAAATATCGTCTACATAACGAATATATGTAAAGTCTTTGTTGCTATTGTGATATTTTGGAATGATCGATAGCTCATATTTATTTAAATATATGCTAGATAGAATACCACTAATAGGAAGGCCCATAGGCCATCCATCTTGCATAATGTACCACTTGTTTTCAAAAAGTGTGAATATGTGAGAATCGAGCCATGACAGGAAAGCAATAATGAATTTAACACTTTCACTATGGCAATGTGCTAGCAGCAGCTCTTTGTGTACTACTTGTATGGATGCTTTTCTATTAATTGATCCGTATAATTCCTTCACATCCATTGTAGCCATAATGGAAGTCTGAGAGATTTGAGTATTTTTGATTTTAGAAATAAATTGGAGAGAAGAGTTTATCGTGTATTCACCAAAATTAAGGTAATCTATAAGTAATTGATTGGTTAGTTTGGCTGCTTCAAAATAATGCACACCACCGAAATCCATCATCAATCTTAGTGGTTCACCAGTTTTATGTAGTTTCAAATTGGCGAACATTCGGGGGAGGGGGGGTCTAGTGGCAGAGGAATAAATCCTGTAATATTCAGATTTAGTGATCCCTTTATCCTTGAATGTCCGAAGCACATTGTTAATAAATTTATCTCGATCTAGTTTAATATTAAAAGTGTTATCATGTACCAGCTTAATATTTTAATTTGGTCGTGCATTTTGTTTTTATATTATTATTTTAAATTTCTATATAATTTTAAACATGACTTTTATATATTTCAGAATACATTATCAAAAAGCCATGCATGTAAACTCTATCATGGAGGTTACAATATATAGTGTGTATCAATGTTTTAAAAAAAAAATTAGTTAAAAAGAATTTTAAAACCAAGATTAAAAAAGATCACAAAATTATATATTTTATATTTAAATAATATGCTTAAATTGGACATTGAATAACAATTGTTTTGTTTTAAAGGGATTATTAAAATGTATTTTTTATGTAACTTTCTTGGATTCATTGAATAAAAAGGAAAGAATGTAAAAACAGGTTTGAATAGAGATTATATAATGGCAGATAATACTTTTTTGGAAAGCAAATGTCTTTTTAAAGCACAGACTCAATAAAAGGCATATAAATTTAATTAGTTGGAGTTTTAAGTTGAATCTGAATGGAGAAAATACAATGTTAAAAAATCAAAATAGCATATTCTACAGTTGCTAATATAGAATGGGCAAATTAGATGGCCTATATTTTTAAATAGACCACTATATCATAGCCATAATTGACTAGAAAATTGAAAAAGACTGCTCATTAGTTGTCTATGGATTTCTGAAACTATAGATATGTCAACCATTGTGTTTCAATCAGTAATTAAGTCCAACATTGGGAGAGTGATACCTTGAAGCTTCATAACATTTCTTTACTCATCTACAAAATTATCAAAGTCATGTCAGTCATAACTCTGAAAAATAAGAAGGAAAAAGTCTGCAATATAGATAGACATTTTTAATCTTATAAAAATTATCTGAATAAGTTCATTTATATTTGCCATTTCAATTCTTTAAAATGAATATGTTATTACAAACTATTTAATTATTTATTTTAAAAGAAAGTTAGTTTATTAATTGTTATTTTAAAAATCTTTTTTAACTTTTATAAGCATAATTCTTCTTTAAAAAAAAAATCTCAAAAAAGGAACTTAAATTTTATAAAGATTGATTAATCACATTAAACTTTTAAAATTCTTTATTGAATGATTGTTAGTATTATTTAAATGCAATAATTAAATTTCTGTGAACTATTTATTATAATTCTAGTAAGTATGAGTGAATTACTAATTGATTAAACTGTATTATCAATATATCAATGTTTAAATTTTTATGCTTTTTGCAGCTAGATCTGGTTAAAATAGAAGAAAACACACTATATTAAAGGAATATAGTAGATTTATATTTTTCTTTGGTTTAACCAAATAGCAACAAATATGATTTTTACTGCAAATTGATGGCATGGTACTAATATGATATTATAAGATTAAGAAGTAAAGCACAAACCAAATTAATATAAATGTTTATCATTTAAGCATAGTAATCTAATACATTCTCTTCTTTGCCTTTGTTCTGATTATTGAAATTACTGTTGATGTTTGTATTTTAGATAGCCATCATCATCACCATTGGCATCACTTCTAGTTAAATACAATTATATTGTTATCTCCTTGTCCACATATATATTCAGTACACATGTATAGTATATCAAGTTAGGGCTATTCATCAAGTGATTGATCATCTGGTTTGAATTCATCATTAATGGATAAAATTCACTTCCTTTTAATCTGTTACATTTAAATGTTCAATATATAACATGATTATCGTCTGATTAATTTTATCAAAAGATTAATATTCCCTTATTTCTTTTAATTCATTATAATATAAATATATCATTCAAATTTTAAAAAAACTCTATACAGAAAAATATAACATTGGAACTATTAATAATAAATACGAAAAAATGACAATTTAAAAATGATGATCCTTAAAAAAATAATATATTTATATGACCCTAATTTGAGACCAAATACAATGAATGCAAAAATATGATACATGTATAATCAATAGATTGATAGTTTGCTATACTAATTTTATTAGCAATTGTGATGTAACAGAACTTAGTGTGATGAAATGAATCTATTGATTTTATAAATAGAATTAACCTTTATAATGATGATGTCACAACGCCAATTAATAATAAAAGCAATATTTATAATTATTCACTGACCATTACAACTTTCATGATGTTAATGAAGTTATTCATAAATAATTCACTATCTTTACATATATGTTTTTAACAATTAAGATAAAACGATATATGAATATCATACTCAAATGCATGTGTTATGCAAAAAACTTATGAAAAATATAGATATAAAATTTAACAATAAATTTTCTTATCATGTTCCTCATTTGTATATTTTTAACTATAATACTGACTTTCTTTGAATTAGATATAACAGAAAAACTAAATCATACAATATTTTTTCATATTCAAATGCTACTAGTAATGGCAGTATCTCTCTACTATCAACATAGGTAACTATCCACAAATATTTTCAGCGTTATGATTTCACAATTCAGCAAAATATCTGTAGTAAATATTTTCATATCAGCCAAATCTCAAGACAAGATGAAAGGCAAATTTTATATTAACTTTTAGAGTATCAGCTTATTATAAGTATGATTTATAGAAAATTTTGAACATTATATTAGACTGCTGAGCATTAGTTCAATAGTACCAATGACTGAGTTAAGAACTAAAGGTTCCTGGATCAATGTCTAAAAAAATAAAAAATTGTTAATTAATAATCTAATTGTTTGACTTAACCTACTATTGTGACATATGTTACATGAACTTCAAATAAATGACATATGTAATAAACAAATATTATGAAGAAGTACTTTTTGAAAAATCTCAGTCATAGTATCAGTTATCTTCCATTTAATATCAATGTAGAGTTTTTCCTGTTGAAACGTCAATTTTACAAAGATTTTAATGCTAAATAAAGAGATAAAAACTTTTTTTCAGAAAACTTTCAAACAATAATCATCCACATTTTGAAACTTATTTACTGCTAAGCTATATACAAATAAAGATTAATCCATGTTTGTTTTATATACTTACATAACTATATGCTACATAATTTATAAATACACATTGTTTATAATTAGATTTTCATATGTTTATAGATTCAAATGTTAAAAATTTAATAAAAATTATTTATTTTTTTAAATAAAATCTTTTTGTCTATTAATATAATAGTTAAATGTCAAAGAATAAGTTACAAAATAGTAAATGGACAAAATAGATTTAGTTTAACCATAAATTTATAATCAAGTTTACCATGAGTTCACAATTATAAAAGATGAGTTTTACAAATCCAAAGAGTCTTAAGTAGAGGTAATATTTTTCACTAGTTAATTTTATATTTAGACTTACCTCTTTTAACAATGTTTATAAAGAGGGTTTGTAATGGGTTTTTTTATCTTACTTTTATTTTTACATTGCCTTTTTTAAAATTTGTTTAATTTACATTTTTTTATTGTAATTATTACTAATACCTATATAATGCAGAATTAGTATTGAGTAATGCTGGTGACATTTGAAAAGAGTTATGTAAGGAGGTAGATATTATTTCAAACCATATTGATGAACTTTAAGAGTAAATGAAATACCAGTGACGACAGCATGCAACATGCATAGCTGTTCCCTCCAGTATCTCCCCCTTTCCCCACCTATTTAGGATTAATCTACATAATTAGATATTTTAGTGATTTAACAGAATTGTGTGTGTGGTGATTATAGATACTGATTATATTCATTGAGTTTCTAATTTTTGTAATTTTTTGTTTTAAGTGATGGTTAAGTGATATATCTTTTCTTCAATCTTTGCTATTTACATAGTTTTAAATTTCAGAACTTTCACACCAACCAATAAATGAATGGTTAGCTGAATTAGCTATGGACTGGCTATCTGTAAAAAAATATAAACTTCATAATAAAATCATCAAATTATACTCAAATCCTAGATCATGGGCATGACAGCATAATATATTTCATTTACAAAATATATATCCATATAAAACAAATAAACAAAATAAAAAACTCACCTCCTGATTTAATTCCATAATTAGAATAATTTAATGATATTGAAATAATGTCCAATGAAATGCTTGACAAATTTATGCCCATCGCCTTAAAAAAATAATTTAAAAATTAGAATTATATTTAAAAAAAAAATCACAGATAATCAGCCACTTGATAATAAAAACGAATAAAAAAATGTCATTGTTACATACAAATAACACTTCCACTAACAACAATAATGGCAAGATAAGCAAAAGATATACTATCAAGAAAACATTAACAATTCAGAACTGTCATAAGAAAAGGCTACTCTTCATATTTCCAAAATTTGATAATCAATCAGTTTTTGCACAATATTTCAGAGTTTGACTTTATATAATAACAAAACAGTGTGAAATAGAATGAACATACTTTTGACTCAGATTACACAATATTTATAAAAACCTCAAGTATTATTAATCAAAAGAAAGTTAACAATGTATACTATATCATCACATTTCAGTAACAAAATTATAAAATCTAACAAACAGTGATAATAGCGATTTCAAACTAAAGACATACATATATACATTAAACATCACCTTTCAATGGTTAGTTTCTAGCTAAAGAGTTTATTAATAAAATCATAAATTCTCATCCATATTATCACATAGAAACAAATATATAATATTTTAGCCATTACATTTTTATTAATTCATTAATAGCTCTCTAAAAATGTAAAAAAAAAAACAAAAAAACAACAACATAATACTAAACACTACAGCAATGCTTTCAGCCATTTAGTCATTCTCATTGGCATAGAATCATATGTAATTTAAGAGCTAATTCCTGGCTGAAAAAAATTTGATCAAATGGGCAGAATTGTTATGTTCAGCTTCTTATTTTAATGCTCAAATGTAACTTTTGAAAAATTGACCCTACATTTATACTACTATCACAAATACAATTATATAATTAATTGTTATAGTAAACTATAAGTATTTTATTAAAATATCTTTAAAACTATTTAAAAACAATCATTAGTTACTAAGATGATTATACATTATTTTTTATAGTGATGCCTTTAAAATAAATAATAAAACAGCAACACTACTAATATTTGATCGTATATCCTATTATATCATAGGGGAAAATGAAAAAAGGGAAACAGTTTTTTATTTAAAGAGAATTTAGGCATGACCTCCAATCAACATTCATATAGTTACTAATGACATTGCATGAGTCTTTCATGTGCTAATATAAATATTTAACAATTCTGAATTTTAATCCAAAAAATTCTGTCCATCAATCAAAATTAACTGCTTATTTTATATAGATTTTACTTGTGAACCTTAAAAATATGGTGAATGCTATTTGAAATGCTTTTACATTAACTTGCCCTGTCTGTGTTTTTGTCAATATGTCCACATTTTTGAAATAACAATGAAAAAAAAATCTGTTCCTGTTTAAAACTCAAACTCACATTCTTATGTTTAAAACAGGCAAAACTTTCTATATGTATTGCCACTCAGTGCAAGCCAGAGTAATCAAGCATAAGAAATGGTGATCATGTGATTCTAATGTTTCCCCAAAAAAACTCCTTAACAACTGAGCCAATGAAAATATTGTTTGTAGAATAAAATGTTAATATTGATTTAACTCATACTTAATTAATTAAAATGTATATATCTGAAAGAAACATTACATTTGTGGAATAAAATTTTGTTAATATTGTTTTAACTCATACTTAATTAATTAAAAAGCCATTACATAGTAAACCATCACATAAAATTTAAATTTAGCATTAATTTGTTAGAAGGCATATTTTTTATTATCGCATCTTATTATTAAATTATAATTTTTATCAGATTTTTTTGTAGTTTTAATCATTTTTTAAAATATGTAAATATAACTAAAAAGTACAATTATAGTATATATTTAAGCTAGATGTAATTAAAGAGAATTTGAGCTTAGCCTTTCAAGCTCCCTCATCATCCACTCTATCCAATATAGTTGATACATATGATCACAATTATGTGAAAAAGATGAATGATCTCCAGTATATATATTTGATGCTGAACCAGCACTCATAAGTTGGACCGGATCATTATCTCCCACACTGTTTACATTAAGATAGCAAATCTACACTCTCCAACTCCTCAGCCATCCATATTACTGAAAACCTGATGATGGAATGCTCAAAGCCTTTGTTGATGCCAATATTTATAGTCAAACCCATGTTGATCTTAAGTCAATCTGACCTCTCATATATAGGATTTTAATATGTCCATTTAAATACACAAAATAGGGATAAGCAAAATACAGGCTGAATATGGAATACTGAAATACAAGTATAGTATATATATCACATGACCACCACCTCTTTTGCTTGTGTATAACTGTTGTTAAAACAGGAAAAACTCACTATACATATTGCCACACACAGCAAGCTAGAGTAATCAATGGATGCCAGAACGCTTGTACATAAAATCCCCATCTAGTGCCTACTCATCCAATATCTCCAGACTAGTTTCTGGCTTGTGGCCGTCAGTGAGGAGCCTTGGATCTGAGAGCACTGCACCTAGATCTTATGATCTAATGCAACGCTCCAGCAACTACCTTTTATCTCCATTTAACTACAAAACTACGAGTCTTAAACTGAAAACACCTTAATGTTTTCAATCCAAGCCGATGAGCTTA
This sequence comes from Epiperipatus broadwayi, assembly GCA_028023455.1. NCBI lineage: Eukaryota > Metazoa > Onychophora > Udeonychophora > Euonychophora > Peripatidae > Epiperipatus > Epiperipatus broadwayi. Next base: position 27,571 of record JAQFVV010012573.1, on the reverse strand, counting down.
TATAGTCATATGGGTCTGAACCCAGTTCAGTACCCATACATTTTGGTGCCTTTGTATAACCATAGCCAGCACTATCATATTAGGCAGGATTGGTTTTAAGCCAATAAACATCACATGACCACCACCTCTTATGCTTGTGTATAACTGTTGTTAAAACAGGCAAAACTCACTATACGTATTGCCACACACAGCAAGCTAGAGTAATCAATGGATGCCAGAAGGCTTGTGCATAAAATCCCCATCTAGTGCCTACTCATCCAATATCCCCAGACTAGTTTCTGGCTTATGGCCTTTGTCAGTGAGGAGTCTTGGATCTGAGAGCTCTGCACCTAGATCTTAGGATCTAATGCAACCCTCCAGTAACCACCTTTTATCACCATTTAACTACAAAACTATGAGTCTTAAACTGAAAACACCTTAATGTTTTCAATCCAAGCCCATCAGCTTATATAGTCATATGGAGATTTTATGCACAAGCCTTCTGGCATCCATTGATTACTCTAGTTTGCTGTGTGTGGCAATATGTATAGTGAGTTTTGCCTGTTTTAACAAGTTATACACAAGCATAAGAGGTGGTGGTCATGTGATGTTTATTGGCTTAAAAACAATCCTGCCTAATATGATAGTGCTGGCTATGATTATACAAAGACACCAAAATGTATGGGTACTGAACTAGGTTCAGACCATATGACTATATAAGCTGATGGGCTTGGATTAAAAACCTTAAAGTGTTTTCAGTTTAAGACTCGTAGTTTTGTAGTTAAATGGAGATAAAAGGTGGTTGCTGGAGGGTTGTATTAGATCCTAAGATCTAGGTGCAGTGCTCTCAGATCCTAGGATCCTCACTGACGAAGGCCGCAAGCCAGAAATTAGTCTGGGGATACTGGATGAGTAGGCACTAGATGGGGACTTTATGCAAAAGCCTTCTGGCATCCATTGATTACTCTAGCTTGCTGTGTGTGGCAATACGTATAGTGAGTTTTGCCTGTTTTTATAGTATATATACTTAAGCTGGATAAAATGATGATTGTAGGAAACTTGAAAATCTGGGTTCAAATCCCCTTTGACTACATCTAGCTTAAGTATATATACTATACTTGTATTTCAATATTACATATTCAGCCTGTATTCTGCCCATCCCTTTAAATAGACGTATTAAGATCCTACATATGAGGGGTCAGATTGATTTAAAGTTAACATGGGTATGACTATAATATTGTATCAACAAGGGCTTTGAGTATTCTATCTTCAGATTTTCAATAATATGGATGGCTGAAGAGTTGGAGAGTGGAGAGGATTGAAACTTGTCCATTAAAATGTGTAGATTTGGTATCATAATATAAACTGAGCACTGGTTATATGTATGTGAGGGAGATGATGATCCAGACTAACTGATGAGTGCTAATTCAGCATGAAATACGATATTGGACATCATATTAAATAGAATGGATGACTGTAGGGAACTTGAAAGTGTGAGTTCAAATCTCTTTAATTACATAATGCTTTTATATAATAGCTGACTGAAAAGTAGAAAAATAACAAAGTAATCTCCTTCTCAGTTAATTTGATATCTTGGGAAAATATCAGGGATCTTAAGAATCTGGACTTATTATAAAACTATTAGAAATTGTAGGAATATTATCATTTCATAAAAGCATTTGAGACTCTAATAAATCACAAATATCAAAAAGGTTCCAAATGGTTTTATATGAAACAACAACATTCCTGCAATTTTTAATTGTTTTATAACAAATCTAGATTATTAAGATCTCTGATATTTTCCAAAAATGGCAAATTCACCGAGAAGATAATTACCTAATTATTTTTTTACTTTTTAATTGGCTATTTACATAAAAACATTATTTAAAAAAAAATTTTTTTTACATATTTTTAAATATTTAGTTTTTGAAAATGTTTAGATCCCTATTACAATAAGTACTATGTGAATACAAGTATAATTTATATATTGAACTTTTAGATGTAATTGGTGGGGGTTTGAACACATATTTTCAAGCTCTCTTTAGCTATCCACTCCATCTTATATAACCAATACACATGACCACATACATGTGAAAATGATAAACACATTTTGTGCTGAACCAGCGTTCATTAGTTGGTCCAGATCATCATCTCCCATACATATATATATAATTAATGCTCAGTTTATATTAAAATAGCAAATCTTCAAGCTTTAATGATCAGGCTTCAATCTTTTCCATCCTTCAACTCTTCAGTCAACCATATTATTAAAATCTGAAGATGGAATGTTCAAAATCCTTTTTCATAACAATATTGTTGTCATATCCATGTTAACTTTAAGTCATTCTGACCCCTCATATGTAGGACCTTAATCTGTCCATTTAAATACACAGAAGAGACATAGCCAGAATTCAGGCTGAATCTAATATTTGAATACAAGTATAATGTATATACTAAACTTTTAGCTGTAATTAGAAGGGATTTGCTCCCTTCACCCATCCATACTATCTTCTGTGTATTTGTGATCTGATTGGCTAAGCGCTTGAGAGGTTTGCACTATCTCAGTTTAATTTCAATACTGTCTGCGCTTTGTAAAATAAATATTATTTACATATATTGCTGCAAGTTATAACATCTTAAAACTACTGTGTAGTAAATCGAAAGATTTCACGCTGTATGTTTATAATTAGAACTCAGTGAGTTGAGTGTGAAGATATTTAAGATTCACGCTTTCAGATCTAAGTACTTTGGACTGGCTTGGATATATAGAAAGACAAGTAAAGAAGAGAGTGGAATCACTCTTTTCTTGTTAAATTCTCTGTCTCAGTATTTGTGATCTGATTGGCTAAGCGCTTGAGAGGTTTGCACTCTCTCAGTTCAATTTAAATGAATATATTAAGTTTCTACATGTGAAGGATCAAAGTGATTTAAAGTCAACTTGGGTTAGTCAACAATATTGGCATCAACAAGGGCTTTGAGCATTCAATCATCAGATTTTCAATAATATGGATGGCTGAAGAGTTAGAAAGTGGAGAAGATTGAAGACAGTTCATTAAAGTTTGAAGATTTGCTATCTTAATGTAAACTAAGGCTGATTATATATATGTGTGGCAAATGATGATCTGGTCCAACTGATGAGTGCTGGTTCAATATGTAATACATATGATGGACATCATTTATCTTTTTCACATGTTTGTGGTTATGTGTATCGGTTATATAAGATGGAGTGGATAGCTGAAGAAAACTTGAAAGTCTATGTTTAAATCTATTACAGAATACTTATATAAAAAATATTACAGATTCAGCCTGAATTCTGTCCATGCCTCTTCTGTGTATTTAAATGGAAATATTAAGGTCCTACATATGAGGATCAGTGACTAAAACCAACAAGGGTATGACAACAATATTGGTATCAAAAAGGGCTTTGCGCAACCTATCATTAGATTTTCAGTAATATGGATGACTGATGTATTGGAAAATAGAAAAGATTGAAGCTTGACCATTAAAGTCTGAAGATTTGCTATCTTAATATAAACTGAACATTGATTATAGATATATATGTGTGGGAAATGATGATTTGGACCAAGCAATGAGTACTGGTTCAGCATAAAATTCTTACATTGGAGATCATTTATCTTTTTCATAAGTATGTGGTTATGTGTATCGGTAATATAAGATGGAGTGGATAGCAGAAGGGAGATTGAAAGTCTGTGTTCAAATGCCCTCTAATAAATATTATGATAAATCTTGAAAACTCACAGAGTATGCTTGTATCCTATTTCTTTAAATTTTGCAACAACTCTAATAACATTAGTCTATTTTACTGAGTTGAGAGTTTGGATCATCAGTTAAATTTTACAACAACTTCTCTGATTTTGATTTATTATAAGTATAAATGTTTGAATTAGTTATTATTTCAGACAAAAAAATTTAACATACATAAGTCTCTAATTTCTAATAATTTTTTTATTTTTCTTAAATTTTAGTGTCACTATTGAATTTTTGAAACCATCTAATATTTCTATCATGTCAACATTTTGTATAACTTTGACAATTTCTCTACTTCATTACCTGGTTCTTTTAAAATATAATAAATTCTATCAATTCCTGGAGATTTCTTTTTCTTCACAGATTTAATTGCTAATCTTCAAACAGAATATTAACATTTTAATTAATGACTTTTGTTTTCTTGTTCTTTAAAGAATTTTTCCATACATACTTCATAGAATTATCCCTGTAATACAGACAAATATCACATGACCTTCTCTGATTACATCTAACATATGCTCTCAGGAGAAATTTCATTCAGTTTATCCCACAACCATCTATTGATTATAAATTTAAATAACCAGTAAATACTAAAACATAGTTATTATATCAACATTCCCAGACTAGTTTTTAGATTATAACTTTCATAATATGGAGCTTGGATCCAATGTGGAGTCTAATGCATTTACACACCTAACAGCTATAATTTCATTCTAATTTTAGCTTTACAGTTTTCTGAATTTCAGATTAGTTAGTTTGATAGTAAAAGGAGTTACATGCATTACGTCCAACACTGGAACAAAAATCCTCATTGACAAAAACCATACGTCAAAACTAGTCTGTGGATATAATAGAACTGTCAATGATTATTCAAATTTATAATAGATAGCTCTGAAATACAGTGAAGAAAATTGTTCTTGAAATCATTCCTGTTTTAAAAATTATGCCATATTTTCTTTTTATAGCTGATATAACATTTCAATAGTAAAGTAACACTTTATATCTTTGAAATATGATTTATAGCTTTCCTTGCTATTATTAAATTACTCATAGCATTCATATTTCAATTTTTCTAAATGTGATATCTTTCATTATTATTACCCTTCTTTCCTGCTTATATTACATCGATGCAATCAATTAATATGTATATGTGCTCTATGCACAGATAATGAAGCTATTAAACGTAAGTAAAATTATCAAAAATTACCGCCAAGCGCTTTCGGGACAGTTTATAGTCACATATTCATGGCGACTTGTATTTGGTTAAGAAGTGAAATGTTAATGCAAATTTATGCAAATTCATATGAAGATGCTACATAGACCATTTTCGAGACAGAGAAAAGCCGGCCTCTCTTCTATTAATTGCTGCTGGGTCGCTTACAATGTAATAAGCTTCCCTGACTTTATGTTTAATATCGTTTATTTCAGAGCAAATGACAGTGGCTGTAGTAGGTAGAAAAGCATGGCCAGTGGCTCTCTCATGCTCAACGAAAACCGAATTGTCTTCAAGCTTCGTTTTAGTTCTGTTATAGAAGTATCTATGTTGAGCTACTCTGGTGGCAATGTTAGTTTTAGTTTCTCCATAATATGTTGCCATGCAATTTCTTTGGGGGTAGATGATTTTGTACACAACTTGAGGGATGAGTTCAGGTTTGATCTTGTCTTTGGTGTTATTGATAAGTCTATTGCTGTTAAGAGGTGAACGGAAAGTGACTTCACACTTGATAGTTTACTAATAAGGCTTTTGGCTGTTGAGTGGATGTATGGAATTAGGATTCTTGGTTTGCTTTCTTTCTTGTAATTATGGTTTATTTTATAAAAGAATTGATTAACTTTTCTGTTAATGGATGACTGAGTGTGTCCTATTTTTCTTAAATCTGTCATATAATTAATAAGATTATTTCTTTTATCTGTCTCAGATTTGCACAAATTATGGTTTCTAAACATGAATGAAGAGAGGGCTACGAGTTTGTGGGAGCGAGGCGCATACAAATTAGGATGTGTCAGAACCAGTACTTCCAAAGGTTTAACTACCATTTGGTAGTCCAGCCTATCTATATTTTTACTGACACATATGTCGAGGTATTTAACCTGATTATCTTGGTTTTCCAAAGTTGGAAAATAAGCTTGTTTTTATTCTGGAGGCTGTTGTGGAGATTAGTAATGACTTCTGGGGCTGCAATAAATGTATGATCAATGCAACATGTGTATATCATGTGTGAAGTTGACCTGAAGTATGCGGGTAGCATTTGCTTTTCATAATGGTCAAGTACAACACTTGCTAATATACCACTTAATGGGAGACCCATTGGCCAACTGTTATTCATGCTAAACCATTTATCCCTGAAAATAGCAACTATATTTAGATCAAGCCATTTTAGAAATTCAATGATGAAATTTGGCTAGGTAGTCAGTTTCTTGCAATTAATACCTCTGTGATGCAATATAAAATTTACTCTAAAAAAGATGTTTTTTTGCTTATGCTATATGTAATTAATTGTTTTTTTTTTTTTTTGTAACAACATATTTGCTATATTCCTATTGATCGCTTTTAAATCTGAACTAGCTTTAAAGTCTGTTAAAATTGTAGAACAAAAGGCATAATGTACAATATGTTATGAAATAGATCATAATGAAGTAATGAGAGAAGATCCATTTAAAACTGAGAAAAAATCACAGCAGTTTCAACATTATAAATATAATCTAGAAAACATATTATTGCTTTTAAAGATAATATAGTAAGTGATTTGAGAGTGTTGAATCTGTTCACAAAATGACTGCCAGAAAATGTCACATAACACTGAATATGCCAGTGATAAGCTTTAAGATCCAATAATAGAATTATATAAAAATGCCATTTAAATGGTCCAAGATATTTAAATCAACTTAATGATATATAATCTATTCTAAATATCAATATTTGTTTTACAAAAATATATGTTTGTTTCCAAATTAAAAAAAAACAACCCCCCTTTTCATTATGATTTCTAAATAGATATTTTAATTTTCAAAGTTACAGCTAATATTGATGTATAACATGAAAATATTTTAAGTATGTTATATATATATATATATGAGAATCATATTAATGAATACCTTTTTAAACATATAATTCTGGAATCAAAACACTAAGTGCAACAATATTTTCTTGGAATAGAATTATATTATAAAAATGAATAACATATCTAGAGCCATACAGAGAGCAAGGCAAATAAAAAAAAACAGAGACATATTTAAGAAATGTTTTATGCAAAAGAAATTTTTCCATAAAGTCTATGTCAGAAATATTCTATAAAAAATATTTTATTTATTTCAACTTAGTATTAATATGAATGACTAATCAAAAACTGATTCACTGAAATTTATTTTTGATAGATCAATATGCTTTATATTATTTAGAACATTAACACTAAAGCATCCATTTAAGCAAGAAAAAAGAAAATTGAATAGTTAATGAGATTAATAAAATGAAGATCTGTTGTCACATTGAAAAAAATTAATACAATTACAAAAAAAAGCATTACTGTTTGCCAAAGATAAAAGTTACTTCTTGATTAAATAAAGCAACATAATCTATTAGTTTATGTGTTTTCGTATATTGATATATATATCCTTTCTTTTTCCTTTTAAATTTTGTGTTTCCCTCTTTTTTTCTCTTTTACACTTATAAACTAGTTAATTTCATTATTATTTTATAATAAAATTTTCATCATATTTATCTCTCTATTAATAGCTCTCCCGTATATTCTGATTATAACAAAACTATTTTCATATAAATAAATTTCAAAATATTTATATTAAACTTCTTTAATTAGAGTTAAATATTTTTTCAAATGTTTAGATAGTTATTTATACAAAAAAAGTATATTAAGCAAATAACATATGGGTTGTGAGATTTAAAAAAATAGAGTTAAAATTTATAATAAAATAATGTGTATATATTAAATAATATGTTATAATAAATAAGTAAAATTTTTTTTAAAAAAAAAGTATAAGAAATTTAATTTAAAAAGATATTATCAGTATTCCTGGAATATATAATCTCTTTTATATCTAGATCTAAGTATCATATAAACACTTTAATGAGTTTTATTCTATATAAATTTTTTTTTTTTGCTGATATTTCATTGGTGCACATTATTTTACGAAATTATAATTATGTATATCTATATATTTAAGTGTAATTTAGTTGAAAATATATAATTGAAATATATGTTAAATAATTTAAGAGAAAAAAAAAAAAAAACATAAAAAAAAAAAACAAAAAAAGGAGTATGAAAAGAAAAAAGAGGAAAAAAAGAAATAAACAGAAAAAAAAAAAAAAAAAACCCTTATAAATATATATCACTAAATTAAATAGCATTAATCAATTTATTTTTATTACACAATCTTTTCTATATATTACTTAAATTTTTTTCGTGTTCTCTCATTTTTTTTATATAATGTCTTTTAAATTTAATATATCTAAACCAAAACTATTTTATTCCATATAGCTATGAAGTTTTGTTAGGTTTCTTATTGAGTTTGTAGTATATTCTATAAGTATAAGATTATTTATAATTAAAAATAGTTCTTCTTTCTTTTCCTTTTTCCTTCTTAATATTTTTATATATGTCTTTTTTAATTATTTATTAAAGCAAATTTTTTTTTTTTTACTTTATAAACTATTCTGATATATATAAAAAAAAAATAAATATTTTTTTTTTTAATTAATTCTTTATTTCTTTATAGTAAAAATTAATATTTTTAAAATAATATATAGTTGGTTATAAATAAAAAAAGAAAATAAAAATTAGTTTTAATATTTATTTATACTTTAAATATAATCTTTTATTGTGAAAATAAAAAAATATGTTATCTTGGGTTTTTTATATAATTAAATAAAAATAAAAATATAACTTATTATAGATATATATTTTAAAGTAAAACCAATTGGTTGAATTTTAATGGTAATAAGTATTAATATAAAAAAAAGTATCATATTATTTTAATATGATAAATAAAAACATCTACTTTGATATAATTCTAAAAATAATATATAATATATTTATAAGTATTAAATATTAAGGATTCGTTTATTAAAAAATAAAAAATAAACATATTTATTATATAATAATATATTTAAGACCAATATTATAATACTATGTATTTATTAGTTAAATATATATTGTATTATTTAATTAAAAAGAATTTTTATATTGTTTATTAAAAAATTTTTTAAAAATTTTTATACTATTATTAAAATAAAAATTCTAAAAAATTATTTATTAAATATTAAAAACTATTCTAAATGTCATACTATGTTATATTATTATAATAATCCTCAAAAAACATTAGAAAAAATATAAATAAAATCCAGCGATGGTAAAACTATATTGTATTATTGTATTAAATTGTAATAATATGAATTTAAAAAAATTAAAAGAAATAAAATAGAGAAATATCATAAGGAAGTTATTAAAAAAGAGAGTTATAAAAATAGAAATATGGTAGAAATTTAAAAAATAAAATTTAATTCTCTTGAAAAAAAAAAAATATCTGTATAAAAAGTTCTAATTAAAGAGTGTGTAGAGGGGGAGAATTTAACTAAGTAAAAGGTTAAAAAATAAGTTCTCTCCCTTTTCAAAATTTAAGAAAAAAAATGTGTATATGTAAAAATGTAAACAGAATTAAAATGTGAAAGGAAAACATATAAAACTTAAATCCACTTAAAGATTGCTCTGCTAATAAAGAGAAGGAAATAATAACTATAAATTGCAGTAAATGGAAACAATGGAAAATAATTCAAGAAGATATCTTATCCAAAGGTCAGATTAATTTATGTAAGTATGCAAATTAAAACACAATGGGAATTTAATTAATAAAAATTATAAATTAATTAAACTAGATTGGAGTGATAAGTAGAGACAATAAAGAGGAATCATATAAAAGGACTGAAAATCCCTTCATCATTATTCTTAATTTTTCTTCAGCTTTATTCATAGCAATCATTAAGATTAAGATTGTACTCGTACTACTACCATGGAACTCCAGAGAAGAGAAGACGGGTCCCCAGAATGTGATTAGGTGTCTTCACATTTACCGAAAAACCATCTAATACCATGCAGTGCTAGACAGTCACCGGAGAATGCGGCCAGTCTCTAGTCCTGGTCCTCTACAATATCAGAAATCCTTCATCCAGAAGTCATGCCCAGTCTATCTCAGAAGTGCAGAAAGTCAGCCAGGAGCCACCAAAATCATTAGTGAAGTCAAAAATCCAAAGTTGGTGAACAATACAATAGAAGAAAGAGTTGTATTCCCAGAAGTTTAAAGTACAAAATCCTAGGTAATTTATGAATTTCCTTATTCCCATTCATGAACTGATCGTGTTTGAATAAAAAACTTTGTTAGACTTTCTGCCTTCCATAATTATTACATAAAATAAATCCTAGTACATGCGTGTGCATTTAATCTTCTCGTAATATATTAATATGCGCAAAGCTTTCCTTTGATTAGTAAATTTATATTTTTAGGTGTGTGTGCATATGCAAGTATATAATGTTTTAATTGTATTATTCTTTATTGTGTATTTTACTAAAACTGTGCCTAAACAAAGTTATAAATTTCTTTATTATAATATTCTTTAATATCATGTTTTTTAATTAGAAATGTTTTAAAATAAATTGTTCGTTTGCTAATTATTGTTTGGTCAGTTCTCTTTTATAATTATGCCACTAATAGATAGTTTATAGTAAATATAAGCCTTAGGCAATATGTATAGTTTGTATTCTTATACATAAATAAAAGAGCTAGCTAGGGATTAACCAAATGCTAAATTGTTTACCTGTTGTCTAAGCATGCTAATTATAATTTGTGATTAGCTGGCGTCTGAGGTTTTATTACTCGAAACAAATAGAAATGCTTTGGATGGCAGGGGTTTGAATTTAGCAGCCGAGAAGTTTATAGCCTGGAAATGTAGCCGCAGGTTATATTTTATATAGCCTCAGTGTGTTTATAAGTGCCATTGGTCTTATCAATCTTCTGTGTTTGACTTCTCCGCTTGGAGAGCCGGTGTGCTACGATAATAAAGTGCAACTGGAGTAGATTGAGATTTTTTTTAATTTAAATAATCAGAGCGATCTTCTCCCACCCGGTTCAATATATATATATTGTATCCATGATAATATTATATATATTGTAACGATCCGCTCATTACAATATATTAAAATGATCATTTCATGGCAGGAGCAGCATTGCAGCATGATATGTATAGTCAGACAGTAAATTCAAGAAAAAGAAATATATATATACAAAGAATTAATACAAAAAAAGAGATCAAGAAATGAATAATTCAACACACTTTAGAAATATATAAGGAAAATAATAAATTTATTTAGAAATTTATATGTGCACTTATTAGTTTTAACTTAAATTACACTTGCTACATAACTTTCATTTTTAAATGACAAAAAAAATATTTTCAAATCAACATAGAATTACAATGAAGTGATTCCTGAGCTAAAAAATAATAATTCAGACAAAAATGAGTACAAATGATGTTTTAGACCTAAACAGACATTAAAGCTGCAAATTATTCATACTTTTTTAAGCAATAATTATTGAGAATTTTCCAAGGTTTAACAACAAACTTTCAGATTATACTTGAATCATTGATTACTAATCAAGACCTGAAATTCAATCAAAAGAAGCAGGATCCAATTAGTATCGACAAATAAAAATCACTGTGAACCCTGAAGAACTTTGGTTGGTGGGTTGAACAGCTATTGTGAACATTTGCAGACACAGGAGTTTGATAATGATTAAGGGCAGATGTTCAGCTCCATTAACCTCAGTGTGGATGCTAGACACTCCAGCTAGAAATATCATCTTTGTAACAGTAATAGAGTTTTGTAATATTTGTGGGCACAGGTCTGCACTCCTCATTTCTTCCGCAGGGATTGATGATGCCGGTCGTTGGGGGTCTGGTTTATGAGTGCAGGCTGGTGACGATTATTACCACTACCCGGAAAACCTGCCAGGAGGGTACAGGGTCAAAGTTTTCAGCACCTTTTCCGCTCTGATGGGCTGCTGCGCCCCCTTGATGGATTGTTTTTGAGCAGTGCAGATCTGTGCTCGTCCATGTATAGATACACATTAAGCAAAACTATACAACCCTTTTATGGATATATTTGTTATAGAGCATATGTACTTTGTAGACCTGGTCAATAATTGTTTTGCCTTGTAAAGTAGAACACTTTGTAATCCTCCATGGGTAAGTGTACCCGATAATTTTTTGTAATCTTTTGACTAATAAAGATTACTTTTGAGAAGAAAAAAAAGATATATACATGTATCAGGTGCAGTTAAATTTGTCAATAAAAATATATTTCCCTAAAATATTCATACTTTTATTTTAATGGAAATTAAATTTTAAAAAATATTATGCTAAATCTAAACAAAAAGTATTTACTCCAAATTAATAAAAGATAATGAAGCATATTTAAAATTTTAGTTAATTTTTTAATTGATAATCAATACATTCAATTAGCATGTTAAAACTTTTTAAAATTCTTGAAAATCAGCAGCAGCTTACAGCCTGAAATTTTTCCCAAATAAAAGATATATAATAAAACAAATGCAATTATTTTTAATTCTTTCCTTAAAACATAGAAATCTTTTCTAAAAATATAAAAATTTATCTTAAAAATTTGATAAGTGATGCTTGAAATTTAAGAAAGTTTCAAAGTTTTCCTCAACAAAGTCTTGAAATTTTGTGATTTGTGAAAGAAGATAATGAGTAAATAAGAAAAAAAATTCCTGTAAAACTGCTACTGAAATTCTAATCAATAATCAAACATTCATCTTCAATTCCAAAGCTTATCAAACCAATTAAAGAAAAGCCACAAAAGTCAAATTAAGATAAAAAACTGCTTGATACAAATCTCAGTAATATAAAGTACTATTATAGAAAATGATGCTAATCTCTGAATTTAATATCCCAGAAAGCAATGATTAAATTATATTTTCTTAAAAATAAAAAAACAATTCTCACAAACTTCATAGATACAGCAAAATTAAAAAGTGGAATATTACAATTCAAATACTGAGGATTCCATTAAGTTTAAGCATTTTAAAGGACAGATACTCTGTTCACATAAACTTATAAAGGCATCTCTTATTCCTCACAAGATGAAATCATTGACCTTAAACTTCACCATAAACTTTAAGGTAATATAGACTTTGAATTTTTATTTAAATAAAAAAAATTGTTTCACTTTCAGATAATTGTTTTAATATTTTAGTAATGTGATTTTAATATATTTATATTTTTATTATACATTCAAAATATTATATCATTAATGAATATTTGGATTATTTATAAAAAGCAAGCAAGTATATTTGAGAATAATGTTTATTTAGTACAGAAATATATTTTCTTTTCAATAATTATAAATGGTGTGTACCCCAAAACAAATACACTTGTTTTGTTTTATAAAATGTATTTAATTTAATGATATCTATCACAGGTGACAGATAAAAAATAAAAATATTAAATTTAAAGAAAAGAATCAATACCAATTTCCAAGCAAATTTTAACAGAAAGTAATATGCAAAACTAAAAATGATAAAGATACAAATCTAATTTACATCAAAAACTAAATAAGTGAAAATATAAAAATTACTACTGTCAGATTTACAATTTATATAATTTGCTATATATATGTATATGAAATAAAAATGTGCAAAATAAAATTTCAGAAAAACTTAAATAAGTGAAATGTGATTATAAATATATTTTATGGACTGTGAGATAATGGAAGAATAAAAATTAAATTAAAATTATGATTACTTTGTAGTAATATTAATTTAAGGCACATCAATAATGCATTAAAGTAATGGTACATGTCTATCATAGACATACATGTCTCAAATTTATATAAGTCCTGATAGTTTTTCAGAAAAATTAGATTGAATTTCATGTCGTTTTGTATATTTAGTTTTTACTTACTAATGTTGCATTTAAGCATGAATATACATGTGCTTTTTAATTATGTATTGTTTAGAAAATAAAAATACAGAATTAATATTATGGAGAATGAGTACCAAGTCAAACTTCCAATTTATATATATAAGTTAGCTGAATGAAACAATAAGTTAAATAAATATTGATAGTACTAATAAAAAAAAGTATCATAAAGTTGTGTATTGCAAATAATACAGTCATGTAAAAAAACTTAGTTATGATAAGTGTGAAGAAATAAAGTAAAAATCATATATTACAGATAATGTAGCCCTACTCATAAGTCCAGTTCAGTAACAATAACAAAGATAAAATAGTGTTATGGATCTTACATTATGTAACCTGCACATGAGCATAGTTATATTATGATAATATATTCCACATGTCCCGAGCCAGAACAATAGAATATATTAATGAATATCCAATTTTGTTAAAAAAGATATCCAAGTGATTCAAACCAAGATGATTCATTTAGAATATATCATCTTATAAGGTGAAGCAGTTCATATTAGTAATATTTCTAAGTTGTGAAATAAAATTCATATTAGTATTGTTGAGTAGATATTAAAGGATTCTTATTGTAACATTTTAGTTCATTGTAATGTTAAGTTTTTGATGATGTTGCTGTGTGTTATTTGATATTCTATTTACAAATTCCATGCAATAAAGCCATTTAATTATGTATTTATTTTAAGCATCCATTCAAATAGTTCTGCATGTTGAGTGAAGGTCATCATTATATTTGCTACTAAATGTCTTTATCCACATATCAGAGTATATAATTCTTCTGCTAGAAAAGAATTAGCTATTTAAAAAGTCATCTAAGTTAGAATTATGTCCTGTATATAAAGTACTTGAACCTGATTAAGCAATCTGATAAGAATAGGCTAACAGGTGGAAAATAATTAACTTTAATAATATATTTTAGGATTATAATAGTCTCTTTAAATTATTGTGTGCCATAATAGAACATTCTAAACCAGCATGTTCCATAAAACACTGCATTGATATCCAAGAATCAATTATTTTAATTAAATCTCAGATTAAAAAATAGATCTAAGATTAATGCTCGTCATTGTTTAGAGTCATTAAACTATATGATTTATTTAATCTTATCAATAAACTTATTATTATTCCTTTACGGAATGAATTTAATTGTTAGCTACACAATTGTGATAATCATTAATCATGAAAGAGGAAATGAAGAATAAATCATGAACAATCCTGAAGAAGAAACAAACTGGAGAGTATATCCTGATTTAATTGTTTATGTAAGTTAGATTTTAACATAATCATGTCCATTCACAAAAAATTTTGGAGGGTAATAATGAACCTCACCAACCTCTTTGAAGTTCTGAACTTGATGACATTTAATTTGATGGTGATCAGGACTCAATGAAATATTCCAAAAGTCCACATCTCAAGAGGCTCTTTACTTCCATATATAATATATTTAAAATGAAATGAAACCTAATAGCAATATCAAAACAGTGCTGATCAGTATAATATATCTGTATATAACATAGTGAAATATTATAGAATAATCAGTCTTTCTTTTAAAGTTAATCAAAATGCACCAAATGCCATAATTTCTTATTATATGACATTATAAAAAAAATGAAAATTTTACATATACATGCATGAAATTAAAAAAATATTATGGTAAACAACTTTTGACTCATAACATATGTTTGTGTATGCATTCTGAATAAATTACAATGTAAAATATACATTTTAAAATAAGAATTTTACTTACAATATAGACAGGTTCTGAAGCATCTCGATGATGAAGTGCCCACAAGAGTACAACAAGAAGTAGTACACTGTATACAAGGTATGAACTAGGCAACCAAGGAGATTGAACAGCCCTTTGAAGAAATGAATAAAAGTAATTTAACTGAAAAAACAACTCTATTGTCTTAAATAACACAAATATTATTGTCTATCAATACCTATAAATATTTATTTTTATTTTAAAACCAATTTATTATCTAACATAAGTCTAATATAATATATACAATATCTAATTTAGCTAAATAAAAAGTTCAATTCTAAATATTATTACTTTTTCAAACACTGCCATTAACTTCATTTTGGAATGAATATTAAATCATATATCTGGTTTATATTTCTCAAATATTATTTATGCAGTTGTTTTTTGAAATAGAATAACAATAAACTAAGTAACAAGATAAAATAAAAAGTTGTTAGTAACAATACATAAAAAATATTAGTGGTTTCTGTATACAACACTGTAATAAACTTTTGTAAGACAACCATGACATGAAAGAATTGTTTGGCTAAATTGCTTAGAAATCAACAAAATATTCAAAAACAAAAAATTGAGCAAGCATAAGAAATGGTGATCATATGATGTTTAGAATTATATTTAAATATATTATTCAATATTTGTTAAAAGTCATATTATACTTGTAAAGAAAAGAATTACCCTTTTATTAAAAGGAAATAAATAAGTTAAATAATGTTCTTTTATTTGTTTAAGTTTATATTGATTTAAAAATGCTTTGTTTTACGCATGCATAACACTTTGTGAGTGGGTGAGCTTGTCTAAACTCTTAACTTATCAGGGATTCTTTTTATTATTTCATTAGATTATAACTATTTAGTTAATTTATTTTAAAGCTGATTATTTCTATCCTTCTTTTACTCAAATCAAAAGTAAATTTTAAAATGTTATCAATTAGGGATAGAATATGAACTCGTAGTCAATATTGTTCAATCATGATTGAGTCTGTATATCACAAATTTAGCCATGACAATGGGAGATCTATTCAGCATATAAATATATGTTAAATGTTTTTGTATATGCTGTACACATGGATAAAATCTAAATGATTTTAAAGGGAATTCTGAGGATTGGCTATGATATTCATGTTCACAGAAGATGATCCGAGTTTAAACTGATGGATTGATTTTATTTATTATATATCACAACCACACTATTAAGGAAAAGAACTGTATCTCATAAAGAGTTATATATAATTTTTTCAACCAATAGGGGTGTGTTTCTACTTTAATATGTATGTTCTTAGAGGCTGATCCAAATTCTTAGATGCAACACCAAAAATCAATTTGATGTTTTAATAACAAACTGATAAATCATATATAAAAGTTAAAAAAAATTACAATTTAAGATCAATCTGAGAAAAGTTTAATTAAAATCAAACAACCAAAAGAAAAAAAAATCGAAATAAAAATTAAAAAAATCCAAAACTAAGTAATATCTTTTGAGGGCCTGAATAAGAAATTTTAGCAGCAGTCATTAAAAAAAAATAAAACAATGCTATCACAACATTTGCAAAAATATTAAAAATAGAAACAAGTTTGGAAAAATAAAAATAGTCTTTAATATGACTCGTGAGTTCAAAAGAGCCCATCACAAAAATGTCAAGGTATTTCTGATGAAAATAGATATATACAACTTACAATAATGAAATATAGCTAGATTAGTTTTGAGATTATTACTAAAAAATAAAACCACTGAGAATAAAGATAGTACAATAGAAATTTTATAGAAAACTAAAAAATCAATTATGCCAATTAATTAATCTAAAAAAAAAACAATGTTCTATTTATATTTCTTTGGTATACCAAAGAAAGGAATTTTGATAGAACATGCAAATTATCATACATCTCTTAATATCATCATTAGTAGCTATTTGTAAATGAATATAGCCATTCTAACACTAGGAAACAAAACAAAAAGGGAGAAAGAGAAATAAAGAATGAACAGTTTTTTAAAAAGAAAAGATTGAAATCAGAATTACTATGTGTATAGTTAAGGAATGAAATCACATATATTGCCAATGAAGAAAAGATAAGAGATTGGTAAAGAAATTGTTTGAAAAATATATTCAATGCTGACAAGAACTAACTTTTTCACAAATGTAATTTAACTTTTAAAAACAATCAAGATATGTGATTCTTTATCATCACACATCTTTATATGTTTATTGTTAAAAGGAGGATGCCTTGACAACAGAGATTTTTGATTGTTATTGATATTGGGATGCTGTTGACTGGTTTTTAATGATTGTATGTATATATATGTTTAACATTTTATATATATTATTAAAACATTTTATGATTTCTAGTAAATTTCTATAATTTAAAAAAGTAATTGACCTAGGCTTGCACTTTTTAAAATTGAATTGAATAAACACAAGGATTAGTCCAATAGTTAAGCGTATGACTTTAGTAAACAAATGCTAAAATATAAAAACTATAATTTTAATGATAAATTTATTAAACAATGTCTTTTAATTGAAGTTTTATGCATCTAGATCTTATAATTTTATAAAAATATGAATTTTCTACTTCAAAAATATGTTAGAAAATATTAACTTTTCTATATCTAGTCTAAATATGAACAGTGCTCATTTATACAAATAGTTTGTCCCACACTTTTTGCACAACTTGATTTATAAAAAAATTACAATAAAAATGTATAATGTCTAGATCTTATAACTTTATAAACATATGAATTTTGTTCATAAATTGTATTTGAAGTATTTAATTCTTCGTCCTACAAATATTATAAATACGAGTATTTCCTAACTTATATAAATAGTTTATACTATATGTTTTTACAAAATTTGATTTATGAAAGAATTATAATAAAAATGTATACATTGTAAGCACATATTCTTTGAATGATAGTATTTACATAGCATTTTTATAAAGCAAATATTACTTTTAAAATAAAATATAAAAAGTTGTATATTATTTGAAACCTGATATTCCTGATAGAATTTAAAATAATGTAAATGTCCTTAATTAATAGTCTTATAATTAATATCTTTTATTTTTATGTTGTTAGACAAAATTATATTTCTGCAAAAGAATAAAATATTTTACATTTTTTTAATTTAAACAAAAACAATATATAGGACAAAAAAGTAAAATTGCTACTAATAAAAGTCCCCCATTCCCACCCACACACACTTTATCAATAAAGTGAATTATTATTCAATTCAATATATATAATGTGAAAGTATGTAAAACACTCACATGTATGTATATACATACATTATCTTTTTGCATTTAAATACGTATATATATAACTTAAAGGTTAAACTATAAAAACATTAATAACAAAAGTCAAGTTAAATAAATAGTTGTTTTAAATTAAAATAAATACTTTAATTTTAAAATCATTCATATATGTATATAATGATTTTTTAAGTTGGCTAAAACCATTAATCAAGACGTCAAACATATAGATAACCTTAGGTCAAGTTACATCTTAGCAACTAAGCACAAAGAAAATAAAAAATTAGAATTCAATTATATAATTATTAATTATAATAATTTCAACAATAATTGAATATAAAATCATGAAAATCAAATAGTATATTTAACACATGCTACCGGAAGTCGATTCTACTATACAAGCTGGATCAAATAATTTCCAAATTCTATATTTTGCCAATGAACTAGCCACTACGCATAGTTGTTTTGCTGTGTTTGTATTCTGAACATATTAAAAAAATGGATCAATAGTTTGAATAAATTTTCTTCTTGATAAAATTTTTATTAGAAAATAACTCTAATCTCATTCAATAAAAATAGTAAATAAATTCTCTTTAATATCATTAATTTTAATTTCAAAATGAAATTATATATATTTTTTCTGAATTAATTAAACAAACTCATAATAAGATCGTTCTAAACTGGAATTCTAAAGCTGATAAATTTCATCAAAAAACATTTATATATTTAAACTAAATTATTTTAAGAAGATAATAAGTATAGAAAATGCTTCATGAGTAAAGACCACTTACCATAGGATAAAATGCTATTGTTTTAACTGAAAATAATGTAATTACTTATTCCTACTGAAATGCTTAAAGTATATGCATACTTCATCTATATAATTTACAATGAAACTTCAATTGATAGCAAAATAATTTGTGGAAGATGTCAACATCATGCGAGAAGAAGAATTCTGAACAACGGAGTAATCTGGCAGCCTCATCGATGGTTGATGATCGAAGAATAATTAACTTTATCCTTAATGAACATTATTAATCTCATTATGGAAAAGAATAGGACAATACCATCAAACTTTAATATATCATATTATCTTTATGTGTTATCAGCTTCAGATGTCTAATTTTATTTCCTTTGCTTCTAAAATCCATTTATGTTGAAGTAATTCATTTAAAAAAGTTATTAGATGAAGAGAAATGGAAAGATCATTGAGTTAAATATTTTTTTATTTAATAAAATTTAGATCTTCCCTGTAAAGCAACTTGACCAAGTTAAAGGTAAACTTAATATGAAGGTAAGATTTTATTGTTCTTCATATTAAATTCATTCATGACATGACAAAATTTTTGTTTATTACTAACTTAATTAATATAGTAATATTTGTTTATTATTCTTTGTGTAAATGATTAACATCTTTGGATGAAAGGTCTTTTATTTCATAATAATGACTACACATAGGAGGGGTGTCTCATAAAATTGGAATTCCCTCATAAGGATTGGATAATATAAGATCATCATTTATACATATATTAATTAAAATAAATTTAGTTAGATAGTATTATTATAATTTTTTTTTTGAAATTACAAAATTTCATTTATTGTTTTATAACTTATTAAAATTTCTTTGTGTTATGATACATATATACTATGGGGATATGGGGAGGTATTATTTAATTTGATATAAAATAGTAGAAATGTATGTAGAGCACTTATAATAATAATAATTTTTTTTTGTTACATAAAATAAATTTAAATTATTATCTGTTAATAAATATGTTAAAGTTTATTTTAAATTCAAGAAGGTCTATGATTTATTTAAATTATTTATTCATTTTCCGAAACAAAATAAGATTGAATACCCATACACATATATCATATTAATTTAATATCCTGGTAACTTGGTTGAAATTAATTTTTAAAATCTATTGAAATTATATGAAAGTATTATTACTACTGTTGGATATTGATGGAAACCTCTGAACAGAGTTAAATGTAAAAATTACCCTGAGTTCGAATACTGAGCATAACGGAACAATCATCAATGGTGAAGATTGGATCAATTAGTCTAAGTTGCATCTATATTAAATAATTAATTATAAATTATCTTGTGTGAAATGGATTCAATCTTGGATTAAAGTCAAATCATATCATTCATGACATCCTGTATGAAGACCCTAAATCCGATTATAGTTAGATGTAACCACCTTGATTCCTTTAGGGGATCCGGACCGTTACAATATAATAAATAAATATTTATTTAAAATATATAAACCATAAAAAATAATAGTAATTCAAAATTTTTTCTTTAAATCTATGCCATTTACTATCTACACATACATTATATATAGATTAAAATTAAAATGATAAAAAATCAAGTCAGATGTCACATGACCTAATTTTAATAAAGCTTGTATTTACAACTGTTATATATAGAGCTCGCAAAACAAGCTCTTAACAAGCTTTGAGAATATCCTCAACCCCAGACCAGTTTCTGCATCTAGCGTCATCAGTGAGGTGCCAGGATATTCATTAGATTAAAAATACTAGGACAAGCACAGCACTTTATCTAATGTATAACTATAGAGAAGAAAATCTGAAACCTTCAGACATCCATATGTCTAAAAATCCAGCTATCTAACTCAAATAGCTTGTCTTAGTATTTTTAATCTAATGAATATCCTGGCACTTCACTGACGATGCTAGATGCAGAAACCGGTCTGGGGTTGAGGATATTAACAAAGCTTGTTAAGAGCTTGTTTTGCGAGCTCTATATATAACATTTGTAAATACAAGCTTTATTAAAATAAATGTGACATCTGACTTGATTATTATCATTTTATTTTTTGCTATTAAGGCTTTGGCGATTTTATATTGCTAAACCTATTATATATGGTGTATCTGAACTTAGTTCAGTCCCATGTCGCTATTTGAATTAGATAGGTTTCAGATTTTCTTCTCAATAGTTATACATTAGATAAAGTGCTGGGCTTGTCCTAGTATTTTTAATCTAATGAATATTCTGGCACCTCATGACGACGCTAGATGCAGAAACCGGTCTGGGGTTGAGGATATTCTCAAAGCTTGTTAAGAGCTTGTTTTGCGAACTCTATATATAATATATTAAAATTATATAAGTAGCAAACTGACTGTATATATTTATACTTTATTAAAATTGCTAGCCATTTCATTAAAGAGATTTGTGCCTTTTAATGTATATTCATCAGTGTTATAAACAATGAAAAAGTTAATAAGGCCTATCCTAGTAGTGGTATCCTATTCCGTAATGCAATGTAATCTCTTTAATTTTAATATATTAATCAATCAATCAATTGGTGAATCTTGAAAGCACATTCATCTGGTAATAAGTGACCTAAAACATAATCCATTCATGACTACAAAAGATGTTTAATTGTAATAGAATTCCCATGTTTCCTTTTATATCTTCTTAACTTTCATGAACTCACGCAGCTTGTATATCAAAGTTTTTCTGACAAAATAAACTCATCCAGTTTGCAAACTTATCTTACATTAAGATCTAAGTTCAATAAATATAAAAGGAAACAATCGTTGATTTCTCTAAGCTCTATGATTAGAAAATATACTAGAGCCAGTTTTCCCAAAGGAATTCACTCTGCTCTCTTTATAATGAGACGTGGAAATCAAATATCACAATCATAATAAAGTGTAATAAAATATTTCATAGAGTCAGTAACTATCATATGCATTAATAATTTGATTTAAATTGCGCTTTACACAAAAAAGTGAAGCTTGTCTAAAATATTATTAAAGAGTTATAACTCTTTAATAATATTTTAGACAAGCTTCACTTTTTTGCATAAAGCTCAATTTAAATTACTTACTACTCAAAGGTGAAGTAGAAAACTAGTATTTTATTAATAATTTGAATATAAATGTAGAAATGATAAGGAATAACTACAAATATATTTAGGCATGAGGGGTATCTGCTGTCACTTTGTGCTAAAGACTCATTGTGGTAAAAGATTTACCATATTTATTAATATTTTTAAGTTGAATAAATTGTTAAAATATATTCATGGATTTGTTTCAATCAATATACAACATTAGTGTCAATGAAAATGAGATCTCAGATTTGAAATTGGAAAATAATTTGATGTATAGGCAATAGCTATGAGATTTTATGTATTAAAACATTAGTCCAAGTATATTACAAATATATGTAAAATGCAGAAGAGCGAATAATGATTTGAAGCCCATTAAAATTTGAGAATTCTAGCATGACTTGAATAGAATCTTTTGAGTTTGATCTATGATGCCTGGGAAACTGGCCAGAATGCCTGAACAGACTTCAAATTTTTATAAACAATGAAATAAAAATCGAATTAAAGTTGGCCATGTCAATAAGGGTGTGCGAGGCTTATTTTATGATCTCAAGCAGGCTGGCTCAATGCCACAGAATTTTTAAATGCATATTTAAATCCAAAAACTCTAATTATAATGCAAATACAAAAGTTCAATCTTTGCAATCAAAAAGATAATGAAAAGATAGTTAATTATGCAAATGAGATTTGGAAAATGACACTAGGATTTTAAAATATTTATTGATGAAGTGCTGATGTGTGTAAATGTGATATCTATTGGTTCTTGCAACCACAAGCTATGCCAGCTCATCTTTCCAAGCTATAAGATTATTTTAAATTAAAACCTTTGATTATAATGCAAGGTGCAAGTCCAATGTTTACAATTAAAAACGTGATAAAAAGGCAGTTAATTATATATTTGAATTCTGGAAAATTGCTTTAACTATGATTTAAAAATATTTCTTGATGAAGGGCTAACAGCTCAGTTCATAGGTGATATAAAAAATTACAAATTGATAGTTAAGTTACTTATGGTCCCCAGTGCAAAATTTAAATGGGCTGCTTCACAGATGTCCATGAAGAAATGGCTAAACAGAGGTATGTTTGCTAAAAATAGTCAGAAATAAAATGATTCAATAAAAATAAAGTCAAAGATTAAATGGCGGATCAACTGTTCTGTAAGAAAGCAACATCAAATAAACAAAAAATTTATTATCACTGTAACAAAAAGCTCACCCAGCCTATCGATAGAAAAGTATAATTTGTCACTTTTGCTATCATACAGATCACACTGAAGCTGCCTGTTTATCGAAAAATAAACCAGTTAATAACTCATATTATAAAAAAAAACTAAACCAACAGTTCTTCAGATATACTGAAGCATCAATCTTCATGAAATTACAATTTGCAGAATAATATAAATTGATCCTGGTCTAGCAGTCTTAATTGTTTTAAAAAAAATTAGGTTGTAAAAACAAGAATAAATCAGAAAGTGGACTTTCAGTTGACTTTGAAATTTATCTACGATTACCACTTCAAACTAATCACTCTTTGAAGAGATGCAAGTAAAATTCAGATGTTCTGAATATTTACATTTGCTTTTGTTAGTATCTTGTAAGAAATATAACAACTTAATGTACCATAATTGGTTCAAATCTCTTGACTATTCATTAGTCAGTTCAGACATAATACATTTTTATAAAGAATATGCTAAAGTCTTTGAGTCATGTTTGGAATGTTACCAAGAAACATAGA
This sequence comes from Epiperipatus broadwayi, assembly GCA_028023455.1. Classification (NCBI taxonomy): domain Eukaryota; kingdom Metazoa; phylum Onychophora; class Udeonychophora; order Euonychophora; family Peripatidae; genus Epiperipatus; species Epiperipatus broadwayi. Next base: position 3,217 of record JAQFVV010012573.1, on the reverse strand, counting down.
ACTTAATGGAATGTCATTGATTCAAATTGCTTGGCTATTCATTAAACAATTTGAACCAAATCTCTACTGACATAAAATATTTTGGAAAAGAATATGCCAAGGTCTTTGAGTCATGTTTGGAATGTTATCAACCATTGATCATTAACCTTTGCTTTGAAATATCTAGGGAGTTAGATTAGCAACAAGTTGACAGTCATTGAATCAATATTTAATGCTAATGGGCTACATCAATAGTATCCATAATTAAAAATAATGAGATACAAATTTGTACTGTAACATGATAATTGGTTCCCTCTATCAGTAAAAGAGTGTATTCGAAAGTAAATCTCAAAAACATGGCAATGAAGACTTCAGAACATTAACAATTATTACACCCTAAGGGTGTTACACAATTAAAAGATTGCCTTTTGAAATCTCAGTCACTCTCCAGCCATATTCCAGCAAGAGGTTGATCAACTTGTAGTTGGAATACCTAGTGCTATCTCTTATTTTGATGACTTCCTGCTAATGGTCAAGAATAACAGGAAACTCTTAGATATAACCAGAAAACTTTCAATAAATTTAAGGAGAGTGCAATTAAAATAAGTAAGCTTGATAAATGTGTATTTAAAATAAAAATAAAGTAAAATAAAATTACTTGGTTTAAAATCACAGCAGATGGAATTTTTCCTATAAAAAAATAAGATAAACCAATACTAAGAAACAAATCCCCTACAATAAAAAGAAACTAGGGGCCTGGGACTATAATTATTATGAGAGATATATTAAGCATAAAGCAGAAATAAGTGAACTATTTTATTAAGCTGCTAACAAATTGATTGCTAATGCAAAAATGCTGATCCTAGCATGGAATTAGTTATTACATGTAATACTTCATCAGTAGATGCAAGAATAATCTTATCACACTCTAACAAAGATGGCCCATTGTATTTATATCTTGTAGCTTGATCAAGGCTGAAAAAAAAACTACTCTCAAAAGAAAAGAAAAACCCTTCTTGGGTCATAGGCATTAAAAATTTGTTTCCATCAATATGTTTATTAGATTTTTTTTTTATCATAAAAACTGATCATAAACTACTATTAGACATATTTACCACCGAAAAGGGTCTCTCACATAATATATCATGTCCTATACCTATTTGGTTCAATGTTCTGAATGCATACAACTTTTAGAAAATATCTCCATATATGATATAGTCAATTGATTACCAAATAAAACTAAATTTGTAAAGGAAATCAAATGATTAATATGACCAACTTAGTAAATAATAATCAGATTAAGAATAAAGTAACAGGTCACTAGATTGCAAATGACCAATGATATAAGCCAGTGGTGTGCAACCTTTTTATACTTATGATCCTCTTCCTTGAACAATAATTTGATGCGAACCATTATTTGTTTTTACTATGCCTAAATTGTAAGTATAAATATGAAAGAATATTCATAATAAAACAATAGTAACTTTAATTAATATACAAATTTATATTTCCTAATAGTATTAAGCACATATGATTTGAAATGAAATTTTGAAACAAATTGTATATTTACAGAAAATAAATAAATTATGATACATACAATTTATTTTCATATGATTTTTATGGCTTTAAAAATTAAATTATTTCCAAAAAAAAATTATCATTATCCAAAACTTAAAAAAAAAATCTAAGCTACTAACCAAATGAAAATGCACAAAGTGGCCAGTTAAGCCAAAAAATGTACACAAAGCCTTTTGAGTGAGAAAGCAAGAGCAATCTATTGAAAATAAATGTATATTATGGGGCATAAGAGTAGTTGTTCCATTCAAGGAATGCAAATAAGTTTTAAATTTATTACATTGTGAGCATTCACAGATAGTCATAATGAGGATGCTACCATAGGTCTGAGGCTTGATATAGATTCAGATATAGAATTACAGGTCTATAAATATCAGAAATGTCAAATGAATCAAAATATAGCAACTAAGACAAAGATCAACTTTCTCCTACAAACTTTAAGGCCCTTGGAAAGACTTCATATATATTATACTGGTCAATTTGAAAGACAAATAATTTCTTATTATTGTTGATTATTTTTCCAAATAGTTAGATAATTGGCATATTCCTTTCTGCACAACAGCTACCATTGAGGCACCGAGAAAAATGTTTGACATGCACTGTTTCCAATGATTACTGCATCTGATAATGAAACAGCAATTTAAAGCTTCAATGCAAATAATGCAATCAAGCATACATTAATATTATCATTCCACCCAAAAAGTAATAGGAAGGCCAAGCTGATGGCATAAGAGGCCAAAAAAAAAAAAAAATCCTCCAAGCAAGAGTAGTTGAATGGACTGTGTGCTTAACCAGAAATCTGCTGGTATAGCATTTAACGTCAAATGTTCATAAAAATCAATTGAAATTTTCATGAAACATACTTTGAGAACTAACTTTATCCTGTTACAGATCTAGAATATACATTAAAGAAAATGAAACAGTAAATTATGCAATTTCAAAGTAGGACAAAAATATTAGGTCAAATATATCCACAAAAAGGCATGATTCCGCTACAATAGTAGCCAGACATCAGCATGCTACAGTTGATCAGAAGCATTTATTAATGAATCATTTGAATCAACAACCAGTATTACCTGCAAAAACAAACAAAATCTAGTCTGTGTGTGCTAAAGCTTTATCAATACAAAAGCATAAGAGAGAAGCATCAACTCATAAAAATTCCAAGAGAGAAAACATGACTGCTACCAATAGCAATAAAACCATAGACATTTAAAGCTGTGTTCAGGTGACTGAGGAGCTAGGTATTTATTGTAAAATAAACTTCAAAGCTAAAGATTAATTATGAATAACAAAAAAAAATAAACTTCAAAGCTAAAGATTAATTATGAATAACAAAAAAACAATGTCGAACCAAGAATATCTCTTCTTGCTTTGTAGAATAGGATGAAGGTTCATTAACAGCTAGATATTATTTTTGATACAATATTTTCAGTCTCCTTCTTTCAGCATTTAAGTTAGTGTAGAAAATGGTCATCATGAGACTCTCATGCCATTGGTCACTTTTGTATATTAATTGTTACAAAGAGATTTGTGTTTGTGCTGCGATATTTCCAACCTTTAACTATATGCATATTGTTTCTGATTCTAATTTCCTATACTGTATTATACTTTTTTTGGATCAAGACCTTGAGAATTAAGAAAATAGTGATAGGTTCAATAA